>JANJGN010000566.1:0-389831 GCA_026770705.1 Isurus oxyrinchus
GGTGGGGTGAAGGTACAGACGGCCCTCGTCGGGGGTGGGGTGGGGTGAAGGTACAGACGGCCCTCGTCGGGGTGGGGTGGGGTGAAGGTACAGACGGGCCCTCGTCGGGGTGGGGTGGGGTGAAGGTACAGACGGCCCTCGTCGGGGTGGGGTGGGGTGAAGGTACAGACGGCCCTCGTCGGGGTGGGGTGGGGTGAAGGTACAGACGGCCCTCGTCGGGGTGGGGTGGGGTGAAGGTACAGACGGCCCTCGTCGGGGTGGGGTGGGGTGAAGGTACAGACGGCCCTCGTCGGGGTGGGGTGGGGTGAAGGTACAGACGGCCCTCGTCGGGGTGGGGTGGGGTGAAGGTACAGACGGCCCTCGTCGGGGTGGGGTGGGGGTGAAGGTACAGACGGCCCTCGTCGGGGTGGGGTGGGGTGAAGGTACAGACGGCCCTCGTCGGGGTGGGGTGGGGTGAAGGTACAGACGGCCCTCGTCGGGGTGGGGTGGGGTGAAGGTACAGACGGCCCTCGTCGGGGTGGGGTGGGGTGAAGGTACAGACGGCCCTCGTCGGGGTGGGGTGGGGTGAAGGTACAGACGGCCCTCGTCGGGGTGGGGTGGGGTGAAGGTACAGACGGCCCTCGTCGGGGTGGGGTGGGGTGAAGGTACAGACGGCCCTCGTCGGGTGGGGTGGGGTGAAGGTACAGACGGCCCTCGTCGGGGTGGGGTGGGTGAAGGTACAGACGGCCCTCGTCGGGGTGGGGTGGGGTGAAGGTACAGACGGCCCTCGTCGGGTGGGGGTGGGGTGAAGGTACAGACGGCCCTCGTCGGGGTGGGGTGGGGTGAAGGTACAGACGGCCCTCGTCGGGGTGGGGTGGGGTGAAGGTACAGACGGCCCTCGTCGGGGGTGGGTGGGGTGAAGGTACAGACGGCCCTCGTCGGGGTGGGGTGGGGTGAAGGTACAGACGGCCCTCGTCGGGGTGGGGTGGGGTGAAGGTACAGACGGCCCTCGTCGGGGGTGGGGTGGGGTGAAGGTACAGACGGCCCTCGTCGGGGTGGGGTGGGGTGAAGGTACAGACGGCCCTCGTCGGGGTGGGGTGGGGTGAAGGTACAGACGGCCCTCGTCGGGGTGGGGTGGGGTGAAGGTACAGACGGCCCTCGTCGGGGGGGGGGGGGTCGGGGTGGGGTGGGTGAAGGTACAGACGGCCCTCGTCGGGGTGGGGTGGGGTGAAGGTACAGACGGCCCTCGTCGGGGTGGGGTGGGGTGAAGGTACAGACGGCCCTCGTCGGGGTGGGGTGGGGTGAAGGTACAGACGGCCCTCGTCGGGGTGGGGTGGGGTGAAGGTACAGACGGCCCTCGTCGGGGTGGGGGTGGGGTGAAGGTACAGACGGCCTCGTCGGGGTGGGGTGGGTGAAGGTACAGACGGCCCTCGTCGGGGTGGGGTGGGGTGAAGGTACAGACGGCCCTCGTCGGGGTGGGGTGGGGTGAAGGTACAGGACGGCCCTCGTCGGGGTGGGGTGGGGTGAAGGTACAGACGGCCCTCGTCGGGGTGGGGTGGGGTGAAGGTACAGACGGCCCTCGTCGGGTGGGGTGGGGTGAAGGTACAGACGGCCCTCGTCGGGGTGGGGTGGGGTGAAGGTACAGACGGCCCTCGTCGGGGGTGGGGTGGGGGTGAAGGTACAGACGGCCCTCGTCGGGGGTGGGGTGGGGTGAAGGTACAGACGGCCCTCGTCGGGGTGGGGTGGGGTGAAGGTACAGACGGCCCTCGTCGGGGTGGGGGTGGGGTGAAGGTACAGACGGCCCTCGGAGGGGTGGGGTGGGGTGAAGGTACAGACCGGCCCTCGGAGGGGTGGGGTGGGGTGAGGTACAGACGGCCCTCGGAGGGTGGGGTGGGGTGAAGGTACAGACGGCCCTCGGAGGGGTGGGGTGGGGTGAAGGTACAGACGGCCCTCGGAGGGGTGGGGTGGGGTGAAGGTACAGACGGCCCTCGGAGGGGTGGGGTGGGGTGAAGGTACAGACGGCCCTCGGCGGGGGTGGGGTGGGGTGAAGGTACAGACGGCCCTCGGCGGGGTGGGGTGGGGTGAAGGTACAGACGGCCCTCGGCGGGGTGGGGTGGGGTGAAGGTACAGACGGCCCTCGGCGGGGTGGGGTGGGGTGAAGGTACAGACGGCCCTCGGCGGGGTGGGGTGGGGGAAGGTACAGACGGCCCTCGGCGGGGTGGGGTGGGGTGGGGTGAAGGTACAGACGGCCCTCGGCGGGGTGGGGTGGGGTGAAGGTACAGACGGCCCTCGTCGGGATGGGGTGGGGTGAAGGTACAGACGGCCCTCGGCGGGATGGGGTGGGGTGAAGGTACAGACGGCCCTCGGCGGGGTGGGGTGGGGTGAAGGTACAGACGGCCCTCGGCGGGGTGGGGTGGGGTGAAGGTACAGACGGCCCTCGGCGGGGTGGGGTGGGGTGAAGGTACAGACGGCCCTCGTCGGGTGGGGTGGGTGAAGGTACAGACGGCCCTCGTCGGGGGGGGGTGGGGTGAAGGTACAGAGGGCCCTCGTCGGGGTGGGGTGGGGTGAAGGTACAGACGGCCCTCGGCGGGGGTGGGGGTGGGGTGAAGGTACAGACGGCCCTCGTCGGGGTGGGGGTGGGGGTGAAGGTACAGACGGCCCTCGTCGGGGGTGGGGTGGGGTGAAGGTACAGACGGCCCTCGTCGGGGGTGGGGTGGGGGTGAAGGTGACAGACGGCCCTCGTCGGGGTGGGGTGGGGTGAAGGGTACAGACGGCCCTCGTCGGGGTGGGGTGGGGTGAAGGTACAGACGGCCCTCGTCGGGGTGGGGTGGGGTGAGGTACAGACGGCCCTCGTCGGGGTGGGGTGGGGTGAAGGTACAGACGGCCCTCGTCGGGGTGGGGTGGGGTGAAGGTACAGACGGCCCTCGTCGGGGTGGGTGGGGTGAAGGTACAGACGGCCCTCGTCGGGGTGGGGTGGGGTGAAGGTACAGACGGGCCCTCGTCGGGGTGGGGTGGGGTGAAGGTACAGACGGCCCTCGTCGGGGTGGGGTGGGGTGAAGGTACAGACGGCCCTCGTCGGGGTGGGGGTGGGGTGAAGGTACAGACGGCCCTCCGTCGGGGTGGGGTGGGGTGAAGGTACAGACGGCCCTCGTCGGGGTGGGGTGGGGTGAAGGTACAGACGGCCCTCGTCGGGGTGGGGTGGGTGAAGGTACAGACGGCCCTCGTCGGGGTGGGGTGGGGTGAAGGTACAGACGGCCCTCGTCGGGGTGGGGTGGGGTGAAGGTACAGACGGCCCTCGTCGGGGGGGTGGGGTGAAGGTACAGAACGGCCCTCGTCGGGGTGGGGTGGGGTGAAGGTACAGACGGCCCTCGTCGGGGTGGGGTGGGGTGAAGGTACAGACGGCCCTCGTCGGGGTGGGGTGGGTGAAGGTACAGACGGCCCTCGTCGGGGTGGGGTGGGGTGAAGGTACAGACGGCCCTCGTCGGGGTGGGGTGGGGTGAAGGTACAGACGGCCCTCGTCGGGGTGGGGTCGGGGTGAAGGTACAGACGGCCCTCGTCGGGGTGGGGTGGGGTGAAGGTACAGACGGCCCTCGTCGGGGTGGGGGTGGGGTGAAGGTACAGACGGCCCTCGTCGGGGTGGGGTGGGGTGAAGGTACAGACGGCCCTCGTCGGGGTGGGGTGGGGTGAAGGTACAGACGGCCCTCGTCGGGGTGGGGTGGGGTGAAGGTACAGACGGCCCTCGTCGGGGTGGGGTGGGGTGAAGGTACAGACGGCCCTCGTCGGGGTGGGGTGGGGTGAAGGTACAGACGGCCCTCGTCGGGGTGGGGTGGGGTGAAGGTACAGACGGCCCTCGTCGGGGTGGGGTGGGGTGAAGGTACAGACGGCCCTCGTCGGGGTGGGGTGGGGTGAAGGTACAGACGGCCCTCGTCGGGGTGGGGTGGGGTGAAGGTACAGACGGCCCTCGTCGGGTGGGGTGGGGTGAAGGTACAGACGGCCCTCGTCGGGGTGGGGTGGGGTGAAGGTACAGACGGCCCTCGTCGGGGTGGGGTGGGGTGAAGGTACAGACGGCCCTCGTCGGGGTGGGGTGGGGTGAAGGTACAAGACGGCCCTCGTCGGGGTGGGGTGGGGTGAAGTCGTACAGACGGCCCTCGTCGGGGTGGGTGGGGTGAAGGTACAGACGGCCCTCGTCGGGGTGGGGTGGGGTGAAGGTACAGACGGCCCTCGTCGGGTGGGGTGGGGTGAAGGTACAGACGGCCCTCGTCGGGGTGGGGTGGGGTGAAGGTACAGACGGCCCTCGTCGGGGTGGGGTGGGGTGAAGGTACAGACGGCCCTCGTCGGGGTGGGGTGGGGTGAAGGTACAGACGGCCCTCGTCGGGGTGGGGGTGGGGGTGAAGGTACAGACGGCCCTCGTCGGGGTGGGGTGGGGTGAAGGTACAGACGGCCCTCGTCGGGGTGGGGTGGGGGTGAAGGTACAGACGGCCCTCGTCGGGGGGGGTGGGGTGAAGGTACAGACGGCCCCTCGTCGGGTGGGGTGGGGTGAAGGTACAGACGGCCCTCGTCGGGGTGGGGGTGGGGTGAAGGTACAGACGGCCCTCGTCGGGGTGGTGGGGTGGTGAAGTACAGACGGGCCCTCGTCGGGGTGGTGTGGGGTGAAGGTACAGACGGCCCTCGTCGGGGTGGGGTGGGGTGAAGGTACAGACGGCCCTCGTCGGGGTGGGGTGGGGTGAAGGTACAGACGGCCCTCGTCGGGGTGGGGTGGGGTGAAGGTAGCAGACGGCCCTCGTCGGGGTGGGGTGGGGTGAAGGTACAGACGGCCCTCGTCGGGGTGGGGTGGGGTGAAGGTACAGACGGCCCTCGTCGGGGTGTGGGTGGGGTGAAGGTACAGACGGCCCTCGTCGGGGTGGGGTGAAGGTACAGACGGCCCTAGTCGGGGTGGGGTGGGGTGAAGGTACAGACGGCCCTCGTCGGGGTGGGGTGGGGTGAAGGTACAGACGGCCCTCGTCGGGGTGGGGTGGGGTGAAGGTACAGACGGCCCTCGTCGGGGTGGGGTGGGGTGAAGGTACAGACGGCCCTCGTCGGGGTGGGGTGGGGTGAAGGTACAGACGGCCCTCGTCGGGGTGGGGTGGGGTGAAGGTACAGACGGCCCTCGTCGGGGGTGGGGTTGGGGTGAAGGTACAGACGGCCCTCGTCGGGGTGGGGTGGGGTGAAGTACAGACGGCCCTCGTCGGGGTGGGGTGGGGTGAAGGTACAGACGGCCCTCGTCGGGGTGGGGTGGGGTGAAGGTACAGACGGCCTCGTCGGGGTGGGGTGGGGTGAAGGTACAGACGGCCCTCGTCGGGGTGGGGTGGGGTGAAGGTAAAGACGGCCCTCGTCGGGGTGGGGTGGGGTGAAGGTACAGACGGCCCTCGTCGGGGTGGGGTGGGGTGAAGGTACAGACGGCCCTCGTCGGGGTGGGGTGGGGTGAAGGTACAGACGGCCCTAGTCGGGTGGGGTGGGGTGAAG
Source organism: Isurus oxyrinchus (assembly GCA_026770705.1). NCBI lineage: Eukaryota > Metazoa > Chordata > Chondrichthyes > Lamniformes > Lamnidae > Isurus > Isurus oxyrinchus. Next base: position 5,482 of record JANJGN010000566.1, read on the forward strand.
GTACAGACGGCCCCTCGTCGGGGTGGGGTGGGGTGAAGGTACAGACGGGCCCTCGTCGGGGTGGGGTGGGTGAAGGTACAGACGGCCCTCGTCCGGGGTGGGGTGGGGTGAAGGTACAGACGGCCCTCGTCGGAGGTGGGGTGGGGTGAAGGTACAGACGGCCCTCGTCGGGGTGGGGTGGGGTGAAGGTACAGACGGCCCTCGTCGGGGTGGGGTGGGGTGAAGGTACAGACGGCCCTCGTCGGGGTGGGGTGGGGTGAAGGTACAGACGGCCCTCGTCGGGGTGGGGTGGGGTGAGGTACAGACGGCCCTCGTCGGGGTGGGGTGGGGTGAAGGTACAGACGGCCCTCGTCGGGGTGGGGTGGGGTGAAGGTACAGACGGCCCTCGTCGGGGTGGGGGTGGGGTGAAGGTACAGACGGCCCTCGTCGGGGTGGGGTGGGGGTGAAGGTACAGACGGCCCTCGTCGGGGGTGGGGTGGGGTGAAGGTACAGACGGCCCTCGTCGGGGTGGGGGTGGGGTGAAGGTACAGACGGCCCTCGTCGGGGTGGGGTGGGGGTGAGGTACAGACGGCCCTCGTCGGGGTGGGGGTGGGGGTGAAGGTACAGACGGCCCTCGTCGGGGTGGGGTGGGGGAAGGTACAGACGGCCCTCGTCGGGGTGGGGTGGGGTGAAGGTACAGACGGCCCTCGTCGGGGTGGGGTGGGGTGAAGGTACAGACGGCCCTCGTCGGGGTGGGGTGGGGTGAAGGTACAGACGGCCCTCGTCGGGGTGGGGTGGGGGTGAAGGTACAGACGGCCCTCGTCGGGGTGGGGTGGGGTGAAGGTACAGACGGCCCTCGTCGGGGTGGGGTGGGGTGAAGGTACAGACGGCCTCGTCGGGGTGGGTGGGGTGAAGGTACAGACGGCCCTCGTCGGGGTGGGGTGGGGTGAAGGTACAGACGGCCCTCGTCGGGGTGGGGTGGGGTGAAGGTACAGACGGCCCTCGTCGGGGTGGGGTGGGGTGAAGGTACAGACGGCCCTCGTCGGGGTGGGGTGGGGTGAAGGTACAGACGGCCCTCGTCGGGGTGGGGTGGGGTGAAGGTACAGACGGCCCTCGTCGGGGGGGGTGGGGTGAAGGTACAGACGGCCCTCGTCGGGGTGGGGTGGGTGAAGGTACAGACGGCCCTCGTCGGGGTGGGGTGGGGTGAAGGTACAGACGGCCCTCGTCGGGGTGGGGTGGGGTGAAGGTACAGACGGCCCTCGTCGGGGTGGGGTGGGGTGAAGGGTACAGACGGCCCTCGTCGGGGTGGGGTGGGGTGAAGGTACAGACGGCCCTCGTCGGGGTGGGGTGGGGTGAAGGTACAGACGGCCCTCGTCGGGGTGGGGTGGGGTGAAGGTACAGACGGCCCTCGTCGGGGTGGGGTGGGGTGAAGGTACAGACGGCCCTCGTCGGGGTGGGGTGGGGTGAAGGTACAGACGGCCTCGTCGGGGTGGGTGGGGTGAAGGTACAGACGGCCCTCGTCGGGGTGGGGTGGGGTGAAGGTACAGACGGCCCTCGTCGGGGTGGGGTGGGGGTGAAGGTACAGACGGCCCTCGTCGGGGTGGGGTGGGGTGAAGGTACAGACGGCCCTCGTCGGGGTGGGTGGGGTGAAGGTACAGACGGCCCTCGTCGGGGTGGGGTGGGGTGAAGGTACAGACGGCCCTCGTCGGGGTGGGGTGGGGTGAAGGTACAGACGGCCCTCGTCGGGGTGGGTGGGGTCGAAGGTACAGACGGCCCTCGTCGGGGTGGGGTGGGGTGAAGGTACAGACGGCCCTCGTCGGGGTGGGGTGGGGTGAAGGTACAGACGGCCCTCGTCGGGGTGGGGTGGGGTGAAGGTACAGACGGCCCTCGTCGGGGTGGGGTGGGGTGAAGGTACAGACGGCCCTCGTCGGGGTGGGGTGGGGTGAAGGTACAGACGGCCCCTCGTCGGGGTGGGGTGGGGTGAAGGTACAGACGGCCCTCGTCGGGGTGGGGTGGGGTGAAGGTACAGACGGCCCTCGTCGGGGTGGGGTGGGGTGAAGGTACAGACGGCCCTCGTCGGGGTGGGGTGGGGTGAAGGTACACGGCCCTCGAAGACGGCCTCGTCGGGGTGGGGTGGGGTGAAGGTACAGACGGCCCTCGTCGGGGTGGGGTGGGGTGAAGTACAGACGGCCCTCGTCGGGGTGGGGTGGGGTGAAGGTACAGACGGCCCTCGTCGGGGTGGGGGGTGGGGTGAAGGTACAGACGGCCCTCGTCGGGGTGGGGTCGGGGTGAAGGTACAGACGGCCCTCGTCGGGGTGGGGTGGGGTGAAGGTACAGACGCCCCTCGTCGGGGTGGGGTGGGGTGAAGGTACAGACGGCCCTCGTCGGGGTGGGGTGGGGTGAAGGTACAGACGGCCCTCGTCGGGGTGGGGTGGGGTGAAGGTACAGACGGCCCTCGTCGGGGTGGGGTGGGGTGAAGGTACAGACGGCCCTCGTCGGGGTGGGGTGGGGTGAAGGTACAGACGGCCCTCGTCGGGGTGGGGGTGGGGTGAAGGTACAGACGGCCCTCGTCGGGGTGGGGTGGGGTGAAGGTACAGACGGCCCTCGTCGGGGTGGGGTGGGGTGAAGGTACAGACGGCCCTCGTCGGGGTGGGGTGGGGTGAAGGTACAGACGGCCCTCGTCGGGGTGGGGTGGGGTGAAGGTACAGACGGCCCTCGTCGGGGTGGGGTGGGGTGAAGGTACAGACGGCCCTCGTCGGGGTGGGTGGGGTGAAGGTACAGACGGCCCTCGTCGGGGTGGGGTGGGGTGAAGGTACAGACGGCCCTCGTCGGGGTGGGGTGGGGTGAAGGTACAGACGGCCCTCGTCGGGGTGGGGGTGGGGTGAAGGTACAGACGGCCCTCGTCGGGGTGGGGTGGGGTGAAGGTACAGATAGCCCTAGTGGGGGTGAGGTGGGGTGGGGTGAAGGTACAGATAGCCCTAGTGGGGGTGGGGTGGGGTGAAGGTACAGATAGCCCTCGTGGGGGTGGGGTGGGGTGAAGTTACAGATAGCCCTAGTGGGGGTGGGGTGGGGGTGAAGGTACAGATAGCCCTAGTCGGGGTGGGGTGGGGTGGGGTGAAGGTACAGATAGCCCTCGTGGGGGTGGGGTGGGGGTGGGGCGGGGTGAAGGTACAGATAGCCCTCGTGGGGTGGGGCGGGGTGAAGGTACAGATGGCCCTCGTCGGGGTGGGGCGGGGTGAAGGTACAGATGGCCCTCGTCGGGGGTGGGGCGGGGTGAAGGTACAGATGGCCCTCGTCGGGGTGGGGCGGGGTGAAGGTACAGGTGGCCCTAGTCGGGATGGGGTGGGGTGAAGGTACAGGTGGCCCTAGTCGGGGTGGGGTGGGGTGAAGGTACAGGTGGCCCTAGTCGGGGTGGGGTGGGGTGAAGGTACAGACGGCCCTCGTCGGGGTGGGGGTGGGGTGAAGGTACAGACGGCCCTCGTCGGGGTGGGGTGGGGTGAAGGTACAGACGGCCCTCGTCGGGGTGGGGTGGGGTGAAGGTACAGACGGCCCTCGTCGGGGTGGGGTGGGGTGAAGGTACAGAGACGGCCCTCGTCGGGTGGTGGGGTGGGTGAAGGTACAGACGGCCCTCGTCGGAGGGTGGGGTGGGGTGAAGGTACAGACGGCCCTCGTCGGGGTGGGGTGGGGTGAAGGTACAGACGGCCCTCGTCGGGGTGGGGTGGGGTGAAGGTACAGACGGCCCTCGTCGGGTGGGGTGGGGTGAAGGTACAGACGGCCCTCGTCGGGGTGGGGTCGGGGTGAAGGTACAGACGGCCCTCGTCGGGGTGGGGTGGGGTGAAGGACAGACGGCCCTCGTCGGGGTGGGTGGGGTGAAGGTACAGACGGCCCTCGTCGGGGTGGGGTGGGGTGAAGGTACAGACGGCCCTCGTCGGGGTGGGGTGGGGTGAAGGTACAGACGGCCTCGTCGGGGTGGGGTGGGGTGAAGGTACAGACGGCCCTCGTCGGGGGTGGGGTGGGGTGAAGGTACAGACGGCCCTCGTCGGGGTGGGGTGGGGTGAAGGTACAGACGGCCCTCGTCGGGGTGGGGTGGGGTGAAGGTACAGACGGCCCTCGTCGGGGTGGGGTGGGGTGAAGGTACAGACGGCCCTCGTCGGGGTGGGGTGGGGTGAAGGTACAGACGGCCCTCGTCGGGGTGGGGTGGGGTGAAGGTACAGACGGCCCTCGTCGGGGTGGGGTGGGGTGAAGGTACAGACGGCCCTCGTCGGGGTGGGGTGGGGTGAAGGTACAGACGGCCCTCGTCGGGGTGGGGTGGGGTGAAGGTACAGACGGCCCTCGTCGGGGTGGGGTGGGGTGAAGGTACAGACGGCCCTCGTCGGGGTGGGGTGGGGTGAAGGTACAGACGGCCCTCGTCGGGGTGGGGTGGGGTGAAGGTACAGACGGCCCTCGTCGGGGTGGGTGGGGTGAAGGTACAGACGGCCCTCGTCGGGGTGGGGTGGGGTGAAGGTACAGACGGCCCTCGTCGGGGTGGGGTGGGGTGAAGGTACAGACGGCCCTCGTCGGGGTGGGGTGGGGTGAAGGTACAGACGGCCCTCGTCGGGGTGGGGTGGGGTGAAGGTACAGACGGCCCTCGTCGGGGTGGGGTGGGGTGAAGGTACAGACGGCCCTCGTCGGGGTGGGGTGGGGTGAAGGTACAGACGGCCCTCGTCGGGGTGGGGTGGGGTGAAGGTACAGACGGCCCTCGTCGGGGGTGGGGTGGGGTGAAGGTACAGACGGCCTCGTCGGGGTGGGGTGGGGTGAAGGTACAGACGGCCCTCGTCGGGGTGGGGTGGGGTGAAGGTACAGACGGCCCTCGTCGGGGGTGGGGTGGGGTGAAGGTACAGACGGCCCTCGTCGGGGTGGGGTGGGGTGAAGGTACAGACGGCCCCTCGTCGGGGTGGGGTGGGGTGAAGGTACAGACGGCCCTCGTCGGGGTGGGGTGGGGTGAAGGTACAGACGGCCCTCGTCGGGGTGGGGTGGGGTGAAGGTACAGACGGCCCTCGTCGGGGTGGGGTGGGGTGAAGGTACAGACGGCCCTCGTCGGGGTGGGGTGGGGTGAAGGTACAGACGGCCCTCGTCGGGGTGGGGTGGGGTGAAGGTACAGACGGCCCTCGTCGGGGTGGGGTGGGGTGAAGGTACAGACGGCCCTCGTCGGGGTGGGGTGGGTGAAGGTACAGACGGCCCTCGTCGGGGTGGGGTGGGGTGAAGGTACAGACGGCCCTCGTCGGGGGTGGGGTGGGGTGAAGGTACAGACGGCCCTCGTCGGGGTGGGGTGGGGTGAAGGTACAGACGGCCCTCGTCGGGGTGGGGTGGGGTGAAGGTACAGACGGCCCTCGTCGGGGTGGGGTGGGGTGAAGGTACAGACGGCCCTCGTCGGGGTGGGGTGGGGTGAAGGTACAGACGGCCCTCGTCGGGGTGGGGTGGGGTGAAGGTACAGACGGCCCTCGTCGGGGTGGGGTGGGGTGAAGGTACAGACGGCCCTCGTCGGGGTGGGGTGGGGTGAAGGTACAGACGGCCCTCGTCGGGGTGGGGTGGGGTGAAGGTACAGACGGCCCTCGTCGGGGTGGGGTGGGGTGAAGGTACAGACGGCCCTCGTCGGGGTGGGGTGGGGTGAAGGTACAGACGGCCCTCGTCGGGGTGGGGTGGGGTGAAGGTACAGACGGCCCTCGTCGGGGTGGGGTGGGGTGAAGGTACAGACGGCCCTCGTCGGGGTGGGGTGGGGTGAAGGTACAGACGGCCCTCGTCGGGGTGGGGTGGGGTGAAGGTACAGACGGCCCTCGTCGGGGTGGGGTGGGGTGAAGGTACAGACGGCCCTCGTCGGGGTGGGGTGGGGTGAAGGTACAGACGGCCCTCGTCGGGGTGGGGTGGGGTGAAGGTACAGACGGCCCTCGTCGGGGTGGGGTGGGGTGAAGGTACAGACGGCCCTCGTCGGGGTGGGGTGGGGTGAAGGTACAGACGGCCCTCGTCGGGGTGGGGTGGGGTGAAGGTACAGACGGCCCTCGTCGGGGTGGGGTGGGGTGAAGGTACAGACGGCCCTCGTCGGGGTGGGGTGGGGTGAAGGTACAGACGGCCCTCGTCGGGGTGGGGTGGGGTGAAGGTACAGACGGCCCTCGTCGGGGTGGGGTGGGGTGAAGGTACAGACGGCCCTCGTCGGGGTGGGGTGGGGTGAAGGTACAGACGGCCCTCGTCGGGGTGGGGTGGGGTGAAGGTACAGACGGCCCTCGTCGGGGTGGGGTGGGGTGAAGGTACAGACGGCCCTCGTCGGGGTGGGGTGGGGTGAAGGTACAGACGGCCCTCGTCGGGGTGGGGTGGGGTGAAGGTACAGACGGCCCTCGTCGGGGTGGGGTGGGGTGAAGGTACAGACGGCCCTCGTCGGGGTGGGGTGGGGTGAAGGTACAGACGGCCCTCGTCGGGGTGGGGTGGGGTGAAGGTACAGACGGCCCTCGTCGGGGTGGGGTGGGGTGAAGGTACAGACGGCCCTCGTCGGGGTGGGGTGGGGTGAAGGTACAGACGGCCCTCGTCGGGGTGGGGTGGGGTGAAGGTACAGACGGCCCTCGTCGGGGTGGGGTGGGGTGAAGGTACAGACGGCCCTCGTCGGGGTGGGGTGGGGTGAAGGTACAGACGGCCCTCGTCGGGGTGGGGTGGGGTGAAGGTACAGACGGCCCTCGTCGGGGTGGGGTGGGGTGAAGGTACAGACGGCCCTCGTCGGGGTGGGGTGGGGTGAAGGTACAGACGGCCCTCGTCGGGGTGGGGTGGGGTGAAGGTACAGACGGCCCTCGTCGGGGTGGGGTGGGGTGAAGGTACAGACGGCCCTCGTCGGGGTGGGGTGGGGTGAAGGTACAGACGGCCCTCGTCGGGGTGGGGTGGGGTGAAGGTACAGATAGCCCTAGTGGGGGTGAGGTGGGGTGGGGTGAAGGTACAGATAGCCCTAGTGGGGGTGGGGTGGGGTGAAGGTACAGATAGCCCTCGTGGGGGTGGGGTGGGGTGAAGTTACAGATAGCCCTAGTGGGGGTGGGGTGGGGTGAAGGTACAGATAGCCCTAGTCGGGGTGGGGTGGGGTGGGGTGAAGGTACAGATAGCCCTCGTGGGGGTGGGGTGGGGTGGGGCGGGGTGAAGGTACAGATAGCCCTCGTGGGGTGGGGCGGGGTGAAGGTACAGATGGCCCTCGTCGGGGTGGGGCGGGGTGAAGGTACAGATGGCCCTCGTCGGGGTGGGGCGGGGTGAAGGTACAGATGGCCCTCGTCGGGGTGGGGTGGGGTGAAGGTACAGGTGGCCCTAGTCGGGATGGGGTGGGGTGAAGGTACAGGTGGCCCTAGTCGGGGTGGGGTGGGGTGAAGGTACAGGTGGCCCTAGTCGGGGTGGGGTGGGGTGAAGGTACAGGTGGCCCTAGTCGGGGTGGGGTGGGGTGAAGGTACAGTTGGCCCTAGTCGGGGTGGGGTGGGGTGAAGGTACAGATGGCCCTAGTCGGGGTGGGGTGGGGTGAAGGTACAGATGCCCTAGTCGGGGTGGGGTGGGGTGAAGGTACAGATGGCCCTAGTCGGGGTGGGGTGGGGTGAAGGTACAGATGGCCCTAGTCGGGGTGGGGTGGGGTGAAGGTACAGATGGCCCTAGTCGGGGTGGGGTGGGGTGAAGGTACAGATGGCCCTAGTCGGGGTGGGGTGAAGGTACAGATAACCCTAGTGGGGGTGGGGTGGGGTGGGATGAAGGTACAGATAGCCCTAGTTGGGGAGGGGTGGGGTGAAGGTACAGATAGCCCTAGTGGGGGTGGGGTGGGGTGAAGGTACAGATGGCCCTAGTTGGGGTGGGTTGGGGTGGGGTGAAGGCACAGAGAGCCCTAGTGGGGGTGGGGTGGGGTGGGGTGAAGGTACAGAGAGCCCTAGTGGGGGTGGGGTGGGGTGGCGTGGGGTGAAGGTACAGATAGCCCTAGTGGGGGTGGGGTGGGGTGGGGTGAAGGTACAGATAGCCCTAGTGGGGGTGAGGTGGGGTGGGGTGAAGGTACAGATAGCCCTAGTGGGGGTGGGGTGGGGTGAAGGTACAGATAGCCCTAGTGGGGGTGGGGTGGGGTGAAGGTACAGATAGCCCTCGTGGGGGTGGGGTGGGGTGAAGGTACAGATAGCCCTAGTGGGGGTGGGGTGGGGTGAAGGTACAGATAGCCCTAGTCGGGGTGGGGTGGGGTGGGGTGAAGGTACAGATAGCCCTCGTGGGGGTGGGGTGGGGTGGGGTGAAGGTACAGATAGCCCTAGTGGGGGTGAGGTGGGGTGGGGTGAAGGTACAGATAGCCCTAGTGGGGGTGGGGTGGGGTGAAGGTACAGATAGCCCTCGTGGGGGTGGGGTGGGGTGAAGTTACAGATAGCCCTAGTGGGGGTGGGGTGGGGTGAAGGTACAGATAGCCCTAGTCGGGGTGGGGTGGGGTGGGGCAGGGTGAAGGTACAGATAGCCCTCGTGGGGTGGGGCGGGGTGAAGGTACAGATGGCCCTCGTCGGGGTGGGGCGGGGTGAAGGTACAGATGGCCCTCGTCGGGGTGGGGGCGGGGTGAAGGTACAGATGGCCCTCGTCGGGGTGGGGCGGGGTGAAGGTACAGGTGGCCCTCGTCGGGGTGGGGGTGGGGTGAAGGTACAGGTGGCCCTCGTCGGGGTGGGGTGGGGTGAAGGTACAGGTGGCCCTAGTCGGGGTGGGGTGGGGTGAAGGTACAGACGGCCCTAGTCGGGGTGGGGTGGGGTGAAGGTACAGACGGCCCTCGTCGGGGTGGGGTGGGGTGAAGGTACAGACGGCCCTCGTCGGGGTGGGGTGGGGTGAAGGTACAGACGGCCCTCGTCGGGGTGGGGTGGGGTGAAGGTACAGACGGCCCTCGTCGGGGTGGGGTGGGGTGAAGGTACAGACGGCCCTCGTCGGGGTGGGGTGGGGTGAAGGTACAGACGGCCCTCGTCGGGGTGGGGTGGGGTGAAGGTACAGACGGCCCTCGTCGGGGTGGGGTGGGGTGAAGGTACAGACGGCCCTCGTCGGGGTGGGGTGGGGTGAAGGTACAGACGGCCCTCGTCGGGGTGGGGTGGGGTGAAGGTACAGACGGCCCTCGTCGGGGTGGGGTGGGGTGAAGGTACAGACGGCCCTCGTCGGGGTGGGGTGGGGTGAAGGTACAGACGGCCCTCGTCGGGGTGGGGTGGGGTGAAGGTACAGACGGCCCTCGTCGGGGTGGGGTGGGGTGAAGGTACAGACGGCCCTCGTCGGGGTGGGGTGGGGTGAAGGTACAGACGGCCCTCGTCGGGGTGGGGTGGGGTGAAGGTACAGACGGCCCTCGTCGGGGTGGGGTGGGGTGAAGGTACAGACGGCCCTCGTCGGGGTGGGGTGGGGTGAAGGTACAGACGGCCCTCGTCGGGGTGGGGTGGGGTGAAGGTACAGACGGCCCTCGTCGGGGTGGGGTGGGGTGAAGGTACAGACGGCCCTCGTCGGGGTGGGGTGGGGTGAAGGTACAGACGGCCCTCGTCGGGGTGGGGTGGGGTGAAGGTACAGACGGCCCTCGTCGGGGTGGGGTGGGGTGAAGGTACAGACGGCCCTCGTCGGGGTGGGGTGGGGTGAAGGTACAGACGGCCCTCGTCGGGGTGGGGTGGGGTGAAGGTACAGACGGCCCTCGTCGGGGTGGGGTGGGGTGAAGGTACAGACGGCCCTCGTCGGGGTGGGGTGGGGTGAAGGTACAGATAGCCCTAGTGGGGGTGAGGTGGGGTGGGGTGAAGGTACAGATAGCCCTAGTGGGGGTGGGGTGGGGTGAAGGTACAGATAGCCCTCGTGGGGGTGGGGTGGGGTGAAGTTACAGATAGCCCTAGTGGGGGTGGGGTGGGGTGAAGGTACAGATAGCCCTAGTCGGGGTGGGGTGGGGTGAAGGTACAGATAGCCCTCGTGGGGGTGGGGTGGGGTGGGGCGGGGTGAAGGTACAGATAGCCCTCGTGGGGTGGGGCGGGGTGAAGGTACAGATGGCCCTCGTCGGGGTGGGGCGGGGTGAAGGTACAGATGGCCCTCGTCGGGGTGGGGCGGGGTGAAGGTACAGATGGCCCTCGTCGGGGTGGGGTGGGGTGAAGGTACAGGTGGCCCTAGTCGGGATGGGGTGGGGTGAAGGTACAGGTGGCCCTAGTCGGGGTGGGGTGGGGTGAAGGTACAGGTGGCCCTAGTCGGGGTGGGGTGGGGTGAAGGTACAGTTGGCCCTAGTCGGGGTGGGGTGGGGTGAAGGTACAGATGGCCCTAGTCGGGGTGGGGTGGGGTGAAGGTACAGATGGCCCTAGTCGGGGTGGGGTGGGGTGAAGGTACAGATGCCCCTAGTCGGGGTGGGGTGGGGTGAAGGTACAGATGGCCCTAGTCGGGGTGGGGTGGGGTGAAGGTACAGATGGCCCTAGTCGGGGTGGGGTGGGGTGAAGGTACAGATGGCCCTAGTCGGGGTGGGGTGAAGGTACAGATAACCCTAGTGGGGGTGGGGTGGGGTGGGATGAAGGTACAGATAGCCCTAGTTGGGGAGGGGTGGGGTGAAGGTACAGATAGCCCTAGTGGGGGTGGGGTGGGGTGAAGGTACAGATAGCCCTAGTGGGGGTGGGGTGGGGTGGGGTGAAGGTACAGATAGCCCTAGTGGGGGTGGGGTGAAGGTACAGATAGCCCTAGTGGGGCTGGGTTGGGGTGAAGGTACAGATGGCCCTAGTTGGGGTGGGTTGGGGTGGGGTGAAGGCACAGAGAGCCCTAGTGGGGGTGGGGTGGGGTGGGGTGAAGGTACAGAGAGCCCTAGTGGGGGTGGGGTGGGGTGGCGTGGGGTGAAGGTACAGATAGCCCTAGTGGGGGTGGGGTGGGGTGGGGTGAAGGTACAGATAGCCCTAGTGGGGGTGAGGTGGGGTGGGGTGAAGGTACAGATAGCCCTAGTGGGGGTGGGGTGGGGTGAAGGTACAGATAGCCCTAGTGGGGGTGGGGTGGGGTGAAGGTACAGATAGCCCTCGTGGGGGTGGGGTGGGGTGAAGGTACAGATAGCCCTAGTGGGGGTGGGGTGGGGTGAAGGTACAGATAGCCCTAGTCGGGGTGGGGTGGGGTGGGGTGAAGGTACAGATAGCCCTCGTGGGGGTGGGGTGGGGTGGGGTGAAGGTACAGATAGCCCTAGTGGGGGTGAGGTGGGGTGGGGTGAAGGTACAGATAGCCCTAGTGGGGGTGGGGTGGGGTGAAGGTACAGATAGCCCTCGTGGGGGTGGGGTGGGGTGAAGTTACAGATAGCCCTAGTGGGGGTGGGGTGGGGTGAAGGTACAGATAGCCCTAGTCGGGGTGGGGTGGGGTGGGGCAGGGTGAAGGTACAGATAGCCCTCGTGGGGTGGGGCGGGGTGAAGGTACAGATGGCCCTCGTCGGGGTGGGGCGGGGTGAAGGTACAGATGGCCCTCGTCGGGGTGGGGCGGGGTGAAGGTACAGATGGCCCTCGTCGGGGTGGGGCGGGGTGAAGGTACAGGTGGCCCTAGTCGGGGTGGGGTGGGGTGAAGGTACAGGTGGCCCTCGTCGGGGTGGGGTGGGGTGAAGGTACAGGTGGCCCTAGTCGGGGTGGGGTGGGGTGAAGGTACAGGTGGCCCTAGTCGGGGTGGGGTGGGGTGAAGGTACAGGTGGCCCTAGTCGGGGCGGGGTGGGGTGAAGGTACAGGTGGCCCTAGTCGGGGCGGGGTGGGGTGAAGGTACAGGTGGCCCTAGTCGGGGCGGGGTGGGGTGAAGGTACAGGTGGCCCTAGTCGGGGCGGGGTGGGGTGAAGGTACAGGTGGCCCTAGTCGGGGCGGGGTGGGGTGAAGGTACAGAAGGCCCTAGTCGGGGCGGGGTGGGGTGAAGGTACAGAAGGCCCTAGTCGGGGCGGGGTGGGGTGAAGGTACAGATGGCCCTAGTCGGGGCGGGGTGGGGTGAAGGTACAGATGGCCCTAGTCGGGGCGGGGTGGGGTGAAGGTACAGATGGCCCTAGTCGGGGTGGGGTGGGGTGAAGGTACAGATGGCCCTAGTCGGGGTGGGGTGGGGTGAAGGTACAGATGGCCCTAGTCGGGGTGGGGTGGGGTGAAGGTACAGATGGCCCTAGTCGGGGTGGGGTGGGGTGAAGGTACAGATGGCCCTAGTCGGGGTGGGGTGGGGTGAAGGTACAGATGGCCCTAGTCGGGGTGGGGTGGGGTGAAGGTACAGATGGCCCTAGTCGGGGTGGGGTGGGGTGAAGGTACAGATGGCCCTAGTCGGGGTGGGGTGGGGTGAAGGAACAGATGGCCCTAGTCGGGGTGGGGTGGGGTGAAGGTACAGATGGCCCTAGTCGGGGTGGGGTGGGGTGAAGGTACAGATGGCCCTAGTCGGGGTGGGGTGGGGTGAAGGTACAGATGGCCCTAGTGGGGGTGGGGTGGGGTGAAGGCACAGATAGCCCTAGTGGGGGTGGGGTGGGGTGAAGGTACAGATGGCCCTAGTGGGGGTGGGGTGGGGTGAAGGTACAGATAGCCCTAGTGGGGGTGGGGTGGGGTGAAGGTACAGATAGCCCTAGTGGGGGTGGGGTGAAGGTACAGATAGCCCTAGTGGGGGTGGGGTGAAGGTACAGATAGCCCTAGTGGGGGTGGGGTGAAGGTACAGATAGCCCTAGTGGGGGTGGGGTGAAGGTACAGATAGCCCTAGTGGGGGTGGGGTGAAGGTATAGATAGCCCTAGTGGGGGTGGGGTGAAGGCACAGATAGCCCTAGTGGGGGTGGGGTGAAGGCACAGATAGCCCTAGTGGGGGTGGGGTGAAGGCACAGATAGCCCTAGTGGGGGTGGGGTGAAGGCACAGATAGCCCTAGTGGGGGTGGGGTGGGGTGGGGTGAAGGTACAGATAGCCCTAGTGGGGGTGGGGTGAAGGTACAGATAGCCCTAGTGGGGGTGGGGTGAAGGCACAGATAGCCCTAGTGGGGGTGGGGTGGGGTGAAGGTACAGATAGTCCTCGTGGGGGTGGGGTGGGGTGAAGGTACAGATAGCCCTAGTGGGGGTGGGGTGGGGTGAAGGTACAGATAGCCCTAGTGGGGGTGGGGTGGGGTGAAGGTACAGATAGCCCTAGTGGGGGTGGGGTGGGGTGAAGGTACAGATAGCCCTAGTGGGGGTGGGGTGAAGGTACAGATAGCCCTAGTGGGGGTGGGGTGAAGGTACAGATAGCCCTAGTGGGGGTGGGGTGAAGGTACAGATAGCCCTAGTGGGGGTGTGGTGAAGGTACAGATAGCCCTAGTGGGGGTGGGGTGAAGGTATAGATAGCCCTAGTGGGGGTGGGGTGAAGGCACAGATAGCCCTAGTGGGGGTGGGGTGAAGGCACAGATAGCCCTAGTGGGGGTGGGGTGAAGGCACAGATAGCCCTAGTGGGGGTGGGGTGGGGTGGGGTGAAGGTACAGATAGCCCTAGTGGGGGTGGGGTGGGGTGAAGGTACAGATAGCCCTAGTGGGGGTGGGGTGGGGTGGGGTGAAGGTACAGATAGCCCTAGTGGGGGTGGGGTGGGGTGAAGGTACAGATAGCCCTAGTGGGGGTGGGGTGGGGTGAAGGTACAGATAGCCCTAGTGGGGGTGGGGTGGGGTGGGGTGAAGGTACAGATAGCCCTAGTGGGGGTGGGGTGGGGTGGGGTGAAGGTACAGATAGTCCTAGTGGGGGTGGGGTGAAGGTACAGATAGCCCTAGTGGGGGTGGGGTGAAGGTACAGATAGCCCTAGTGGGGGTGGGGTGAAGGTACAGATAGCCCTAGTGGGGGTGGGGTGGGGTGAAGGTACAGATAGCCCTAGTGGGGGTGGGGTGGGGTGAAACAGGCTAAAAGCTGGAGATAAAACAATGGCTGGAAATACATTTTAAAAATGGAAATATGTGGGAAGAGAAAAATTTGTATAAATTATTGGAAAAAACATTCCACCTCCTTCGTCCCGGTTTCCCCCGCCCACACTGCGCATGCTCCACTCCCAGCAGGCTCCGCCCCTCTCACTCCGATTGGCTGGATGACCAGCGGCTCCCGCTCGCTACTCCAACCCCGCCCCTTCTTCCTATTGGTCCGGAGCTGCCGCCAATCATTTGGATTCCGAATATGCGCAGTCCGTGGAAACAGACGGGCGCTCGAGCGGATTTGAAAGTCCTACAAAGACGGAGTTTGGGTCCAGAACCGAAAATAAACCCGTGAACATAGATAGGGCTGACGGGTGAATTTGTAAGCTTTATAAACTCACGGTGTCGGCCCCAAACCCTCAATAATAAGCCACCGGTCCCGGGTTTGTTCGGAGCTGCGGGAGAAAAGCCCGAGTTTCCGGCCGCCATCTTTATAGAGGCAATGAAGTGATGGGCGCATGCGCGGCCGCCATCTTGCATTGTCGGTGTGTCGCAGTGTGCGTGCGCGCCCGCCATCTTGCTATGTCGACGTGTCACAGTGCGCATGCGCGGCCGCCATCCTCACGGGGACAATGAGCAACAGCCCGAGGGAGACGTTGATAAAATGTGTGTTCACCAGGAGTTTTAGATCAGCAACAAGAGAATTATAAACCCACAGTCACTCAGTGCTGCAGAATCTCAGTATTGCTGAGAAAGGGAGACATATTGCTGATGTTTCATGTTGCACTCACCCGGATAGATACAAAAAAACCAAATGACTCAACGAGCAACAATTGATGCTGCACGAGGAAAGGGTGTGGACTGGTTTGGCCAGTCAGCTCTGATTGGTCAAGGCGTCACCATGGAGAATGCACCAAACAGCTCTCGTGCTCCATGCTCTGATTGGTCAAGGCGTCACCATGGAGAATGCACCAAAGAGCTCTCGTGCTCCATGCTCTGATTGGTCAAGGCGTCACCATGGAGAATGCACCAAAGAGCTCTCGTGCTCCATGCTCTGATTGGTCAAGGCGTCACCATGGAGAATGCACCAAAGTGCTCTCGTGCTCCATGCTTTTGTTTCATTCAACAAACGGCCCCATCCCTGGACATGTCCCTGATGTCTGCAGTGCACAGTTCCCTCTGAATGAACAGATGTAGCTTCTAGCAAGTATAAGTGAGCCACATTATGAGCCCGACTGATAATCTCTGAAATTTGATGTTCTTGCCTCTGTCCTGATGAGTACAAGATAAAAAGTTTTGACAGAATGTCTCTTTTTTAGCAATACTCAAGTGTCTTAAAGGGGGAAAATGTGATTGACAGAGGGAGTGGTGCAGGCAGAGAATTTCAGAGTTTGTGAATAAGGGAACCTAAGGCCAGGCCATTAATGCTGGAGCAATTAAAATGGAGAATGTACAAGATTCCAGAATTCAAGCTGTGCAGTTATCTCAGGGGGTTGTTGGGCTGGAGGAGATTACAGAGATAGGGAGGGGCGAGGCCATGGAGGGATTTGAAAACAAAGATGAGAATTTTAAAATCAAGTTGTTGCTTGACCGGCATCCAAGGCAGGTCAGGAAGCAAATGGGTGACAGAGGAACAGGACTTGCTACGAGTGAAGACATGGAAAGCAGACTTTTGGATGGCTTCACGTTTATGGAGAGTAGAATGTGGGAGACCAGCCAGGAGTGTGTTGGGATAGTCGTTCAATTCTGGGGGTAACAACGGCAGTGATGAGGGTTTCAGCAGCAGTTGTGCTGAGACAGGGTGAGGTCCGGGTGATGTTACAGAGGTGGAAACAGGCGATCTTAGTGATAGCACAGATATGAGGTCAGAATCTGATCTCGAGATCAAATTTAACACTGAGGTTATGAACAGACTGATTTAATCTCAGACTGTTCCCAGGGAGAAGGATAGAATTGGTATCTAGGGAATGGAGATTGGAGCAGGACTGAAAACAGTGTCTTCAGTCTTCTCAGTGTTTAATTGGAGTTAATCAGTCGTCAGGAAGAGAAGCAGTAACCAGAATAGACCACGAGACTCATCCCAGGTTTAACTTAGTTAGAGAGGGAGAGAAGGAAGGAAAGAAATCCTGGGAGGTTTGAAGAAACTACCTTCACAATCACTCATTAAATCTCCACACAGTAAGTTTTGGACACAAGGTTAACATCTGCTATTCTGTATGGTCACTCAGGGGGGTTTCAGATTACTGTTTTGTCACGAGTAATGACTGAAGTGAATGATGAAACATATTGTTATCTTCAGTTGGACGAATTTGTTAAAAAGATACAGGAAGAATTATCCAAAACTCTATTTGGCTTCAGCACAGGGAGGATGGAGAGTGTGTGGGACAGGGATTTGCAGCTTTGGGAGAAGAAGACAGGAAATAATGTTCCATAGAAATGAGAATTGTCTACTCTGAATTTCTATCCTGTTCTTACAGTGATGACTTTTGTAAACCCCTTTTACAGGGTATCGGAAGGGGAGAATTTACAGAGGGGGAACTCAAAACAAACATCACATCAAAATCTGACTGTCACTCAATTCATCAGGACCTGAATATTATCATCTTTGAATGTGGAAGGAGAAATGGTTGTTCTGTCTTTGGGAAAATATTTCAAACATCGGTGTGAGTGGAAAAGCACTGAGACATACACACACCCGAGTGAGAGTGTTCCAGTGAACTGACTGTGGAAAGAGCTTTAACCAGTTACACAGCCTGAAATAACATCACACCATTCACACAGGGGTAAATTGTACACGTGTTCTATGTGTGGACAAGGATTCAACTGAGCATCAAACCTGGAGAGACACAGGGACAGCTGTACCATGGAAAAACTGGAAATGTAAGGATTGTGGGAAAGGATTCAATTACCCATCCCAGCTGGAAATCCATCGACCCAGTCACACCGGGGAGAGGCCGTTCACCTGCTCCGAGTGGGAAGGGATTCATTCTGTCAGCCAACCTGCGAACACACCAGCGAATTCACACTGAGGAGAGACCATTCACTTGCTCTGAATGTGGGAAGGGATTCACTCAGTCATCTGAGCTGCTGAGACACCAGCGAGTTCACAGTGGGAAGAAGCCATTCACCTGCTCTGAGTCTGGGAACGGATTCATTTACTCAACCAACCTGCGAACACACCAGCGAATTCACAATGGGGAGAGACCATTCATCTGCTCTGAGTGTTGGAAGGGATTCACTCAGTCATCTGACCTGCTGATACACCAGCGAGTTCACAGTGGGGAGAGAGCATTCACCTGCTCCAAGAGTGGGAAGGATTTCACTCAGTCTTCCCAACTGCTGATACACCAGCGGTTTCACAATGGGGAGAGGCCATTCACCTGCTCTGAGTGTGGGAAGGGTTTCACTCAGTCATCCCACCTGCAAACACACCAGCGCATTCACACTGGAGATACCCATTCACTTGCTCAGAGTGTGGGAAGCGATTCACTCAGCCATCCCACTTGCAACACACCAGCGGTTTCACAATGGGGAGAGACCATTCACCTGTTCCGAGTGTGGGAAGGATTTCATTCAGTCATCCAGGCTCCAAACATACCAGCGACTTCACACTGGAGAGAGACCGTTCACCTGCTCCGAGTGTGGGAAGGGTTTCACTCAGTCATCCCACCTGTGAATACATCAGCGGTTTTACACTAGAGAGAGACCGTTCACCTGCTCCGAATGTGGGAAGGGATTCACTCAGCCATCTGGCCTGCAGAGACACCAACGGTTTCACACTGGAGAGAGACCATTCACCTGCTCCATGTGTGGGAAAGGATTCACTCAGTCATCCCACTTGCGAATTCACCAGCAAATTCACGCTGGGGAGAGACCATAAGAACATATGGAATAGGAACGGGAGCAGACCATTTGGCCTCTCAAGTTTGCTGTGCCATTCAATAAGATCATGGCTGATCTTCTTGTGTTTGAATTTCCACATTCCCATCTAACCCCGATAACCTTTGATTCCCTTGCTTATCAAGAATCTATTTACCTCAGTCTTAAAAATATTCAATGATCGCGCCTCCACCACCTTCTGAGGCACAGAGTTCCCATTCGCACATCCCTCTGAGAGAAAGAAATTCTCCTCATCTCTGTCCTAAAAGGGCAACCCCCTCATTTTGAAACAGTGCCCCCTAGTTCTGGGCTCACCCACAAGAGGAAACATCCTTTCCATGTCCACCTTGTCAAGGCCGTTCAGGATCTTGTATACTTCAATCAAATCACTCCTCTTCTAAACCCCAGTGGAAACAAGCCCAGTCTGTCCAATCTTTCCTCATAAGACAGCCCACTCATTCCAGGCATCAATCTAGTGAACATCCTTTGAACTGCCTCCAATGTATTTATATCCTTCCTTAAATAAGGAGACCAAAACTGCACACAGTATTCAAGGTGCAATCCTGTACAACTGAAGCATAACATCCTTACTTTTATCTTCAACCCCTCTCCTAACAAAGGGTAGCATTCCATTAGCCTTATTAATTACTTGCTGTACCTGCATACTAACTTTTTGTGACTCATTTACTAGAACACCTAGGTCCCTCTGCACCTCAGAATTATGCAGCCATTCTCCATTTAAGCAACACTCTGCTTTTTTGTTTTCCTGCCAAAGTGGCCAACTTCACATTTTCCCACATTTCACTCCATTTGCCAGATCTTTGGCCACTCATTCAACCTATCTACATCCATCTGCAACCTCCTCATGTCATCTTCACAACATACATTTCTACCTATGTTTGTGCCATCTGCCAATTTAGCGACCATGTCTTCACTCCCCTCATCTAGGTCATTGATATAAATCATAAAAAGCTGAGGCCCCAATAGACGCCTGTGGGACTCCATTCGTCACATCCTGCCAATCAGGAAAAGACCCATTTACACATACTCTCTGCTTTCTGCCAGCCAGCCAATCTCCTATCCATGCTAATATGTTACCCCCTACACCATGCACTTTTATGTTCCGTAATAATCTTTGATGTGGCACCTTATCAAATGCCTTATGGAAATCCAAGTACAGTACATCTACAGGCTTCCCTTTTTCCACAGCGCATGTTACTCCTTCAAAAAATCTCCAATCAATTGGTTAAACATGATTTTCCTTTCACCAAACCATGCTGACTCTTCCCAATTGCCTTGAGCTCTTCTAAGTGCCCAGCTATCACCTCCTTAATCATCGATTCTGATAACTTCCCCACAATAGACGTTAAGCTAACTGGCCTATAGTTTCCTGTCTTCTGCCTCCCCGCACCACCCCCCCCCCCCCCCCCCCCCCCCCCACTTCTTGAATACAGGGGTTATATTTGCTACTTTCCAATCTGATGGAACCTTTCCAGAATCTAGCAAATTTTGGAAAATTAACACCAGCCAATTACCTCAATTCACAGCTACCTCATTCGCCACCTCTTTTAAGACCCCAGGATGTAGTTCATTGGGTCCCAGAGACTTGGCAGCCTACAGTTCCATTAATTTGCTCAGTACCATTTCCCCAGTGATTTCAATTTTACCAAGTTCCTTTCTCCTGTTCACCTTCTGATTTGCAGCTATTATTGAAGTGTTTTTTGTATCTTCTATATTGAACACAGAAGCAAAATATTGTTCATTTCTTCCACCATTTCCTTATCTACTATTAATTCCCCACTGTCACCCTCTAGAGGACCAACACTCCGCTTACTCTTTTCCTTTTTAAGCACCTGTAGAAACACTTGCTATCCATTTTTACATCTCTAGCAAACTTTCTCTCACACTCTAGTTTCTTTCTCCTGATTAACCTTCTGGCCATTTTCTACTGTTTTTAAATTGTCCAATTATCTGTCCTGCTGCTCATCTTTGTGGAGTCATATGCTTTTTCCTTAAGCTTGATGCTTTCCTTAACTTCTTTAGTTAGCCACAGATGGTGGGTTCTCTCCTTATAATTTTTCTTTATGGTAGGAATGTACTCATTCTGAAAACTGTGAAATATCCCCTTAAATGTCTGTCATTGCTTCTCTATTGATCTATCCTCTAGGCTAGTTTCCTTTTGGGTAATTTCACTTTGGGTAGCTCAGATTTCAACCCCACATAGTTGCCCTTATTTAAGTTTAAGATACTAGTCTTTGTCCCACTCTCCTCCCTTTCAAACTGGATGTAAAATTCAACCATATTGTGCTCGCTGCTACCTAGCAGTGCCCTTACTCTGAGGTCATTAATTAATCCTGTTACATTACACAGTACCAAGTCAAATATAACCTGCTCTCTGATTGGCTTCTGAACATGCTGCTCTAAGAAACTATCTCAAAAGCATTCTAAGAACTCATCAACCAGGCTAATACTGCCAGTCTGATTTTTCCCTGTTGAGATGTAGATTAAAATCACCCATGATTATGGCCATCCCTTTATCACAAGCACACAATATTTTCTCTTGAATACTTTGTCCTACACTATGGCTGCTGTTAGGGGCGCGTCAATCACTCCCACTAATGACTATTTTTCCCCTACTATTCCTCATCTCCACCCAAACCGATTCTACATCCTGCTCTCCTGATCCAAGGTCATCTCTAACTATTGCACCAGTGCCCTCTTTGATTAACAATGCAACCCCTACACTTTTACCGAGCTTCCTATTCTTTTTGAATGTTATGTACCCCTCAATATTAAGGACCCAATCTTAGTTGTCCTGCAGCCACGTCTCCATAATTACTATCAGATCATATTTATTTACTTCTGTGTGGGTCATAAATTCACTTACTTTGTTTTGGATGCTATGTGCATTGAGGTAGAGAGCCTTCAGTCTTGTCTTTTTGTTACCGTTGTAACATCTAGTCTTGACTGTTGATTTATTCTGAGGTTTTTTCTCTCAATCCTTTCCTGCCTTTCTCTGACCTCATTTCTCATATTACTATTTTGCTCTCCTGTCTTGACTCTACATCTTGAATTGCTACCTCTACCCAAGCTTGATCCCTCACCGCTCTTGTTTAGTTTAAAGCTCTCACTACTTCCCTGGTTATGTGATTTGCAAGGACACTCATCCCAGCATGGTTCAGGTGTAAACTGTACCAACGGTACATCCCCCACTGTCCCCAGCACTGATACCAGTGCCTCACAAACCGGAACCCAGTTCTCCCACACCAATCGTTGAGCCACGCATTGGTCTCTCTAATCTTATTTGCCCGATGCCAATTTGCACATAGCACAGGTAATAATCCAGAGATTATTACCTTTGAGTTTCTGTTACATAATTTGGTATCCAGCTCCTTATACTAACTTTACAGAACCTCTTTCCTAGTTCTACCTCTGTCATTGGTACGTACATGGACCACAACAACTGGATTCTCCCCCTTCCCACGGCAAGTCCCTCTCCAACCCTGAGCAGATGTCCCGAACCCTGGCACTGGGCAGGCAACACAGCCGTCTGGACTCTCACTTTTTGCTGCAGAAAACAGTGTCAATGCCCTCACTATACTATCCCTTAGTACCATTACATTCCTTTTTGCTCCCCCTGCGTGAATGGCTTCCTGTACCACAGTGTCATGGCCAGCCAGCTCACCCACCTTGCACATTTCACTTTCATCACACAGGTTGTGACACTTGCAAAGTCTGAGGTTCCTCCACTCCTGCCTGCTCAGTCCCATTACCTGCCTCACTAACAGTCACATCCTCCTGTCCCTCATTGCTGATCAAACAGATGACCCTCTTCTAAGAGCTGTGACTGTCATCTGGAACAAAGTTTCCAGGTATTTCTCCCCGTCCCTCAAGTTGCACAGTGTCTGCATTTCGGTTTCCAGATCAAAAATCCTGATCCGGAATTCCTCCAGCTGCTTACACTTCCTGCAGACGTGTTTGTCATGGATCACCTTGGCGTCCAAAAGCTCCCACATCTGCAACATGACCCCTGTCCTACCATTCTAACTTATGTTATTTAGTTAATTTACTTTAATTACTTTCTTCCTATGTATGCTACAATTTACTGTGTTTATTGAGTGCTATTACCAGTGACAACTAAAGATTATCTGCTTCTTAACTACAAGGGATGTGTATTCGATGTTTATTTAAGTAACTCTATTTTACTGCTTGTTTAAAATCTTTGTTGTTTTATTTGAATTTTAAAGTTTTCAAATTTTGGTTTATTATTGTAAAGTTATTTTTATTTATAAATGTACCTGAATTTGCCTGTCCTAAGCTGGTTTCTCACACACTGACCCTTAGACTGAACACTTACCGACCAATCAACGTACCAGCTTCCTGTGACATCACAGTTGCTTCTTTCCCCCCAATCCTGCTGCCTCACAGCAGCTGCAACAGTGAAACAGCCCATTCCTCACTCAAACCCCTGTCTGTATTTATAGGTGTTCCTCACTCAAACCCCCGTCTATATTTATAGATGTTCCTCACTCAAACCCCTGTCTGTATTTATAGATGTTCCTCACTCAAACCCCTGTCTGTATTTATAGGTGTTCCTCACTCAAACCCCTGTCTGTATTTATAGGTGTTCCTCACTCAAACCCCTGTCTGTATTTATAGGTGTTCCTCACTCAAACCCCTGTCTGTATTTATAGGTGTACCTCACTCAAACCCCTGTCTGTATTTATAGACGTTCCTCACTCAAACCCCTGTCTGTATTTATAGACGTTCCTCACTCAAACCCCTGTCTGTATTTATAGATGTTCCTCACTCAAACCCCAGTCTGTATTTATAGATGTTCCTCACTCAAATACCCCATCTGTATTTATAGATGTTCCTCACTCAAATCCCCGTCTGTATTTATAGATGTTCCTCACTCCTCACTCAAATCCTCCGTCTGTATTTATAGGCGTTCCTCATTCCTCACTCAAATCCCCCATCTGTATTTATAGGCGTTCCTCACTCCTCACTCAAATCCCCCATCTCTATTTATAGACGTTCCTCACTCAAATCCCCGGTCTGTATTTATAGATGTTCCTCACTCATACCCCTGTCTGTATTTATAGGTGTTCCTCACTCAAACACCTGTCTGTATTTATAGATGTTCCTCACTCAAATACCCCGTCTGTATTTATAGATGTTCCTCACTCAAACCCCTGTCTGTATTTATAGATGTTCCTCACTCAAATACCCCATCTTTATTTATAGATGTTCCTCACTCAAACCCCTGTCTGTATTTATAGGTGTTCTTCAATCAAATACCCCATCTGTATTTATAGGTGCTCCTCACTCAAACCCCTGTCTGTATTTATGGTGTTCTTCACTCAAATACCCCATCTGTATTTATAGATGTTCCTCACTCAAACCCCCTGTCTGTATTTATAGATGTTCCTCAATCAAACCCCAGTCTGTATTTATAGATGTTCTTCACTCAAACCCCCTGTCTGTATTTATAGGCGTTCCTCACTCAAACCCCCATCTGTATTTATAGATGCTCCTCACTCAAACCCCTGTCTGTATTTATAGGTGTTCTTCACTCAAACCCCCATCTGTATTTATAGATGTTCCTCACTCAAACCCCTGTCTGTATTTATAGGTGTTCTTCACTCAAATACCCCATCTGTATTTATAGGTGTTCCTCACTCAAACCCCTGTCTGTATTTCTAGGTGTTCTTCACTCAAATACCCCATCTGTATTTATAGATGTTCCTCACTCAAACCCTCCGTCTGTATTTATAGGCGTTCCTCACTCCTCACTCAAATCCCCTATCTGTATTTATAGACGTTCCTCACTCAAATCCCCGGTCTGTATTTATAGATGTTCCTCACTCAAACCCCAGTCTGTATTTATAGATGTTCCTCACTCCTCACTCAAATCCTCCGTCTGTATTTATAGGCGTTCCTCACTCCTCACTCAAATCCCCCATCTGTATTTATAGGCGTTCCTCACTCAAATCCCCCATCTGTATTTATAGATGTTCCTCACTCAAATTCCCGGTCTGTATTTATAGATGTTCCTCACTCAAATCCCCGGTCTGTATTTATAGATGTTCCTCACTCAAACCCCTGTCTGTATTTATAGATCTTCCTCACTCAAACCCCGCGTCTGTATTTATAGGCGTTCCTCACTCCTCACTCAAATCCCCCATCTGTATTTATAGACGTTCCTCACTCAAACCCCCCCTCTGTATTTATAGACGTTCCTCACTCAAACCCCTGTCTGTATTTATAGGTGTTCCTCACTCAAATACCCCATCTGTATTTATAGATGTTCCTCACTCAAACCCCTGTCTGTATTTATAGGTGTTCCTCACTCAACTACCCCATCTGTATTTATAGGTGTTCCTCACTCAAACCCCTGTCTTTATTTATAGATGCTCCTCACTCAAACCCCAATCTGTATTTATAGGTGTTCCTCACTCAAACCCCTGTCTGTATTTATAGGTGTTCCTCACTCAAATACCCCATCTGTATTTATAGATGTTCCTCACTCAAACCCCTGTCTGTATTTATAGGTGTTATCACGCAAACCCCTGTCTGTATTTATAGACGTTCCTCACTCAAATCCCCGGTCTGTATTTATAGATGTTCCTCACTCATACCCCTGTCTGTATTTATAGGTGTTCCTCACTCAAACCCCTGTCTGTATTTATAGGTGTTCCTCAATCAAATACCCCATCTGTATTTATAGATGTTCCTCACTCAAACCCCTGTCTGTATTTATAGGTGTTCCTCACTCAAATACCCTGTCTGTATTTATAGATGTTCCTCACTCAAACCCCTGTCTGTATTTATAGGTGTTCCTCACTCAAATACCCCATCTGTATTTATAGATGTTCCTCACTCAAACCCCCTGTCTGTATTTATAGATGTTCCTCACTCAAATACCCCATCTGTATTTATAGATGTTCCTCACTCAAACCCCCTGTCTGTATTTATAGATGTTCCTCACTCAAATCCCCAGTCTGTATTTAGAGACGTTCCTCACTCAAATACCCCATCTGTATTTATAGATGCTCCTCACTCAAACCCCTGTCTGTATTTATAGGTGTTATCACTCAAACCCCTGTCTGTATTTATAGATGTTCCTCACTCAAATCCCCCATCTGTATTTATAGACGTTCCTCACTCAAATCCCCGGTCTGTATTTATAGATGTTCCTCACTCAAACCCTCCGTCTGTATTTATAGGTGTTCTTCACTCAAATACCCCATCTGTATTTATAGATGTTCCTCACTCAAACCCCTGTCTGTATTTATAGGTGTTCCTCAATCAAATACCCCATCTGTATTTATAGATGTTCCTCACTCAAACCCCTGTCTGTATTTATAGGTGTTCCTCACTCAAATACCCTGTCTGTATTTATATATGTTCTTCACTCAAACCTCTGTCTGTATTTATAGGTGTTCCTCACTCAAATACCCCATCTGTATTTAGAGATGTTCCTCACTCAAACCCCCTGTCTGTATTTATAGATGTTCCTCACTCAAATACCCCATCTGTATTTATAGATGTTCCTCACTCAAACCCCCAGTCTGTATTTATAGATGTTCCTCACTCAAATCCCCAGTCTGTATTTATAGATGTTCCTCACTCAAATACCCGTCTGTATTTATAGACATTCCTCACTCAAACCCCACGTCTGTATTTATAGATGTTCCTCACTCAAACCCCCCGTCTGCATTTATAGGTGTTCTTCACTCAAATCCCCGTCTGTATTTATAGACGTTCCTCACTCAAACCCCACGTCTGTATTTATAGATGTTCCTCACTCAAATCCCCAGTCTGTATTTATAGATGTTCCTCACTCAAATCCCCAGTCTGTATTTATAGGCGTTCTTCACTCAAATACCCCATCTCTATTTATAGATGTTCCTCACTCAAACCCCTGTCTGTATTTATAGGTGTTCTTCACTCAAATACCCCATCTGTATTTATCGGTGTTCCTCACTCAAACCCCTGTCTGTATTTATTGATGTTCCTTACTCAAACCGCTGTCTGTATTTATAGGTGTTCTTCACTCAAATACCCCATCTGTATTTATAGACGTTCCTCACTCAAACCCCCCGTCTGTATTTATAGGTGTTCCTCACTCAAATCCCCGCTCTGTATTTATAGATGGTCCTCACTCAAACCCCCCGTCTGTATTTATAGGCGTTCCTCACTCCTCACTCAAATCCTCCGTCTGTATTTATAGGCATTCCTCACTCCCCACTCAAATACCCCATCTGTATTTATAGATGTTCCTCACTCAAATCCCCAGTCTGTATTTATAGATGTTCCTCACTCAAATCCCCGGTCTGTATTTATAGACGTTCCTCACTCAAATCCCCTTTCTGTATTTATAGATGTTCCTCACTCAAATCCCCAGTCTGTATTTATAGACGTTCCTCACTCAAATCCCCGGTCTGTATTTATAGACGTTCCTCACTCAAACCCCCCGTCTGTATTTATAGGCGTTCCTCACTCCTCACTCAAATCCTCCGTCTGTATTTATAGGCATTCCTCACTCCCCACTCAAATACCCCATCTGTATTTATAAATGTTCCTCACTCAAATCCCCAGTCTGTAATTATAGATGTTCCTCACTCAAATCCCCAGTCTGTATTTATAGACGTTCCTCACTCAAATCCCCAGTCTGTATTTATAGACGTCCTCACTCAACTCCCCGGTCTGTATTTATAGACATTCCTCATTCAAATCCCCAGTCTGTATTTCTAGACGTTCCTCACTCAAATCCCTGGTCTGTATTTATAGGCGTTCCTCACTCAAATCCCCAGTCTGTATTTATAGGCGTTCCTCACTCAAATCCCCTGTCTGTATTTATAGACGTTCCTCACTCAAACCCCCAGTCTGTATTTATAGATGTTCCTCACTCAAACCCCCTGTCTGTATTTATAGATGTTCCTCACTCAAATCCCCCATCTGTATTTATAGATGTTCCTCACTCAAATACCCCATCTGTATTTATTGACGTTACTCGCTCAAATCCCCTGTCTGTATTTATAGACGTTCCTTACTCAAATACACCATCTGTATTTCTAGATGTTCCTCACTCAAATCCCGTCTATATGTGCTCCTCTCTCAAATCCCCGCTCTGTATTTGTAGGTATTCCTCACTCAAATCCCCAGTCTGTATTTATAGACGTTCCTCACTCAACTCCCCGGTCTGTATTTATAGACATTCCTCATTCAAATCCCCAGTCTGTATTTCTAGATGTTCCTCACTCAAATCCCTGGTCTGTATTTATAGGCGTTCCTCACTCAAATCCCCAGTCTGTATTTATAGGCGTTCCTCACTCAAATCCCCTGTCTGTATTTATAGACGTTCCTCACTCAAACCCCCAGTCTATATTTATAGATGTTCCTCACTCAAACCCCCTGTCTGTATTTATAGATGTTCCTCACTCAAATCCCCCATCTGTATTTATAGATGTTCCTCACTCAAATACCCCATCTGTATTTATTGACGTTACTCGCTCAAATCCCCTGTCTGTATTTATAGACGTTCCTTACTCAAATACACCATCTGTATTTCTAGATGTTCCTCACTCAAATCCCGTCTATATGTGCTCCTCTCTCAAATCCCCGCTCTGTATTTGTAGGTATTCCTCACTCAAATCCGCAGTCTGTATTTAGAAACGCTCCTCACTCAAATCCCCAGTCTGTATTTACAGACGCTCCTCATTCAAATCCCCGGTCTGTGTTTATAGATGCTCCTCACTCAAATCCCCGCTCTGTATTTGTAGGTATTCCTCACTCAAATCCGCAGTCTGTATTTAGAAACGCTCCTCACTCAAATCCCCAGTCTGTATTTACAGACGCTCCTCATTCAAATCCCCGGTATGTGTTTATAGATGCTCCTCACTCAAATCCTTGCTCTGTATTTATTGGTATTCCTCACTCAAATCCCCATTCTGTATTTATAGGCGTTCCTCACTCAAACCCCCCTGTCTGTATTTATAGATGTTCCTCACTCAAATCCCCCATCTGTATTTATAGACGTTCCTCACTCAAATCCCCGGTCTGTATTTATAGATGTTCCTCACTCAAACCCCCCGTCTGTATTAATAGGTGTTCTTCACTCAAATACCCCATCTGTATTTATAGATGTTCCTCACTCAAACCCCTGTCTGTATTTATAGGTGTTCCTCACTCAAATACCCCATCTGTATTTATAGATGTTCCTCACTCAAACCCCTGTCTGTATTTATAGGTGTTCCTCACTCAAATACCCCATCTGTATTTATAGGTGTTCCTCACTCAAACCCATGTCTGTATTTATAGATGCTCCTCACTCAAACCCCAGTCTGTATTTATAGGTGTTCCTCACTCAAACCCCTGTCTGTATTTATAGGTGTTCCTTACTCAAATACCCCATCTGTATTTATAGATGTTCCTCACTCAAACCCCTGTCTGTATTTATAGGTGTTATCACTCAAACCCCTGTCTGTATTTATAGATGTTCCTCACTCAAATCCCCTGTCTGTATTGATAGACGTTCCTCACTCAAATCCCCAGTCTGTATTTATAGATGTTCCTCACTCAAACCCCTGTCTGTATTTATAGGTGTTCTTCACTCAAATACCCCATCTGTATTTATAGATGTTCCTCACTCAAACCCCCGTCTGTATTTATAGGCGTTCCTCACTCAAACCCCCATCTGTATTTATAGATGCGCCTCACTCAAACCCCTGTCTGTATTTATAGGTGTTCTTCACTCAAACCCCCATCTGTATTTATAGATGTTCCTCACTCAAACCCCTGTCTGTATTTATAGGTGTTCCTCACTCAAATCCCCAGTCTGTATTTATAGGTGTTCCTCACTCAAATCCCCTGTCTGTATTTATAGGTGTTCTTCACTCAAATACCCCATCTGTATATATAGGTGTTCCTCACTCAAACCCCTGTCTGTATTTCTAGGTGTTCTTCACTCAAATACCCCATCTGTATTTATAGATGTTCCTCACTCAAACCCCCCGTCTGTATTTATAGGTGTTCCTCAATCAAATACCCCATCTGTATTTATAGACGTTCCTCACTCAAATCCCCGGTCTGTATTTATAGGCGTTCCTCACTCAAATCCCCGTCTGTATTTATAGACGTTCCTCACTCAAATCCCCGGTCTGTATTTATAGGCGTTCCTCACTCAAGTCCCCGTCTGTATTTATAGATGTTCCTCACTCAAATCCCCGGTCTGTATTTATAGACGTTCCTCACTCAAATCCCTGGTCTGTATTTATAGACGTTCCTCACTCAAATCCCCCGTCTGTATTTATAGACATTCCTCGCTCAAATCCCCGGTCTGTAATTATAGGCGTTCCTCACTCGAACCCCCCGTCTGTATTTATAGACGTTCCTCACTCAAATCCTCCGTCTGTATTTATAGACATTCCTCGCTCAAATCCCCCGTCTGTATTTATAGACATTCCTCGCTCAAATCCCCGGTCTGTAATTTATAGACGTTCCTCGCTCAAATCCCCCGTCTGTATTTATAGACGTTCCTCGCTCAAACCCCCCGGTCTGTATTTATAGGCGCTCCTCACTCAAATCCCCGGTCTGTATGTACTCCTTTCTCAAATCCCCGCTCTGTATTTATAGATGTTCCTCACTCAAATCCCCGGTCTGTATTTATAGATGTTCCTCACCCAAACCCCCCGTCTGTATTTATAGATGTTCCTCACTCCTCACTCAAATCCTCCGTCTGTATTTATAGGCGTTCCTCACTCCTCACTCAAATCCCCCATCTGTATTTATAAGCGTTCCTCACTCCTCACTCAAATCCCCCATCTGTATTTATAGATGTTCCTCACTCAAATCCCCGGTCTGGATTTATAGATGTTCCTCACTCAAACCCCTGTCTGTATTTATAGATGTTCCTCACTCAAACCCCCCGTCTGTATTTATAGGCGTTCCTCACTCCTCACTCAAATCGCTCATCTGTATTTATAGACGTTCCTCACTCAAATCCCCGGTCTGTATTTATAGATGTTCCTCACTCAAACCCCTGTCTGTATTTATAGGTGTTCCTCACTCAAATACCCCATCTGTATTCATAGATGTTCCTCACTCAAACCCCTGTCTGTATTTATAGGTGTTATCACTCAAACCCCTGTCTGTATTTATAGATGTTCCTCACTCAAATCCCCCATCTGTATTTATAGACGTTCCTCACTCAAATGCCCGGTCTGTATTTATAGATGTTCCTCACTCAAACCCCCGGTCTGTATTTATAGGTGTTCTTCACTCAAATACCCCATCTGTATTTATAGATGTTCCTCACTCAAACCCCTGTCTGTATTTATAGGTGTTCCTCAATCAAATACCCCATCTGTATTTATAGATGTTCCTCACTCAAACCCCTGTCTGTATTTATAGGTGTTCCTCACTCAAATACCCTGTCTGTATTTATAGATGTTCCTCACTCAAACCCCTGTCTGTATTTATAGGTGTTCCTCACTCAAATACCCCATCTGTATTTATAGATGTTCCTCACTCAAACCCCCTGTCTGTATTTATAGATGTTCCTCACTCAAATACCCCATCTGTATTTATAGATGTTCCTCACTCAAACCCCCTGTCTGTATTTATAGATGTTCCTCACTCAAATCCCCAGTCTGTATTTAGAGACGTTCCTCACTCAAATACCCCATCTGTATTTATAGATGCTCCTCACTCAAACCCCTGTCTGTATTTATAGGTGTTATCACTCAAACCCCTGTCTGTATTTATATATGTTCCTCACTCAAATCCCCCATCTGTATTTATAGACGTTCCTCACTCAAATCCCCGGTCTGTATTTATAGATGTTCCTCACTCAAACCCTCCGTCTGTATTTATAGGTGTTCTTCACTCAAATACCCCATCTGTATTTATAGATGTTCCTCACTCAAACCCCTGTCTGTATTTATAGGTGTTCCTCAATCAAATACCCCATCTGTATTTATAGATGTTCCTCACTCAAACCCCTGTCTGTATTTATAGGTGTTCCTCACTCAAATACCCTGTCTGTATTTATATATGTTCTTCACTCAAACCTCTGTCTGTATTTATAGGTGTTCCTCACTCAAATACCCCATCTGTATTTAGAGATGTTCCTCACTCAAACCCCCTGTCTGTATTTATAGATGTTCCTCACTCAAATACCCCATCTGTATTTATAGATGTTCCTCACTCAAACCCCCAGTCTGTATTTATAGATGTTCCTCACTCAAATCCCCAGTCTGTATTTATAGATGTTCCTCACTCAAATACCCGTCTGTATTTATAGACATTCCTCACTCAAACCCCACGTCTGTATTTATAGATGTTCCTCACTCAAACCCCCCGTCTGCATTTATAGGTGTTCTTCACTCAAATCCCCGTCTGTATTTATAGACGTTCCTCACTCAAACCCCACGTCTGTATTTATAGATGTTCCTCACTCAAATCCCCAGTCTGTATTTATAGATGTTCCTCACTCAAATCCCCAGTCTGTATTTATAGGCGTTCTTCACTCAAATACCCCATCTCTATTTATAGATGTTCCTCACTCAAACCCCTGTCTGTATTTATAGGTGTTCTTCACTCAAATACCCCATCTGTATTTATCGGTGTTCCTCACTCAAACCCCTGTCTGTATTTATTGATGTTCCTTACTCAAACCGCTGTCTGTATTTATAGGTGTTCTTCACTCAAATACCCCATCTGTATTTATAGACGTTCCTCACTCAAACCCCCCGTCTGTATTTATAGGTGTTCCTCACTCAAATCCCCGCTCTGTATTTATAGATGTTCCTCACTCAAACCCCCCGTCTGTATTTATAGGCGTTCCTCACTCCTCACTCAAATCCTCCGTCTGTATTTATAGGCATTCCTCACTCCCCACTCAAATACCCCATCTGTATTTATAGATGTTCCTCACTCAAATCCCCAGTCTGTATTTATAGATGTTCCTCACTCAAATCCCCGGTCTGTATTTATAGACGTTCCTCACTCAAATCCCCTTTCTGTATTTATAGATGTTCCTCACTCAAATCCCCGGTCTGTATTTATAGACGTTCCTCACTCAAATCCCCTTTCTGTATTTATAGATGTTCCTCACTCAAATCCCCAGTCTGTATTTATAGACGTTCCTCACTCAAATCCCCGGTCTGTATTTATAGACGTTCCTCACTCAAACCCCCCGTCTGTATTTATAGGCGTTCCTCACTCCTCACTCAAATCCTCCGTCTGTATTTATAGGCATTCCTCACTCCCCACTCAAATACCCCATCTGTATTTATAAATGTTCCTCACTCAAATCCCCAGTCTGTAATTATAGATGTTCCTCACTCAAATCCCCAGTCTGTATTTATAGACGTTCCTCACTCAAATCCCCAGTCTGTATTTATAGACGTCCTCACTCAACTCCCCGGTCTGTATTTATAGACATTCCTCATTCAAATCCCCAGTCTGTATTTCTAGATGTTCCTCACTCAAATCCCTGGTCTGTATTTATAGGCGTTCCTCACTCAAATCCCCAGTCTGTATTTATAGGCGTTCCTCACTCAAATCCCCTGTCTGTATTTATAGACGTTCCTCACTCAAACCCCCAGTCTGTATTTATAGATGTTCCTCACTCAAACCCCCTGTCTGTATTTATAGATGTTCCTCACTCAAATCCCCCATCTGTATTTATAGATGTTCCTCACTCAAATACCCCATCTGTATTTATTGACGTTACTCGCTCAAATCCCCTGTCTGTATTTATAGACGTTCCTTACTCAAATACACCATCTGTATTTCTAGATGTTCCTCACTCAAATCCCGTCTATATGTGCTCCTCTCTCAAATCCCCGCTCTGTATTTGTAGGTATTCCTCACTCAAATCCCCAGTCTGTATTTATAGACGTTCCTCACTCAACTCCCCGGTCTGTATTTATAGACATTCCTCATTCAAATCCCCAGTCTGTATTTCTAGATGTTCCTCACTCAAATCCCTGGTCTGTATTTATAGGCGTTCCTCACTCAAATCCCCAGTCTGTATTTATAGGCGTTCCTCACTCAAATCCCCTGTCTGTATTTATAGACGTTCCTCACTCAAACCCCCAGTCTGTATTTATAGATGTTCCTCACTCAAACCCCCTGTCTGTATTTATAGATGTTCCTCACTCAAATCCCCCATCTGTATTTATAGATGTTCCTCACTCAAATACCCCATCTGTATTTATTGACGTTACTCGCTCAAATCCCCTGTCTGTATTTATAGACGTTCCTTACTCAAATACACCATCTGTATTTCTAGATGTTCCTCACTCAAATCCCGTCTATATGTGCTCCTCTCTCAAATCCCCGCTCTGTATTTGTAGGTATTCCTCACTCAAATCCGCAGTCTGTATTTAGAAACGCTCCTCACTCAAATCCCCAGTCTGTATTTACAGACGCTCCTCATTCAAATCCCCGGTCTGTGTTTATAGATGCTCCTCACTCAAATCCCCGCTCTGTATTTGTAGGTATTCCTCACTCAAATCCGCAGTCTGTATTTAGAAACGCTCCTCACTCAAATCCCCAGTCTGTATTTACAGACGCTCCTCATTCAAATCCCCGGTATGTGTTTATAGATGCTCCTCACTCAAATCCTTGCTCTGTATTTATTGGTATTCCTCACTCAAATCCCCATTCTGTATTTATAGGCGTTCCTCACTCAAACCCCCCTGTCTGTATTTATAGATGTTCCTCACTCAAATCCCCCATCTGTATTTATAGACGTTCCTCACTCAAATCCCCGGTCTGTATTTATAGATGTTCCTCACTCAAACCCCCCGTCTGTATTAATAGGTGTTCTTCACTCAAATACCCCATCTGTATTTATAGATGTTCCTCACTCAAACCCCTGTCTGTATTTATAGGTGTTCCTCACTCAAATACCCCATCTGTATTTATAGATGTTCCTCACTCAAACACCTGTCTGTATTTATAGGTGTTCCTCACTCAAATACCCCATCTGTATTTATAGGTGTTCCTCACTCAAACCCATGTCTGTATTTATAGATGCTCCTCACTCAAACCCCAGTCTGTATTTATAGGTGTTCCTCACTCAAACCCCTGTCTGTATTTATAGGTGTTCCTTACTCAAATACCCCATCTGTATTTATAGATGTTCCTCACTCAAACCCCTGTCTGTATTTATAGGTGTTATCACTCAAACCCCTGTCTGTATTTATAGATGTTCCTCACTCAAATCCCCTGTCTGTATTGATAGACGTTCCTCACTCAAATCCCCAGTCTGTATTTATAGATGTTCCTCACTCAAACCCCTGTCTGTATTTATAGGTGTTCTTCACTCAAATACCCCATCTGTATTTATAGATGTTCCTCACTCAAACCCCCGTCTGTATTTATAGGCGTTCCTCACTCAAACCCCCATCTGTATTTATAGATGCTCCTCACTCAAACCCCTGTCTGTATTTATAGGTGTTCTTCACTCAAACCCCCATCTGTATTTATAGATGTTCCTCACTCAAACCCCTGTCTGTATTTATAGGTGTTCCTCACTCAAATCCCCAGTCTGTATTTATAGGTGTTCCTCACTCAAATCCCCTGTCTGTATTTATAGGTGTTCTTCACTCAAATACCCCATCTGTATATATAGGTGTTCCTCACTCAAACCCCTGTCTGTATTTCTAGGTGTTCTTCACTCAAATACCCCATCTGTATTTATAGATGTTCCTCACTCAAACCCCTGTCTGTATTTATAGGTGTTCCTCAATCAAATACCCCATCTGTATTTATAGATGTTCCTCACTCAAACCCCTGTCTGTATTTATAGGTGTTCCTCACTCAAGTACCCTGTCTGTATTTATAGATGTTCCTCACTCAAACCCCTGTCTGTATTTATAGGTATTCCTCACTCAAATACCCCATCTGTATTTATAGATGTTCCTCACTCAAACCCCCTGTCTGTATTTATAGATGTTCCTCACTCAAATACCCCATCTGTATTTATAGATGTTCCTCACTCAAACCCCCTGTCTGTATTTATAGATGTTCCTCACTCAAATCCCCAGTCTGTATTTATAGACGTTCCTCACTCAAATACCCCATCTGTATTTATAGATGTTCCTCACTCAAACCCCTGTCTGTATTTATAGGTGTTATCACTCAAACCCCTGTCTGTATTTATAGATGTTCCTCACTCAAATCCCCCATCTGTATTTATAGACGTTCCTCACTCAAACCCCCCGTCTGTATTTATAGGTGTTCTTCACTCAAATACCCCATCTGTATTTATAGATGTTCCTCACTCAAACCCCTGTCTGTATTTATAGGTGTTCCTCAATCAAATACCCCGTCTGTATTTATAGATGTTCCTCACTCAAACCCCTGTCTGTATTTATAGGTGTTCCTCACTCAAATACCCTGTCTGTATTTATAGATGTTCCTCACTCAAACCCCTGTCTGTATTTATAGGTGTTCCTCACTCAAATACCCCATCTGTATTTATAGATGTTCCTCACTCAAACCCCCTGTCTGTATTTATAGATGTTCCTCACTCAAATACCCCATCTGTATTTATAGATGTTCCTCACTCAAACCCCCAGTCTGTATTTATAGATGTTCCTCACTCAAATACCCCATCTGTATTTATAGACGTTCCTCACTCAAACCCCCCGTCTGTATTTATAGGTGTTCCTCACTCAAATCCCCGCTCTGTATTTATAGATGTTCCTCACTCAAACCCCCCGGTCTGTATTTATAGGCGTTCCTCACTCCTCACTCAAATCCTCCGTCTGTATTTATAGGCATTCCTCACTCCCCACTCAAATACCCCATCTGTATTTATAGATGTTCCTCACTCAAATCCCCAGTCTGGATTTATAGATGTTCCTCACTCAAATCCCCGGTCTGTATTTATAGACGTTCCTCACTCAAATCCCCTGTCTGTATTTATAGATGTTCCTCACTCAAATCCCCAGTCTGTATTTATAGACGTTCCTCACTCAAATCCCCGGTCTGTATTTATAGACGTTCCTCACTCAAACCCCCCGTCTGTATTTATAGGCGTTCCTCACTCCTCACTCAAATCCTCCGTCTGTATTTATAGGCATTCCTCACTCCCCACTCAAATACCCCATCTGTATTTATAAATGTTCCTCACTCAAATCCCCAGTCTGTAATTATAGATGTTCCTCACTCAAATCCCCAGTCTGTATTTATAGACGTTCCTCACTCAAATCCCCAGTCTGTATTTATAGACGTTCCTCACTCAACTCCCCGGTCTGTATTTATAGACATTCCTCATTCAAATCCCCAGTCTGTATTTCTAGATGTTCCTCACTCAAATCCCTGGTCTGTATTTATAGGCGTTCCTCACTCAAATCCCCAGTCTGTATTTATAGGCGTTCCTCACTCAAATCCCCTGTCTGTATTTATAGACGTTCCTCACTCAAACCCCCAGTCTGTATTTATAGATGTTCCTCACTCAAACCCCCTGTCTGTATTTATAGATGTTCCTCACTCAAATCCCCCATCTGTATTTATAGATGTTCCTCACTCAAATACCCCATCTGTATTTATTGACGTTACTCGCTCAAATCCCCTGTCTGTATTTATAGACGTTCCTTACTCAAATACACCATCTGTATTTCTAGATGTTCCTCACTCAAATCCCGTCTATATGTGCTCCTCTCTCAAATCCCCGCTCTGTATTTGTAGGTATTCCTCACTCAAATCCGCAGTCTGTATTTAGAAACGCTCCTCACTCAAATCCCCAGTCTGTATTTACAGACGCTCCTCATTCAAATCCCCGGTCTGTGTTTATAGATGCTCCTCACTCAAATCCCCGCTCTGTATTTGTAGGTATTCCTCACTCAAATCCGCAGTCTGTATTTAGAAACGCTCCTCACTCAAATCCCCAGTCTGTATTTACAGACGCTCCTCATTCAAATCCCCGGTATGTGTTTATAGATGCTCCTCACTCAAATCCTTGCTCTGTATTTATTGGTATTCCTCACTCAAATCCCCATTCTGTATTTATAGGCGTTCCTCACTCAAACCCCCCTGTCTGTATTTATAGATGTTCCTCACTCAAATCCCCCATCTGTATTTATAGACGTTCCTCACTCAAATCCCCGGTCTGTATTTATAGATGTTCCTCACTCAAACCCCCCGTCTGTATTAATAGGTGTTCTTCACTCAAATACCCCATCTGTATTTATAGATGTTCCTCACTCAAACCCCTGTCTGTATTTATAGGTGTTCCTCACTCAAATACCCCATCTGTATTTATAGATGTTCCTCACTCAAACACCTGTCTGTATTTATAGGTGTTCCTCACTCAAATACCCCATCTGTATTTATAGGTGTTCCTCACTCAAACCCATGTCTGTATTTATAGATGCTCCTCACTCAAACCCCAGTCTGTATTTATAGGTGTTCCTCACTCAAACCCCTGTCTGTATTTATAGGTGTTCCTTACTCAAATACCCCATCTGTATTTATAGATGTTCCTCACTCAAACCCCTGTCTGTATTTATAGGTGTTATCACTCAAACCCCTGTCTGTATTTATAGATGTTCCTCACTCAAATCCCCTGTCTGTATTGATAGACGTTCCTCACTCAAATCCCCAGTCTGTATTTATAGATGTTCCTCACTCAAACCCCTGTCTGTATTTATAGGTGTTCTTCACTCAAATACCCCATCTGTATTTATAGATGTTCCTCACTCAAACCCCCGTCTGTATTTATAGGCGTTCCTCACTCAAACCCCCATCTGTATTTATAGATGCTCCTCACTCAAACCCCTGTCTGTATTTATAGGTGTTCTTCACTCAAACCCCCATCTGTATTTATAGATGTTCCTCACTCAAACCCCTGTCTGTATTTATAGGTGTTCCTCACTCAAATCCCCAGTCTGTATTTATAGGTGTTCCTCACTCAAATCCCCTGTCTGTATTTATAGGTGTTCTTCACTCAAATACCCCATCTGTATATATAGGTGTTCCTCACTCAAACCCCTGTCTGTATTTCTAGGTGTTCTTCACTCAAATACCCCATCTGTATTTATAGATGTTCCTCACTCAAACCCCTGTCTGTATTTATAGGTGTTCCTCAATCAAATACCCCATCTGTATTTATAGATGTTCCTCACTCAAACCCCTGTCTGTATTTATAGGTGTTCCTCACTCAAATACCCTGTCTGTATTTATAGATGTTCCTCACTCAAACCCCTGTCTGTATTTATAGGTATTCCTCACTCAAATACCCCATCTGTATTTATAGATGTTCCTCACTCAAACCCCCTGTCTGTATTTATAGATGTTCCTCACTCAAATACCCCATCTGTATTTATAGATGTTCCTCACTCAAACCCCCTGTCTGTATTTATAGATGTTCCTCACTCAAATCCCCAGTCTGTATTTATAGACGTTCCTCACTCAAATACCCCATCTGTATTTATAGATGTTCCTCACTCAAACCCCTGTCTGTATTTATAGGTGTTATCACTCAAACCCCTGTCTGTATTTATAGATGTTCCTCACTCAAATCCCCCATCTGTATTTATAGACGTTCCTCACTCAAACCCCCCGTCTGTATTTATAGGTGTTCTTCACTCAAATACCCCATCTGTATTTATAGATGTTCCTCACTCAAACCCCTGTCTGTATTTATAGGTGTTCCTCAATCAAATACCCCGTCTGTATTTATAGATGTTCCTCACTCAAACCCCTGTCTGTATTTATAGGTGTTCCTCACTCAAATACCCTGTCTGTATTTATAGATGTTCCTCACTCAAACCCCTGTCTGTATTTATAGGTGTTCCTCACTCAAATACCCCATCTGTATTTATAGATGTTCCTCACTCAAACCCCCTGTCTGTATTTATAGATGTTCCTCACTCAAATACCCCATCTGTATTTATAGATGTTCCTCACTCAAACCCCCAGTCTGTATTTATAGATGTTCCTCACTCAAATACCCCATCTGTATTTATAGACGTTCCTCACTCAAACCCCCCGTCTGTATTTATAGGTGTTCCTCACTCAAATCCCCGCTCTGTATTTATAGATGTTCCTCACTCAAACCCCCCGGTCTGTATTTATAGGCGTTCCTCACTCCTCACTCAAATCCTCCGTCTGTATTTATAGGCATTCCTCACTCCCCACTCAAATACCCCATCTGTATTTATAGATGTTCCTCACTCAAATCCCCAGTCTGGATTTATAGATGTTCCTCACTCAAATCCCCGGTCTGTATTTATAGACGTTCCTCACTCAAATCCCCTGTCTGTATTTATAGATGTTCCTCACTCAAATCCCCAGTCTGTATTTATAGACGTTCCTCACTCAAATCCCCGGTCTGTATTTATAGACGTTCCTCACTCAAACCCCCCGTCTGTATTTATAGGCGTTCCTCACTCCTCACTCAAATCCTCCGTCTGTATTTATAGGCATTCCTCACTCCCCACTCAAATACCCCATCTGTATTTATAAATGTTCCTCACTCAAATCCCCAGTCTGTAATTATAGATGTTCCTCACTCAAATCCCCAGTCTGTATTTATAGACGTTCCTCACTCAAATCCCCAGTCTGTATTTATAGACGTTCCTCACTCAACTCCCCGGTCTGTATTTATAGACATTCCTCATTCAAATCCCCAGTCTGTATTTCTAGATGATCCTCACTCAAATCCCTGGTCTGTATTTATAGGCGTTCCTCACTCAAATCCCCAGTCTGTATTTATAGGCGTTCCTCACTCAAATCCCCTGTCTGTATTTATAGACGTTCCTCACTCAAACCCCCAGTCTGTATTTATAGATGTTCCTCACTCAAACCCCCTGTCTGTATTTATAGATGTTCCTCACTCAAATCCCCCATCTGTATTTATAGATGTTCCTCACTCAAATACCCCATCTGTATTTATTGACGTTACTCGCTCAAATCCCCTGTCTGTATTTATAGACGTTCCTTACTCAAATACACCATCTGTATTTCTAGATGTTCCTCACTCAAATCCCGTCTATATGTGCTCCTCTCTCAAATCCCCGCTCTGTATTTGTAGGTATTCCTCACTCAAATCCGCAGTCTGTATTTAGAAACGCTCCTCACTCAAATCCCCAGTCTGTATTTACAGACGCTCCTCATTCAAATCCCCGGTCTGTGTTTATAGATGCTCCTCACTCAAATCCCCGCTCTGTATTTGTAGGTATTCCTCACTCAAATCCGCAGTCTGTATTTAGAAACGCTCCTCACTCAAATCCCCAGTCTGTATTTACAGACGCTCCTCATTCAAATCCCCGGTATGTGTTTATAGATGCTCCTCACTCAAATCCTTGCTCTGTATTTATTGGTATTCCTCACTCAAATCCCCATTCTGTATTTATAGGCGTTCCTCACTCAAACCCCCCCGTCTGTATTTATAGATGTTCCTCACTCAAATCCCCCATCTGTATTTATAGACGTTCCTCACTCAAATCCCCGGTCTGTATTTATAGATGTTCCTCACTCAAACCCCCCGTCTGTATTAATAGGTGTTCTTCACTCAAATACCCCATCTGTATTTATAGATGTTCCTCACTCAAACCCCTGTCTGTATTTATAGGTGTTCCTCACTCAAATACCCCATCTGTATTTATAGGTGTTCCTCACTCAAACCCCTGTCTGTATTTATAGGTGTTCCTCACTCAAATACCCCATCTGTATTTATAGGTGTTCCTCACTCAAACCCATGTCTGTATTTATAGATGCTCCTCACTCAAACCCCAGTCTGTATTTATAGGTGTTCCTCACTCAAACCCCTGTCTGTATTTATAGGTGTTCCTTACTCAAATACCCCATCTGTATTTATAGATGTTCCTCACTCAAACCCCTGTCTGTATTTATAGGGGTTATCACTCAAACCCCTGTCTGTATTTATAGATGTTCCTCACTCAAATCCCCTGTCTGTATTGATAGACGTTCCTCACTCAAATCCCCAGTCTGTATTTATAGATGTTCCTCACTCAAACCCCCGTCTGTATTTATAGGCGTTCCTCACTCAAACCCCCATCTGTATTTATAGATGCTCCTCACTCAAACCCCTGTCTGTATTTATAGGTGTTCTTCACTCAAACCCCCATCTGTATTTACAGATGTTCCTCACTCAAACCCCTGTCTGTATTTATAGGTGTTCCTCACTCAAATCCCCAGTCTGTATTTATAGGTGTTCCTCACTCAAATCCCCTGTCTGTATTTATAGGTGTTCTTCACTCAAATACCCCATCTGTATTTATAGGTGTTCCTCACTCAAACCCCTGTCTGTATTTCTAGGTGTTCTTCACTCAAATACCCCATCTGTATTTATAGATGTTCCTCACTCAAACCCCTGTCTGTATTTATAGGTGTTCCTCAATCAAATACCCCATCTGTATTTATAGATGTTCCTCACTCAAACCCCTGTCTGTATTTATAGGTGTTCCTCACTCAAATACCCTGTCTGTATTTATAGATGTTCCTCACTCAAACCCCTGTCTGTATTTATAGGTATTCCTCACTCAAATACCCCATCTGTATTTATAGATGTTCCTCACTCAAACCCCCTGTCTGTATTTATAGATGTTCTTCACTCAAATACCCCATCTGAATTTATAGATGTTCCTCACTCAAACCCCCTGTCTGTATTTATAGATGTTCCTCACTCAAATCCCCAGTCTGTATTTATAGACGTTCCTCACTCAAATACCCCATCTGTATTTATAGATGTTCCTCACACAAACCCCTGTCTGTATTTATAGGTGTTATCACTCAAACCCCTGTCTGTATTTATAGATGTTCCTCACTCAAATCCCCCATCTGTATTTATAGACGTTCCTCACTCAAATCCCCGGTCTGTATTTATAGATGTTCCTCACTCAAACCCCCCGTCTGTATTTATAGGTGTTCTTCACTCAAATACCCCATCTGTATTTATAGATGTTCCTCACTCAAACCCCTGTCTGTATTTATAGGTGTTCCTCAATCAAATACCCCGTCTGTATTTATAGATGTTCCTCACTCAAACCCCTGTCTGTATTTATAGGTGTTCCTCACTCAAATACCCTGTCTGTATTTATAGATGTTCCTCACTCAAACCCCTGTCTGTATTTATAGGTGTTCCTCACTCAAATACCCCATCTGTATTTATAGATGTTCCTCACTCAAACCCCCTGTCTGTATTTATAGATGTTCCTCACTCAAATACCCCATCTGTATTTATAGATGTTCCTCACTCAAACCCCCAGTCTGTATTTATAGATGTTCCTCACTCAAATCCCCAGTCTGTATTTATAGATGTTCCTCACTCAAATACCCGTCTGTATTTATAGACATTCCTCACTCAAACCCCACGTCTGTATTTATAGATGTTCCTCACTCAAACCCCCCGTCTGTATTTATAGGTGTTCTTCACTCAAATCCCCGTCTGTATTTATAGACGTTCCTCACTCAAACCCCACGTCTGTATTTATAGATGTTCCTCACTCTAATCCCCAGTCTGTATTTATAGATGTTCCTCACTCAAATCCCCAATCTGTATTTATAGATGTTCCTCACTCAAATCCCCAGTCTGTATTTATAGATGTTCCTCACTCAAACCCCTGTCTGTATTTATAGGTGTTCTTCACTCAAATACCCCATCTGTATTTATAGATGTACCTCACTCAAACCCCTCTCTGTATTTATAGGTGTTCTTCACTCAAATACCCCATCTGTATTTATCGGTGTTCCTCACTCAAACCCCTGTCTGTATTTATAGATGTTCCTCACTCAAACCCCTGTCTGTATTTATAGGTGTTCTTCACTCAAATACCCCATCTGTATTTATAGACGTTCCTCACTCAAACCCCCCGTCTGTTTTTATAGGTGTTCCTCACTCAAATCCCCGCTCTGTATTTATAGATGTTCCTCACTCAAACCCCCCGTCTGTATTTATAGGCGTTCCTCACTCCTCACTCAAATCCTCCGTCTGTATTTATAGGCATTCCTCACTCCCCACTCAAATACCCCATCTGTATTTATAGATGTTCCTCACTCAAATCCCCAGTCTGTATTTATGGATGTTCCTCACTCAAATCCCCGGTCTGTATTTATAGACGTTCCTCACTCAAATCCCCTGTCTGTATTTATAGACGTTCCTCACTCAAACCCCCCGTCTGTATTTATAGGCGTTCCTCACTCCTCACTCAAATCCTCCGTCTGTATTTATAGGCGTTCCTCACTCCCCACTCAAATACCCCATCTGTATTTATAGATGTTCCTCACTCAAATCCCCAGTCTGTATTTATAGATGTTCCTCACTCAAATCCCCGGTCTGTATTTATAGACGTTCCTCACTCAAATCCCCCATCTGTATTTATAGACGTTCCTCACTCAAATCCCCGGTCTGTATTTATAGATGTTCCTCACTCAAACCCCCCGTCTGTATTAATAGGTGTTCTTCACTCAAATACCCCATCTGTATTTATAGATGTTCCTCACTCAAACCCCTGTCTGTATTCATAGGTGTTCCTCACTCAAATACCCCATCTGTATTTATAGATGTTCCTCACTCAAACCCCTGTCTGTATTTATAGGTGTTCTTCACTCAAATCCCCGTCTGTATTTATAGACGTTCCTCACTCAAACCCCACGTCTGTATTTATAGATGCTCCTCACTCAAACCCCAGTCTGTATTTATAGGTGTTCCTCACTCAAACCCCTGTCTGTATTTATGGGTGTTCCTTACTCAAATACCCCATCTGTATTTATAGATGTTCCTCACTCAAACCCCTGTCTGTATTTATAGGTGTTATCACTCAAACCCCTGTCTGTATTTATGGATGTTCCTCACTCAAATCCCCTGTCTGTATTTATAGACGTTCCTCACTCAAATC
Organism: Isurus oxyrinchus; assembly: GCA_026770705.1. Taxonomy (NCBI): domain Eukaryota; kingdom Metazoa; phylum Chordata; class Chondrichthyes; order Lamniformes; family Lamnidae; genus Isurus; species Isurus oxyrinchus. The sequence continues at coordinate 49,048 of JANJGN010000566.1, forward strand.
CCCGGTCTGTATTTATAGATGTTCCTCACTCAAACCCCCGTCTGTATTTATAGGTGTTCTTCACTCAAATACCCCATCTGTATTTATAGATGTTCCTCACTCAAACCCCTGTCTGTATTTGTAGGTGTTCCTCACTCAAATACCCCATCTGTATTTATAGATGTTCCTCACTCAAACCCCTGTCTGTATTTATAGGTGTTCCTCACTCAAATACCCCATCTGTATTTATAGATGTTCCTCACTCAAACCCCTGTCTGTATTTATAGGTGTTCCTCACTCAAATTCCCCATCTGTATTTATAGGTGTTCCTCACTCAAATCCCCCATCTTTATTTATAGACGTTCCTCACTCAAACCCCCCGTCTGTATTTATACTTGTTCTTCACTCAAATCCCCGTCTGTATTTATAGACGTTCCTCACTCAAACCCCACGTCTGTATTTATAGATGTTCCTCACTCAAATCCCCAGTCTGTATTTATAGATGATCCTCACTCAAATCCCCAGTCTGTATTTATAGATGTTCCTCACTCAAATCCCCAGTCTGTATTTATAGATGTTCCTCACTCAAACCCCTGTCTGTATTTATAGGTGTTCTTCACTCAAATACCCCATCTGTATTTATAGATGTTCCTCACTCAAACCCCTGTCTGTATTTATAGGTGTTCTTCACTCAAATACCCCATCTGTATTTATAGATGTTCCTCACTCAAACCCCTGTCTGTATTTATAGGTGTTCTTCACTCAAATACCCCATCTGTATTTATAGACGTTCCTCACACAAACCCCCCGTCTGTATTTATAGGCGTTCCTCACTCAAATACCCCGTCTGTATTTATAGGCGTTCCTCACTCCTCACTCAAATCCTCCATCTGTATTTATAGGCATTCCTCACTCCCCACTCAAATACCCCATCTGTATTTATAGATGTTCCTCACTCAAATCCCCAGTCTGTATTTATAGATGTTCCTCACTCAAATCCCCGGTCTGTATTTATAGACGTTCCTCACTCAAATCCCCTGTCTGTATTTATAGATGTTCCTCACTCAAATCCCTGGTCTGTATTTATAGACGTTCCTCACTCAAATCCCCGCTCTGTATTTATAGACGTTCCTCACTCAAACCCCCCGTCTGTATTTATAGGCGTTCCTCACTCCTCACTCAAATCCTCCGTCTGTTTTTATAGGCATTCCTCACTCCCCACTCAAATACCCCATCTGTATTTATAGATGTTCCTCACTCAAATCCCCAGTCTGTATTTATAGATGTTCCTCACTCAAATACCCCATCTGTATTTATTGACGTTACTCGCTCAAATCCCCTGTCTGTATTTATAGACGTTCCTTACTCAAATACACCATCTGTATTTCTAGATGTTCCTCACTCAAATCCCGTCTATATGTGCTCCTCTCTCAAATCCCCGCTCTGTATTTGTAGGTATTCCTCACTCAAATCCGCTGTCTGTATTTAGAAACGCTCCTCACTCAAATCCCCAATCTGTATTTACAGACGCTCCTCATTCAAATCCCCGGTCTGTGTTTATAGATGCTCCTCACTCAAATCCCCGCTCTGTATTTGTAGGTATTCCTCACTCAAATCCCCATTCTGTATTTATAGGCGTTCCTCACTCAAACCCCCCCGTCTGTATTTATAGATGTTCCTCACTCAAATACCCCATCTGTATTTATAGATGTTCCTCACTCAAACCCCTGTCTGTATTTATAGGTGTTCCTCACTCAAATACCCCATCTGTATTTATAGGTGTTCCTCACTCAAACCCCTGTCTGTATTTATAGATGCTCCTCACTCAAACCCCAGTCTGTATTTATAGGCGTTCCTCACTCAAACCCCTGTCTGTTTTTATAGGTGTTCCTTACTCAAATACCCCATCTGTATTTATAGATGTTCCTCACTCAAACCCCTGTCTGTATTTATAGGTGTTATCACTCAAACCCCTGTCTGTATTTATAGATGTTCCTCACTCAAATCCCCTGTCTGTATTTATAGACGTCCCTCACTCAAATCCCCGGTCTGTATTTATAGATGTTCCTCACTCAAATCCCCAGTCTGTATTTATAGATGATCCTCACTCAAATCCCCAGTCTGTATTTATAGATGTTCCTCACTCAAATCCCCAGTCTGTATTTATAGATGTTCCTCACTCAAACCCCTGTCTGTATTTATAGGTGTTCTTCACTCAAATACCCCATCTGTATTTATAGATGTTCCTCACTCAAACCCCTGTCTGTATTTATAGGTGTTCTTCACTCAAATACCCCATCTGTATTTATAGATGTTCCTCACTCAAACCCCTGTCTGTATTTATAGGTGTTCTTCACTCAAATACCCCATCTGTATTTATAGACGTTCCTCACACAAACCCCCCGTCTGTATTTATAGGCGTTCCTCACTCAAATACCCCGTCTGTATTTATAGGCGTTCCTCACTCCTCACTCAAATCCTCCATCTGTATTTATAGGCATTCCTCACTCCCCACTCAAATACCCCATCTGTATTTATAGATGTTCCTCACTCAAACCCCTGTCTGTATTTATAGGTGTTCTTCACTCAAATACCCCATCTGTATTTATAGATGTTCCTCACTCAAACCCCTGTCTGTATTTGTAGGTGTTCCTCACTCAAATACCCCATCTGTATTTATAGATGTTCCTCACTCAAACCCCCCGTCTGTATTTATACGTGTTCTTCACTCAAATCCCCGTCTGTATTTATAGACGTTCCTCACTCAAACTCCACGTCTGTATTTATAGATGTTCCTCACTCAAATCCCCAGTCTGTATTTATAGATGTTCCTCACTCAAATCCCCAGTCTGTATTTATAGATGTTCCTCACTCAATTCCCCAGTCTGTATTTATAGATGTTCCTCACTTAAACCCCTGTCTGTATTTATAGGTGTTCTTCACTCAAATACCCCATCTGTATTTATAGATGTTCCTCACTCAAACCCCTGTCTGTATTTATAGGTGTTCTTCACTCAAATACCCCATCTGTATTTATAGATGTTCCTCACTCAAACCCCTGTCTGTATTTATAGGTGTTCTTCACTCAAATACCCCATCTGTATTTATAGACGTTCCTCACACAAACCCCCCGTCTGTATTTATAGGCGTTCCTCACTCAAATACCCCGTCTGTATTTATAGGCGTTCCTCACTCCTCACTCAAATCCTCCATCTGTATTTATAGGCATTCCTCACTCCCCACTCAAATACCCCATCTGTATTTATAGATGTTCCTCGCTCAAATACCCAGTCTGTATTTATAGATGTTCCTCACTCAAATCCCCGGTCTGTATTTATAGACGTTCCTCACTCAAATCCCCTGTCTGTATTTATAGATGTTCCTCACTCAAATCCCCAGTCTGTATTTATAGACGTTCCTCACTCAAATCCCCGCTCTGTATTTATAGACGTTCCTCACTCAAACCCCCCGTCTGTATTTATAGGCGTTCCTCACTCCTCACTCAAATCCTCCGTCTGTATTTATAGGCATTCCTCACTCCCCACTCAAATACCCCATCTGTATTTATAGATGTTCCTCACTCAAATCCCCAGTCTGTATTTATAGATGTTCCTCACTCAAATACCCCATCTGTATTTATTGACGTTACTCGCTCAAATCCCCTGTCTGTATTTATAGACGTTCCTTACTCAAATACACCATCTGTATTTCTAGATGTTCCTCACTCAAATCCCGTCTATATGTGCTCCTCTCTCAAATCCCCTGTCTGTATTTGTAGGTATTCCTCACTCAAATCCGCTGTCTGTATTTAGAAACGCTCCTCACTCAAATCCCCAATCTGTATTTACAGACGCTCCTCATTCAAATCCCCGGTCTGTGTTTATAGATGCTCCTCACTCAAATCCCCGCTCTGTATTTGTAGGTATTCCTCTCTCAAATCCCCATTCTGTATTTATAGGCGTTCCTCACTCAAACCCCCCCGTCTGTATTTATAGATGTTCCTCACTCAAATCCCCCATCTGTATTTATAGACGTTCCTCACTCAAATCCCCGGTCTGTATTTATAGATGTTCCTCACTCAAACCCCCCATCTGTATTAATAGGTGTTCTTCACTCAAATACCCCATCTGTATTTATAGATGTTCCTCACTCAAACCCCTGTCTGTATTTATAGGTGTTCCTCACTCAAATACCCCATCTGTATTTATAGATGTTCCTCACTCAAACCCCTGTCTGTATTTATAGGTGTTCCTCACTCAAATACCCCATCTGTATTTATAGGTGTTCCTCACTCAAACCCCTGTCTGTATTTATAGATGCTCCTCACTCAAACCCCAGTCTGTATTTATAGGTGTTCCTCACTCAAACCCCTGTCTGTATTTATAGACGTTCCTCACTCAAATACCCCATCTGTATTTATAGATGTTCCTCACTCAAACCCCCGTCTGTATTTATAGGTGTTCTTCACTCAAATACCCCATCTGTATTTATAGATGTTCCTCACTCAAACCCCTGTCTGTATTTGTAGGTGTTCCTCACTCAAGTACCCCATCTGTATTTATAGATGTTCCTCACTCAAACCCCCTGTCTGTATTTATAGATGTTCCTCACTCAAACCCCCCGTCTGTATTTATAGGTGTTCTTCACTCAAACCCCCTGTCTGTATTTATAGACGTTCCTCACTCAAACCCCCAGTCTGTATTTATAGATGTTCCTCACTCAAATCCCCAGTCTGTATTTATAGACGTTCCTCACTCAAATCCCCAGTCTGTATTTATAGACATTCCTCACTCAACTCCCCGGTCTGTATTTATAGACGTTCCTCATTCAAATCCCCAGTCTGTATTTCTAGATGTTCCTCACTCAAATCCCTGGTCTGTATTTATAGGCGTTCCTCACTCAAATCCCCAGTCTGTATTTATAGGCGTTCCTCACTCAAATCCCCTGTCTGTATTTATAGGCGTTCCTCACTCCTCACTCAAATCCTCCGTCTGTATTTATAGGCATTCCTCACTCCCCACTCAAATACCCCATCTGTATTTATAGATGTTCCTCACTCAAATCCCCAGTCTGTATTTATAGATGTTCCTCACTCAAATACCCCATCTGTATTTATTGACGTTACTCGCTCAAATCCCCTGTCTGTATTTATAGACGTTCCTTACTCAAATACACCATCTGTATTTCTAGATGTTCCTCACTCAAATCCCGTCTATATGTGCTCCTCTCTCAAATCCCCGCTCTGTATTTGTAGGTATTCCTCACTCAAATCCGCTGTCTGTATTTAGAAACGCTCCTCACTCAAATCCCCAATCTGTATTTACAGACGCTCCTCATTCAAATCCCCGGTCTGTGTTTATAGATGCTCCTCACTCAAATCCCCGCTCTGTATTTGTAGGTATTCCTCACTCAAATCCCCATTCTGTATTTATAGGCGTTCCTCACTCAAACCCCCCCGTCTGTATTTATAGATGTTCCTCACTCAAATACCCGTCTGTATTTATAGACATTCCGCACTCAAACCCAACGTCTGTATTTATAGATGTTCCTCACTCAAACCCCCCGTCTGTATTTATAGGTGTTCTTCACTCAAATCCCCGTCTGTATTTATAGACGTTCCTCACTCAAACCCCACGTCTGTATTTATAGATGTTCCTCACTCAAATCCCCAGTCTGTATTTATAGATGTTCCTCACTCAAATCCCCAGTCTGTATTTATAGATGTTCCTCACTCAAATCCCCAGTCTGTATTTATAGATGTTCCTCACTCAAACCCCTGTCTGTATTTATAGGTGTTCTTCACTCAAATACCCCATCTGTATTTATAGACGTTCCTCACTCAAACCCCCCGTCTGTATTTATAGGTGTTCCTCACTCAAATCCCCGCTCTGTATTTATAGATGTTTCTCACTCAAACCCCCCGTCTGTATTTATAGGCGTTCCTCACTCCTCACTCAAATCCTCCGTCTGTATTTATAGGCATTCCTCACTCCCCACTCAAATACCCCATCTGTATTTATAGATGTTCCTCACTCAAATCCCCAGTCTGTATTTATAGTTGTTCCTCACTCAAATCCCCGGTCTGTATTTATAGACGTTCCTCACTCAAATCCCCTGTCTGTATTTATAGATGTTCCTCACTCAAATCCCCAGTCTGTATTTATAGACGTTCCTCACTCAAATCCCCGGTCTGTATTTATAGACGTTCCTCACTCAAACCCCCCGTCTGTATTTATAGGCGTTCCTCACTCCTCACTCAAATCCTCCGTCTGTATTTATAGGCATTCCTCACTCCCCACTCAAATACCCCATCTGTATTTATAAATGTTCCTCACTCAAATCCCCAGTCTGTATTTATAGATGTTCCTCACTCAAATCCCCAGTCTGTATTTATAGACGTTCCTCACTCAAATCCCCAGTCTGTATTTATAGACGTTCCTCACTCAACTCCCCGGTCTGTATTTATAGACATTCCTCATTCAAATCCCCAGTCTGTATTTCTAGATGTTCCTCACTCAAATCCCTGGTCTGTATTTATAGGCGTTCCTCACTCAAATCCCCTGTCTGTATTTATAGACGTTCCTCACTCAAACCCCCACTCTGTATTTATAGATGTTCCTCACTCAAACCCCCTGTCTGTATTTATAGATGTTCCTCACTCAAATCCCCCATCTGTATTTTTAGATGTTCCTCACTCAAATACCCCATCTGTATTTATTGACGTTACTCGCTCAAATCCCCTGTCTGTATTTATAGACGTTCCTTACTCAAATACACCATCTGTATTTCTAGATGTTCCTCACTCAAATCCCGTCTATATGTGCTCCTCTCTCAAATCCCCGCTCTGTATTTGTAGGTATTCCTCACTCAAATCCGCAGTCTGTATTTAGAAACGCTCCTCACTCAAATCCCCGGTCTGTATTTACAGACGCTCCTCATTCAAATCCCCGGTCTGTGTTTATAGATGCTCCTCACTCAAATCCTTGCTCTGTATTTATAGGTATTCCTCACTCAAATCCCCATTCTGTATTTATAGGCGTTCCTCACTCAAACCCCCCCGTCTGTATTTATAGATGTTCCTCACTCAAATCCCCCATCTGTATTTATAGACGTTCCTCACTCAAATCCCCGGTCTGTATTTATAGATGTTCCTCACTCAAACCCCCCATCTGTATTAATAGGTGTTCTTCACTCAAATACCCCATCTGTATTTATAGATGTTCCTCACTCAAACCCCTGTCTGTATTTATAGGTGTTCCTCACTCAAATACCCCATCTGTATTTATAGATGTTCCTCACTCAAACCCCTGTCTGTATTTATAGGTGTTCCTCACTCAAATACCCCATCTGTATTTATAGGTGTTCCTCACTCAAACCCCTGTCTGTATTTATAGATGCTCCTCACTCAAACCCCAGTCTGTATTTATAGGTGTTCCTCACTCAAACCCCTGTCTGTATTTATAGACGTTCCTCACTCAAATACCCCATCTGTATTTATAGATGTTCCTCACTCAAACCCCCGTCTGTATTTATAGGTGTTCTTCACTCAAATACCCCATCTGTATTTATAGATGTTCCTCACTCAAACCCCTGTCTGTATTTGTAGGTGTTCCTCACTCAAGTACCCCATCTGTATTTATAGATGTTCCTCACTCAAACCCCCTGTCTGTATTTATAGATGTTCCTCACTCAAACCCCCCGTCTGTATTTATAGGTGTTCTTCACTCAAACCCCCTGTCTGTATTTATAGACGTTCCTCACTCAAACCCCCAGTCTGTATTTATAGATGTTCCTCACTCAAATCCCCAGTCTGTATTTATAGACGTTCCTCACTCAAATCCCCAGTCTGTATTTATAGACATTCCTCACTCAACTCCCCGGTCTGTATTTATAGACGTTCCTCATTCAAATCCCCAGTCTGTATTTCTAGATGTTCCTCACTCAAATCCCTGGTCTGTATTTATAGGCGTTCCTCACTCAAATCCCCAGTCTGTATTTATAGGCGTTCCTCACTCAAATCCCCTGTCTGTATTTATAGGCGTTCCTCACTCCTCACTCAAATCCTCCGTCTGTATTTATAGGCATTCCTCACTCCCCACTCAAATACCCCATCTGTATTTATAGATGTTCCTCACTCAAATCCCCAGTCTGTATTTATAGATGTTCCTCACTCAAATACCCCATCTGTATTTATTGACGTTACTCGCTCAAATCCCCTGTCTGTATTTATAGACGTTCCTTACTCAAATACACCATCTGTATTTCTAGATGTTCCTCACTCAAACCCCCCGTCTGTATTTATAGGTGTTCTTCACTCAAACCCCCTGTCTGTATTTATAGACGTTCCTCACTCAAACCCCCAGTCTGTATTTATAGATGTTCCTCACTCAAACCCCCTGTCTGTATTTATAGATGTTCCTCACTCAAACCCCCCGTCTGTATTTATAGATGTTCCTCACTCAAATCCCCTGTCTGTATTTATAGATGTTCCTCACTCAACTCCCCGGTCTGTATTTATAGACGTTCCTCATTCAAATCCCCAGTCTGTATTTCTAGATGTTCCTCACTCAAATCCCTGGTCTGTATTTATAGGCGTTCCTCACTCAAATCCCCAGTCTGTATTTATAGGCGTTCCTCACTCAAATCCCCTGTCTGTATTTATAGATGTTCCTCACTCAAATCCCCCATCTGTATTTATAGACGTTCCTCACTCAAATCCCCGGTCTGTATTTATAGATGTTCCTCACTCAAACCCCCGTCTGTATTAATAGGTGTTCTTCACTCAAATACCCCATCTGTATTTATTGGTGTTCCTCACTCACACCCCTGTCTGTATTTATAGATGCTCCTCACTCAAACCCCAGTCTGTATTTATAGGTGTTCCTCACTCAAACCCCTGTCTGTATTTATAGGTGTTCCTTACTCAAATACCCCATCTGTATTTATAGATGTTCCTCACTCAAACCCCTGTCTGTATTTATAGGTGTTATCACTCAAACCCCTGTCTGTATTTATAGATGTTCCTCACTCAAATCCCCTGTCTGTATTTATAGACGTTCCTCACTCAAATCCCCGGTCTGTATTTATAGATGTTCCTCACTCAAACCCCCGTCTGTATTTATAGGTGTTCTTCACTCAAATACCCCATCTGTATTTATAGATGTTCCTCACTCAAACCCCTGTCTGTATTTATAGGTGTTCCTCACTCAAATACCCCATCTGTATTTATAGATGTTCCTCACTCAAACCCCCTGTCTGTATTTATAGATGTTCCTCACTCAAACCCCCCGTCTGTATTTATAGGTGTTCTTCACTCAAATCCCCGTCTGTATTTATAGACGTTCCTCACTCAAACCCCACGTCTGTATTTATAGATGTTCCTCACTCAAATCCCCAGTCTGTATTTATAGATGTTCCTCACTCAAATCCCCGTCTGTATTTATAGATGTTCCTCACTCAAATCCCCGGTCTGTATTAATAGAAGTTCCTCACTCAAATCCCTGGTCTGTATTTATAGACGTTCCTCACTCAAATCCCCCGTCTGTATTTATAGACATTCCTCGCTCAAATCCCCGGTCTGTAATTATAGGCGTTCCTCACTCAAACCCCCCCGTCTGTATTTATAGACGTTCCTCACTCAAATCCTCCGTCTGTATTTATAGACATTCCTCGCTCAAATCCCCCGTCAGTATTTATAGACGTTCCTCGCTCAAATCCCCCGTCTGTATTTATAGACGTTCCTCGCTCAAATCCCCGGTCTGTAATTATAGGCACTCCTCACTCAAATCCCCCGTCTGTATTTATAAATGTTCCTCACTCAAACCCCCCGGTCTGTATTTATAGGCGCTCCTCACTCAAATCCCCGGTCTGTATGTACTCCTTTCTCAAATCCTCGCTCTGTATTTATAGATGTTCCTCACTCAAATCCCCTGTCTGTATTTATAGACGTTCCTCACTCAAATCCCCAGTCTGTATTTATAGGTGTTCCTCACTCAAATCCCCTGTCTGTATTTATAGGTGTTCCTCACTCAAATCCCCTGTCTGTATTTATAGGCGTTCCTCACTCAAACCCCCGGTCTGTATTTATAGGCATTCCTCTCTCAAATCCTCAGTCTGTATTTATAGGTGCTCCTCAGCTCCCCACTGTCTCCTGCAGGTCCGCTCCGACTCCCAGCAAGGTAGGCCTCAGTCGAATCCCCGATCAGTATTTATAGGCACTTCTCATCTCCCGACTATCTCCCACAGGACCGCTCCGCTCCAACTCCCAGCAAGGTAGAGGGACAGAGCCAGTGACTATGGAGTGGAGTTTGTAGCGAGGACTGAAGACAATGGCTTTCATCTTCTCAATATTTAAGTGGAGGAAATTTCTGTTAATCCAGTTCTCCCGGTATCCTTGGGTGCATCTCATTTGGCTCAGGTGACTTCACAACTTTAAAGTAAAAGCAAATTGCAGATCTTGGAATTCTGAAACAAAAGCAGAAAATGCTGGAAAAGCTCAGTAGGTCTAACAGCATCAGTGGAGAGAGAACAAAACAGTGAGTCATACAGACTCGAAACATTAATTTTTTTTCATTCCACAGATGCTGTCAGATCTACTGAGTTTTTCTGGCAGCGATAGAGGAGTGAGTGGGGCTGGATGACCGAATGGGAGCAGCTGCTCCTCCAACCAATCGGAGTGAATGAGGGGCGGGGCCGGATCTCCCTCATTGGCTGAAACTCTGCATCATTCTGAAAGCTGATTTGTCTCAAACTCCAGGAGAAAACTGGACCTTTCTGTTTGTGACTTTAAACAGATGAAACCCTGTGGGTGTGGAGCAGACATTTCAACAGTTGTTACTGAAATGTGCGAACATGATAAAACAATGTACAAACAATTCAAGGGCTCACTTCAAGGAATGACTAGCCAGGCAGGGAAAGTCACCATTGGAACAAATAGAATCCCTGGTTTCAATAAATGAACGGGCAGAAGGGTTAGGACAGGTTAGGGAGAAGGTTAATCCTGTCATCATTCAGAACATCACATGGAAGCCCAGACCTGGGAGAGGGGGATCCACCACAGACATAGGAACAGGGGAACGCAAACAAAAAATCCGGAAAAACACAGCAGGTCTGAAAGCATCTATGGAGAGAGAGAGACAGAGACAATGTTACGAGTCCGTAAAACAATTTTTCAGATCTAAAAGGAGGTAGCGATTTGGTGAAATATGTACTGATTAAGGGGGGTGAATTTGCCCAATCTCTCTTCATAAGACAGTCCCACCATCCCCGGAACAAGCCCGTGAACTTTCATTGTACTCCCTCTATGGCAATAATATCCTTCTGAGGCAATATGACCAAAACAGCACACACTACTCCAGGTGCAGTCTAAACAAGATTCTAAACAATTAAAGCAAGACTTCGCTCCTCCTGGATTCAAATTCTCTTGTAGCAAAACCTAACATTCCACGAGCCTTCCGAATAGCTTGCTGCATCTACAGGTTATCCTTCAGTGACTTATGGACAAGGACACCCAGGTCCCTTTGCACATCTACACTTTCTCATCTCTTATCATTTAGGAAATACTCTGAACGTCAGTTCCTTCTGCCATTTTTCCACAATATGTTCCATCTGTCATGTTCTTGCCTACTCACTAAGTCAAATCCTCCCTTAGCTGCTTTACATCTACCTCACAACACATTCACACCTCTCTTTTTATCATCTGCGGACTTGAAAGGATTACATTTGGTCCCCACATCCAAATCATTAATATATATTGTGACCAACTGGTACCCAAGTACTGATCCTTGCGGTACCCCACTAATCACAGTCTACCAACTCGAGAATTTCCCATTTATTTCCACTCTTTGTTTTCTACCTGTTCGCCAATCCTTAATCCATGCCAGTGTATTGCCACCTATCCCATGTGGATTTATTTTGCTAATTAATATGTCAGGTCCCGGTGACTTATCAACTTTCAGTCCCATTCTTACTGATATTAATTTCCTTCAACTCCTTATTCTCCCTACTCCCTTGGATCTCTAAACCTGGGAAATTTCTTGTATCTTCCCCAGTGGAGGCAGACTCAGATTTATCATTTAGCTTCTCTGCCATTTCTCTGTTCCCCGACTCTGCATGCAATGGACCCACATTTGCCTAAAGCAGCTTTTAGAGTCTGTTTGTAATCTTTTCTCTAGATTGCATTCATATGCTATTCTCCCTTTCTTTACCAGTTTCCTGGTCTTCTTTTGTAGTATTTTAAAAGCCTCCCAATCCTCAGGTTTACTACCACTTCTGGCAACTTTATAAGCCTTATCTTTAAATCTTATACCATCCTTAACTTCCTTTGTCAGCCACTGTTGACTGACTTTTTGGGGGTTCTGCACCTTGAAGGAAGGTGTATGTGCTGTAAGCTATTTAATAATTCTTTGAAGACTATCCATTGCCTCTTTAGATTTTAATGTATTTTCACATTCTATCTCAGCCAATTTCTCCCTCACGACTTCATAATTTCCTTTATTCAACTCTAACACTCTTGCTTCATAGTGAACTACCTCATTTTCAAACACAGTATAAAATATTGTGTTCACTCGCCCCTAAAGGTTCTTTTACAACAAGATTATTAATTAGTCCTTTTTCATTACATAACGCTGGATCTAAAATAGCCTGTCCTCGAGTCAGCTCCTCAACATACTGCTCTAGAAAACCATCCCCAACATACTCCAGAAATTCACCATCCACAGCATCTGTGCTCAATTGGTTTACCCAGTGTACTTATAAATTGAAGTCATCCATGATCAATGTATAGTCTATGCTATATGTGTCCATCATCTCCTGATTAATACATTACTATTACCATTACTATCTGGTAGGCTATGAATAACTCCAACAAATGTCTGCTGCCTTTTGCTAATTCTTAGCTCCACCCAAACAGATTCCACATTGTTCTTCCAAATTGAGATCCCTTTAACTAATGCACTGATCTCATCCCTTATTATCAGCACAACTCCACCTCCTTGTCTGCCTTTACTAAACTTCGAGTATCCATGAAAATTCAGTTCCCAGTTTTTCTCACCATGCAACCATGTTTCCATAATGGCAATAATATCTTAGCCTTATAATATCTTACTATTTGTGCCTTCTGATCATCGATTGTGAATGCTGTGCGCATTCAGGGAGCGTGCCTTTAATTTTCCCTTTTTAACATAATTCTGCATTTGAAGCAGACTCAATGCTCTGCTTTGTTTCTCCTGCCTTGTAGCCTCACGACTACTTCCTGTTACCCATTTTGCTTCCTTCTAATTTTACACTTAAAGTGAGGAAGATGAGTAGAATAAATTAACAGTAACTTCACTTTGCGACACTTCTCCTAACTTTACCTTACTTTGGTTTACTTTATGACTCTATTTCACTTTGACTTGATTTAATGTTACTTCCCTATTGTTGGTGTTCCTTACTGAAATCCAGGCAGCTAAATCTTTATAAATGTTATGTTTTTTTTTCTAGTTTTAAGCTATTTAAACACAATCCCTAACAGCAACTTCTCACCCACCAAGTTTTCCTGCAATGTCGCTTTGGGTTTATTTTCAAACTCAGCCCACTGCCCGATCGGATGTGTTCCTCACAGGTCTGGCTGTCTCCTCTCCAAGAAGGTGAGACATGTCGGGAAGGACCAGAAGGGAAAGTTTACCTGTGTCGCAGCCACATAGGATCTCACTTGTGGCTTTGATAAGAACTGTTTTCGAACTGATGCAGGGCAGAAACCTGATTGGAGGGATTCAAACATGGAGTTCTTGGAAAAATGGATACAGTTATGGGAGATTACAAAATATTTAAGAATTTTAGAAAGGAAAGAGAGGCTGGAGATGAGGCGGCAACATGCAAAGATGGAAGAGTGAAGGGCTTGTTTTTATTTCAGGACGTTATAATGATGGAAAGTTTAAAGAAGACCGGAACAGTATCTGAAAAGAGAGAACCATTGACAGTGATGGCAAACATGGGGAAGTTGGATGGTCAGTAGTTTAGTGGGAATAGAGTCGATGGAGCAGGCGGTGCACACAGAGGGCATGAGAGGAGATGGGAGAGAAACTGGAAAAAGATGTGTTCACGGCTCAGACATTGGGGGAAATTTAGACACAGTCTTTCCTGGTGGGTTAGTGGAAGGGAGGGAAGCAGCAGAGACAGCTGATCAGATTGTCTCAATCTTAGTGACAAAGAAGTTCCATGAGCTCCTCACAATTGTCGTTGGGGGTGAGAATGGAGGAGACAGGGCAGAGGGAGAGCACTTCAAAAGGAACTAACTTGTGCTAGAGACATCAAAATGACTCAACACACTATTTATCGCAAAGCTGGTTTTTCCAATTTTATACAAAATCTGTAACTGGGCTGGAGTTTATTAACATCAACAGAAACACACACTTATGAATATGCTTCAGACAAGAATATGATTGGGAACTAAATCCAACCACAGCAGTTACTTGTGAACCTGCTGGTGTCTCAGCATTTTGGATAACTGTATGAATCCCTTCCCACACTCTGAGCAGGTAACCGGCCTCTCCCCAGTGTGAACTCTCTGGTGTCTCATTAGATGGAATAACCGAATGAATCCCTTCCACACTTGGAGCAGGTGAACGATCTCTCCCCAGTGTGAACTCGCTGATGTTCCAGGAGGTTGGATGGATCAGCAAATCCCTTTCCACATGTGGAGCAGGTAAGTGGTCTCTCCCCAGTGTGAACTCTCTGGTGTCTCAGCAGGCTGGATGAATCAGTGAATCCCTTCCCACAATCAGAACAGGTAAATGGTCTTCCCCCAGTATGACATCGTTGGTGTCTAAGCAGATGTGATGACTGAGTGAATCCCTTCCCACAATCAGAACAGGTAAATGGTCTCTCGCCAGTGTGAACTCGTTGGTGTTTCAGTCGGTTGGATGAATCAGCAAATCCCTTTTTACATACAGAGCAGGTAAACAGTCTCTCCCTAGTGTGAACTTGCTGGTGTCTCAGCAGGCTGGATGACTGAGTGAATCCCTTCCCAAACTCCAAGCAGGCGAACGGCCTCTCCCTAGCGTGAACTTGCTGGTGTTTCAGTCGGTTGGATGAATCAGAAAATCCCTTTCCACACACTGAACTTGTGAATGGTCTCTCTCCAGTACTTGTACACTGATGGATTTCCAGCTGGGCTGGGTGATTGAATCCCTTCCCACAGTCCCCACATTTCCATGGATCCTCTCCAGCGTGACTGTGTTTCAACAGGTCAGATGATCGGCTGAAGCCTCGCCCATGCACAGAACATGCGTGTGGTTTCTTCCCACTGCGAACAGGGCTCTTAACTCCCATATTCAAAATCCGATGGTATTTGGGTTACGATAAATTGGACGATCCTGATGTGATGTTGGGTTTGTGATTCTGGACTGCAAACCCTGTGAAAATAGGACAAAACAAGCAAAGATGAGTGAGGGAGAACTCACAAAAACACAAAGGCTGGGTGTGAAATTGAGCTCAACGTGTGGGACTGGCATTAGGAAAAAGTGACCATGAAATCTGCTGGATTGTCATAAAAACCCAACTGGTTCACTAATGTCCTTCAGGGAAGGGAACCTGCCTGCCAGTCTGGGCCTACACAACTCTACCAGAACTTTGACAGAATTTCCCAATCCCTTAGCCTCCAACCTCCATAAGGAGCAGGCTAGCAGGTGAATGTGAACACCATCACCTCCAAGTCACGCTCCACCCTGACTTGTCTGACATACATTACTAGATGGACAGAAACTTCCTCCATTTAAATTTTGGCAAGACTGAAGCCATTGTTTTCATTCCCTGCTACAAACTCCACTCCCCAACCTTCAATGCCTTTCTGACAACTCTGAGGCCAAACCACACTGTTCACAATCTTGGTGTCATATTTCACCCCAAGCTGAGCTTCTGACTACATACCACTAAGGCCGTCCATTTCCACATCAGTCACTTTGCCGAATTTCATACCTGCCTCAGCTCAGCTGCTGCTGAAACACATCCATTCCTTTGCTATCTCTAAACTGGAATCTTCCTAGCCTGCCACATAAACAATGGAGTCATTTGAAACTCCACTTCCCGTGTCTTTACTCACACTTTGTCTCGTACATCCAACACCCCTGTTCTCATTGAGCGACATAGGCTCCTCGTTAAGCAGCAGCTCAATGTTCAAATTCTCATCCTTGTTTTGAAATCCTTCAGTGACTACGCCCCTCACTAACTCTATCATATTCTCCAATCTACATCCCTGCCAGATATCTGGATTCATTTCATTCAGGCCAATTGAGCATCCCTGGTTTTAACTGACCCACCATTGGTGACCGTGTCCTCAGCTGCTCAGGCTATAAGCTCTAGAATTCCCTAATTAGGCCTCTCTTTCTCATCCTATAAGACTCTCCTTAAAACTTACCCCTTTAACCAAGCTGTTAATCATGTGCCCCAATATCTCCTCATGTGCTTCAGTGTTAAATATTCCTGTATGATATTCCTGTGAAATACTTTGAAACGTTCTGTTCTAATCAGTGTGCTACATAATGCAACTTGTTATTGTTGATTTGGACATTTATCATCGCTCAGTGAAAATCCTGTAACTCCTTACCAAACAGCATTGTTGGAACACCTTCACCACAGTGACTGCAGTGGTTAAGGAAGAAGGCCCACCAACACCTGACCAACAGATAACTGGGGATTGACAATATCTGCTGGTCTTGTTAGTAACACCAAAGACCAAGAATCGAGTTAACAAAAAATCTCAGAAAAAAAGGCACTGTAGAAATACTTGTTACTAAAACAACACTCTTAAATTGAATGGACGTTTGTCACTCTGCTCCCCCCCAGGATCTACCTCCTTTAATAGCCTCACACTGGAAATTGCTGGGCCCGACTGGGTTGCCAAGTCCTTGGGGTTAACTCCAGCAGCTTCTCCTCCAATTCCAACTCCAGCTCCAGCTCAAAACTGATGCAAACAAAAAAGACCCCCATTCAACACCCACCCTAATTAACACCAGCTACTAATTGGTCTGTCTGTGTTTCCAGCCTCGGCTGCATGAAACAATAAAACTAAAGCAAAGCTCTGCAAGACTGGATCTGAAATTAAGAGATAAAATATTTTAAATATCCAGCAGGTCAGACAGCATGAACAGATTAACAAACAGAATTCGGGGCTCAGGTCGCTGACCTGCCTTCAGACTGCACGATAACTCTCGGCGACGGCTGCCGACTAATGGTGGTCAATGTTCCCACAATGCTCTGCGCTCCAGAAACCGCTCTATCTAAAAGTTGTTCATTTCCTGATCGGAGGTCGGTTGCCGCAATCGGCAGGTGGCAACTATGGCGGCGCGAGAGTCAAGGAGGTGAAGAGCTGCAGCAAAATACAGGAGGACGATCACCCGCCATTATGACAGAACAATAAGCCGCGCATCTGCGCTTGCGCACACACACCAGGGGCGGGACTAACAACCGTCCCGCATCCAGAATCACCGGGACCTGCAGCCTGGAACTGGGAGTGGGAGAAGCGGGAAGACTGAGGAGAAACAATATAACCCAACACTCACAGCAACCTCCAATCCACCTCCATTCCCGGGATAGTGAGGCAGAGTTTAGAAACACTCACCAACACCATTCCAGTGAAACTTCCACGAGGAAAAGGAGGAGCAGTGACTGTGCCTGCTCTGATATAGCCCCAGACCTGTCACTCAAACCCCCCAACCCCGCCCAGTTCACAGCTCAACCAACCAGCTTGCAGCTTCCTGCACCTTGACCCCGCCCGGCCCAGGTGTGGGACAGTCCAAGGTGAGTCCTTCGTGTAACCAGGACAGTGGGGGAGGGGTGACCTCCTGCCCTGTGCTGTGTCCCAAATGGTTCCATCCTCCCCTCCCCCAGGGCCCTCTACACACTGCATGCAGACGGCTGATGGACCTTGGGGATCCTCACTGACCTGCACACGTACATTATGCTGCTCCTGACCCCCGATACACTTTGTGGACAAGTTGCTTTTCTTTTTTTTCTGCTGCCCCTTCGCGTAAACATCTTGTTTCATACAAGTTTTGTTTAAGACCTGTTCAATCTTGTTTAATTGCAGGGCTATGGGGCAAAGGCAGGGACGTGGCATTAGGTAAATTGTCCCTTCAGGGGGCTAACACAGACACGACTGGCTGAATGGCCTCCTTCTTTTGCTGCAACCATTCTATGATTCTCTGACTTGTCTCTATCCCGCTGCTCCATTCAAAGTGATTCCCACCTTCTGCTTTTGTCCCTGGATCCCTGTTTAACCAAGTAATTACCTCTGCCTCATTTGTTCCTGATTTCTTTGAGTCCTAGTTTTCCATTCTCATTTCTCTCATTTTCGTCACATTGCATTCAGGCTGTTGTTACCATCGTGTCATTCACACCTCATCTAGACACAGATTTGTGTTTTTAATGGTCCCATAACCATTCCCTTTGACTTTACCTCATGAAACCTTTTGTCAGTTAATCTGCACCGCCATGCAGCCTTTCACAGACCTTTCCTTCTGTTCCTCTTCCACCTCCCCCTTTCAATGGCTCACAGACCTGAAACGTTAATTCTGTTTCTCTCTCCACAGATTCTTCGAGAACTGCTGAGTGTTTCTAGTTTTTAATCTTTTCATTTCATGTTTTAAGCATTGCAGTAATTTTCATTTCTCCATTCCAAGCACTCTGCCTGACTTTATTAATAATTCAATTCAGTTATTCATAAATTAATTTATCTGTACTTTATGTCTTGAAATCTGATTATTTATTGAGCTAGTTATCACTTATCAGTGTCTTTAAATGTTACAATTTCACAACTCCTCACGTTTTCCCCACACTTCCTGGCACTAATATTAAATCCTTAATAATCTTAAATGGAAGGGTCACCCAGCATTGACAGACCAGTCAGTTTAACCTCTGTGTGGGAAAGCATTTAAAAGCAACAATTCAGGTCGAAATTAGGTCACTTGTACAATTTGTTCAGGACAATCATGTTGAACTAAATTTCTTGAGTTTTTGATAAGGCAACAGAGAATGTTGATGAGGGTAACACGGTTGACGTGCACATGAATTGCTAAACGGTATTTGATACAGTGCCAAGTAACAGGCGTGTCAGCAGAGTTAAAATCCATCGGGCAGAGGCAGCATTGGCTGTGTGACAGGCAACAACATGCATGGTGAATGGTTGCTTTTTAAAATTGAGGAAAAGTATACATTGGGATCACAAGGGGTCGGTGGTCAGACCACTGATTTCTTGATATATATTAATGATCTAGACCTGTGTGTGCAGGGCTGCATTTCAAAATTTGCAAATGACACCAAATTTTCAAGTTGTGTTCACAGTGGGGAAGATGGTGATAAACCTAATGAGGACATAGACACGATGGTGGAAAGAACAGATAGGTGGCAGATAAAATTTCATTCAGAGAGGTGTGAAGTGATTCATTTCGGTAGGAAGAACAAGGAAAGACAATATAAAATAAAGGATACAATTGGAAAAGGGTGCAGGAGCAGAGTAATCTGGGGCTTTATGTGCACAAATCATTGAAGATGGCAGGGCAGGCTGAGACAGCAGTGAATAAAGCATGTGGAATCTTGGGCTTTATGAATACGGGAATAAAGTACAAAATCAACCAAGTTAGAATAAACCTGAATAAAACACTGGTTTGGACTCAACTGCAGCATTGTGTCCTATTCTGAGCTTTAGGGAGAACGTGAGAGTGTGGAGGAACCACACCCCCCACCTCTCTCTCTCTCTATCTCTCCGCCCCCCACACACACACCTTAAACCAGCTTATATTTCAACTCTTTCTTGGACTCGAAATCAAGTTCTGTCGAAGGGTCATGAGGACTCGAAACGTCAACTCTTTTCTTCTCCGCCGATGCTGCCAGACCTGCTGAGTTTTTCCAGGTAATTCTGTTTTGGTTTTGGATTTCCAACATCTGCAGTTTTTCTGTTTTTATCTCTATATTGATGTGATGATGTTGGTTTGAGTTTTCCGTCTGCAAATCCTTCCCATTCAACATCCTGTAAAAAGGAGATTATAAAAATACTCATCACTGTCAGTCCAGGATAGAAATTGCGAAGAGACAAATACTTCCCTTGGTTTGAGTTTGCTGAGTGTAAATTCTCCCCTTCTAACCCCCTGTAAAAGCAGTTTCCAAAATCCATCCCTGTCAGTCCAGGATAGAAATTCACAACATTCTCTCCTCCTGCTACCTGGACCAGGATGACCGCGCATGCGCCCTGCTGCACAGCCGCTGCCCCGGGCCCAGCAGAGGGAGAGTCCCAGCCATTTCCGGTCTGTTCGCTGCAAACGCGGGGCCGGTAATTTAATATTAAGGGTGTGCGGCCTGCACCGAGTGTTTCTGAAGCCTCCCTGCCCACTTCACTGGCTCCATTCCTCCCGCCCACCCACTAAATCTGTTATTGTACCGCAGTCACCATTTTCTCATCAGCTCTCTGGCTCCGCTTACAGAACAGCACTGCGCATGCTCAGATAGGAGACCGCACTGCGCAGATGCCAATCACACTTAGCTATACGCATGCCCAAGGCAATGGCGTCCTGGATAGGACACCTTCTGTCCCGCTCTGAATGCTGGGTGAAAGGTCCGCCATTGGAGAGTGATATTCTTGCATGTAAAATTATGTTTCATGTTTCAATGATGATCGAACGCTTGGAGAGAAAACTTAAAATTATTAATTCGATTAATAGAACAGTCAAAGTACACGGGCTTCCACCACACTTCTGTCCTGGGTGTAATTAACAATAGAACAAGCCCCAACAGTTCGAGGTGAATTCACTGGATTCTCAGCAGTCTGGGTGAAGAAGTTATTTTTCCTTCCATATGCCGGACATTTAAACTCTGTCTTGTCATTCAGAACGTGACTGTTGCGACTTAATTCCTTTGAACTTTTAAAGCTGGATTGTTAACAGGTGGCCAAACTGAGGAAATCCCTTCGCAAAGTTTTCTCCATCAGATGTGACTGCTGCTGTATCAATGAATGAGGTGATTGAGAGAATCCATTTCCACATTCAGATGGTGAATGATGTTTTTATCATGTGAACCCAGGATTGTCCAGCTCAGATTTGGATCTCTAATCCTTCTGGCAATGAGTTCTACATTCTACTCAAAAAGAGAGGAGAAATGCGATGCTATAACTCTGAAATAAAGCACAATATTTTGGAACTAAAACAGCTCTGGTAGCATCTGTGGAGAGAGAAACATAGTTTTCATATCGGGTCTGTGACTTTTCAGCAGAACTGTATTGAATCAGTGCACAGGCCTGAAAACATAACTCTGGTTCTCAATCCACAGAAATTCCCAAATATGCTGAGTATTTCCATCATATTCTGTTTTCATCTCTGGTTAAAGACGTTGCCTCTGCATTGGACATTGGATTTACTGGTGACTAATTTATGTTGATTCTTGTCTATCCACAAGTGGATACATCTTCCAAATCTTTTTCTAAAATTAATGGCTTTGCTGAGGTCATCCCTCACACTTTTCTCCACAGAAAGCCTTTTTAACCTGTTCAATCTCTTTTGAATGATATAAATTTCCAATTTTAGCATAATTCCAGTAAACCTTTCTTACACCTTCTCCAGTGCTTCTAGATCCATCTAATTATATAAAGAGGGAGCTAATCTGAGACTTCAAACTCATCATTTCCCCCAAATGCCTGTATGTTGGAAGGATCAGTATTGCAGTGGGAGAGAGGACTGTGATTTCAAGCTGTTATTCCTCAAACTCTCTTTCAGCCATTTTCCCACGAGCAGAACTTAAGATGAAATTAACACATCCAATGAAAAGATTTAGAAAGTGGCACGTAACTTTTATATGTGACTAACTCACTCTTGCATTCTGTAAATCCTGCTTGGAGGTTTTGTGAATGGGATATCATCTATCTGCGATTTCCTAAGCCTGTGTTTGTGGGAGATTTGGCCCCTGTTGCAGTTTCTACTTCCCAGAGATGGCCAGTAACCTGCTGATTGAAACGGCAATTGCCACTTTCCCCTGCTGGCTGTTGGAGAGCAAATAATTGCTGCTTTCTACTTTTCCCTGTCTCACTCACTGCGGGGCTGAGGAAGAGCAAATAGTTGATGGGTTTGTTTGAATCCAATAACTTTCTAGGTTTCTAATGGGTTAGATGTAAGTACATGGGAGATGTAATTGTTTTCTAATTAGAAGCTAAATGGCAGCAGGGGGACAGATTCATAAATCAATGAGAGTAGCAACACTCCCACTGAATCCTCAATCAGGTAAATGCAGCAATGTGTAAGTGGTAAGAAAATATTTAGTAATACAAGTGTTAGCGAATCAATTTCATGAAAATGTCTAAACAGCATTAGCAACCCCAGCACTGACAGAGTTCAATCAACACAACCATTAAATGCTGAAAAGCTCAGCTCTTCACAGATGCTGCTTTGCCTGCTGAATATTAACAGAAACCTCTGGTTTTATTTTACTATCTTTTCATATACGTAAATAGTCTCCAAAGAGACTATCAAAAATTGCTAATAGCAACTTTGTTACAAGTCACCATAGCAGGGTATTGGGAAAAGTTTTCAATAAGCAATAATCACACCTCAGTTAAACCTCATTGACTACAATACTACCACTGCGCAAAGTTAATGGAAGCTCCCTAGACAAGCGGTGGTCTAGCAAACACAAACTGGTCACACTTATGGTGAACAAAATGAATTGATTTCAGTGCATTGCACACTCTCGCCTGGGATTGAGTTAATCAGATGTAACTTATTTTCGAAAATTATATCAGTACATTAAAACATTATTTATCAGACAGAATGTTGAAATGAGAAGGAAAGGCTTATGGGATGGGAATATGCTAATCCTCCCTATGATACCTTGTGAAGTGAAATGATGACCTGTCTGCAGGGACCACGTGTCCAAGCACCCCAGGGCGTAGTTTAAACGGTTGTGTTAACCCACTCTAACATAACTAATAGTAACACCACTTTGAACGTTGTTTATAAATAATAATTTTAAAAAGCTCTGGACACAGTATTGTGTCCTTGTGCATTGTACCCAGTTCAGACTCCGTGAGGGGCAGTGGGAGCAGGGAGAAGAGAGTTTTCTACTGCATGTTGACACATTGTACCCAGTTCAGACTCCGTGAGTGGGAGTGGGAACAGGGAGAAGAGAGTTTTCTACTTCATGTTGATACATTGTACCCAGTTCAGACTCAGTGAGTGGGAGTGGGAGCAGGGAGAAGAGAGTTTTCTACTGCATGTTGACACATTGTACCCAGTTCAGACTCCGTGAGTGGGAGTGGGAGCAGGGAGAAGAGAGTTTTCTACTGCATGTTGACACATTGTACCCAGTTCAGGCTCCGTGAGGGGCAGTGGGAACAGGGAGAAGAGAGTTTTCTACTGCATGTTGACACATTGTACCCAGTTCAGGCTCAGTGAGTGGGAGTGGGAGCAGGGAGAAGAGAGTTTTCTACTGCATGTTGGTACATTGTACCCAGTTCAGACTCCGTGAGTGGAAGTGGGAGCAGGGAGAAGAGAGTTTTCTACTGCATGTTGATACATTGTACCCAGTTCAAGCTCAGTGAGTGGGAGTGGGAGCAGGGAGAAGAGAGTTTTCTACTTCACGTTGATACATTGTACCCAGTTCAGACTCAGTGAGTGGGAGTGGGAGCAGGGAGAAGAGAGTTTTCTACTTCATGTTGATACATTGTACCCAGTTCAGGCTCAGTGAGTGGGAGTGGGAGCAGGGAGAAGAGAGTTTTCTACTTCATGTTGACACATTGTACCCAGTTCAGACTCAGTGAGTGGCAGTGGGAGCAGGGAGAAGAGAGTTTTCTACTGCATGTTGATACATTGTTGGGAACTGGACAGGGCAGTTCTGATGAATCATGCACTCCCAGCTGCTTATGCTGATGAATATTTCCAGCTTTGTTTTTTTTTTACTTTTAAATTTCAAGATTCATCTTCTGCAATTATTATTTTTACAGATCTGTATTTCATTTGATCCCAGCCATGTTTTCAATTTGTGATTAGTAGTTTTTCAGTTTTGTGTATCCATGCACAGAGTGTGAGACAGCATTTATTGCCAATCCCTACTTGCCCTTGAGAAGGTGGTAGTGAGCTGCCTTCTTGAACGGCTGCAGTCCTTGTGGTGTAGGTACACCCACAGTGTTGTAATTATGATACAACCTTTCAGAGCCAATAATTAAACTTGGCTCAAATATATTAAGAGGAGAAATGAAAGCAAAATGTTACTTAAAAGGTACTGAGACATGATATTTATTCATGTGCTGATATAATACACTGCTATTTAATTGATTTATTATCCTGTGTGAGCTGCTCCACCTGTGTTTTCCAACTCATCTTTTGAAGACTCCAACCGAACAAAGAAAGCATCAAATTTCAATCAGCAACCTCGAACTTTATATTCACCCCCTTTCAGAGTTAGGTGATTTTTTGTGCTAAGCAGACTTCATACAATCCAAAGGAAGACATTTTATTAAGTGGAAGTGATTTCCATCCCATCTGAACTGGGTATTCTTAATTATTGCACACGTGTCCTCTGAAGGCTGCGGCACATTTGTAACATTTAACTGTTAAACTGGCCTCTGAGTTTAAGATCGCTGCTCTAAATGGAGAAATCCAACTCAGATGATAGTTGTAACTGTTTGTAAATATCAGGCTCCAGGTCAGTTGCTGGAATTGTCTTTTTAAAGATTTTGTATGAGTAACACATTGTGACATTTGTTGTGTGATGTTTGATGTGTAACTTATGGACACTGGCTCATATTTGTAAAGTTAAATGCTGGTCTCTTTTATAATGATTGGTGCAATAACCACATAGTGTTCGTTTTCTTATTTTGAATGCAAATGTGGGGCTGTTTTCAGGATGAGCTGTCTTTCTAAAGCTGAGACATCCATACGAGTAATCCAGAGGCCCAGGCTCATGCTCTGAGGTCACAGGTTCAAATCCCACCACAGCAGCTGGTGGAATTTAAATTCAATTAATAAATCTGCAATCACAAGCAATGAGATTATCATCAGCCTTTGTAAAAACGCATCTGATTACTCATGTAGTTTAGGGAAGGAAATTTACCATCCTCACCTGGTCTGGCCTACATGTGACTGATAAATAACAATAAGTAAGGTAAGCAAAATAAATAAAATAAGAATAAGAAAAAAGTGCGCCAATTAACTGATTTCCTGGTGGTGATTTAGCCTGGAATCACCATGGGTGATATTAATAATTAACACATTCCCATGACATCTCAGTTTACCAAAGTCTGTCTCAATCCATGTGAGTGATAAATGGGTTCTCATAATAGCGGGAGGTTAATTTATTAGTGAATCTTCATCTACTGTACCCAATATTTCATGCTGCCATTTATCCATTGATGCGTTTTTAACATCCAAAAGTTTCAGAAATATTCCCAAACAGAAACAGACTGTCACTCCAACAAGTCTATGTTTAGATTCCCCAACAGAATTAGTTCTAATCTCACAGACCCGCCAATCCACCGCGCTCTTTCTCCCCTTGTCATTCCGTCACATTTTTAACATGTTCTATGTTGCCCTGGTCTCTGCTTCAATCATTGACTCTGCTAATACATTTCATAGTCTCCATGGAGAAAGCAACTCATCCAGCTCAGGAATAGAGCCCAAATGTTCAGGTATTTCTCCCGAGCTGTACTTTCACACACGAGGCAGAATGCCACTGACTGAGCTGGATCCTTTCTGTCCCCTCAGCTCCAATCCTACCGTGTGGAGCTGAACAACAATTTTCACTGATTGACATTTAATCAAATAAAACACCGCAAAGAAAATTCACAGGAAGCATTCCCAAAGACCCACCCAGAAGTAGATATTAGGATGGGTGGCCAGTAATGTGGTAGAAGGGGTAAGTTTTAAGGAGCATCTTAAATGAATGGAGAGAGAGTGGACAGAGGTGGAGAGTTTGAGAGAGTGAATTCTATCACTTGCAGCCTTGGCAGCTGAAAGTGAATGAAGGATGAAAGTGAGATGAGAGCTTAATAGTGAATTGACTCTAACTTACTGAAATGGTCTGATCCATTTTTCAGAAGTGAGCCAAATCGTGGAGTGACAGGAAAGTACAACACAGGAGGAGATGGTTTGACCCACTGTGCCTACAAAGGCAGTGCAACCAGTCCCACTTCCCCACCCTTTCCTCACACAGAAGGCGGCATGACCCACAGTGTCTGCAAGAGCTGTGCAACCAGTCCCATTTCCCCACCCTTTCCTCACATAGCAGGAGCTGGCTTGACCCACTGTGTCTGCAAGAGCTGTGAAACCAGTCCCACATCCAAACCCTTTCCCCACACAGGAGGAGATGGTTTGACAAACTGTCTGCAAGAGCTGTGAAACCAGTACCACATCCTCACACTTTCCCCACACAGGAGGAGATGGTTTGACCCACTGTGTCTGCAAGAACTGTGAAACCAGTCCCACATCCTCACTCTTTCCCCACACAGGAGGAGATGGTTTGACCCACTGTGTCTGCAAGAGCTGTGCAACCAGTCCCACATCCCCACCCTTGCCCCACACAGGAGGAGATGGTTTGACCCACTGTGTCTGCAAGAGCTGTGCAACCAGTCCCACATACACACCCTTTCCCCACACAGGAGGAGATGGTTTGACCCACTGTGTCTGCAAGAGCTGTGAAACCAGTCCCACATCCACACCCTTTCCCCACACAGGAGGAGATGGTTTGACCCACTGTGACTAGAAGAGCTGTGAAACCAGTCCCACATCCACACCGTTTCCCCACACAGGAGGAGATGGTTTGACCCACTGTGTCTGTCAGAGCTGTGAAACCAGTCCCACATCCGCACACTTCCCACTCACAGGAGGAGATGGTTTGACCCAAAATGTCTGCAAAACCTGTGCAACCAGTCCGCATCCGCACACTTCCCCACACAGGAGGAGATGGTTTGACCCACTGTGACTGTAAGAGCTGTGAAACCAGTCCCACATCCGCACACTTTCCCCACACAGGAGGAGATGGTTTGACCCACTGTGTCTGCAAGAGCTGTGAAACCAGTACCACATCCTCACACTTTCCCCACACAGGAGGAGATGGTTTGACCCACTGTGTCTGCAAGAACTGTGAAACCAGTCCCACATCCTCACTCTTTCCCCACACAGGAGGAGATGGTTTGACCCACTGTGTCTGCAAGACCTGTGCAAACAGTCCCACATCCGGACACTTTCCCCACACAGGAGGAGGTGGTTTGACACACTGTGTCTGCAAGAGCTGTGAAACCAGTCCCACATCCACACCCTTTCCCCACACAGGAGGAGATGGTTTGACCCACTGTGTCTGCAAGAGCTGTGAAACCAGTCCCACATCCGCACCCTTTCCCCACACAGGAGGAGATGGTTTGACCCACTGACTGTAAGAGCTGTGGAACCAGTCCCACATCCCCACCCTTTCCCCACACAGGAGGAGATGCTTTGACCCACTGTGACTGCAAGAGCTGTGAAACCAGTCCCACATTGGCACACTTTCCCCACACAGGAGGAGATGGTTTGACCCACTGTGAATGTAAGAGCTGTGAAACCAGTTCCACATCCGCACACTTTCCCAACACAGGAGGAGATGGTTTGACCCACTGTGTCTGCAAGAGCTGTGAAACCAGTCCCACATCCGCACACTTTCCCCACACAGGAGGAGATGGTTTGACACACTGTGTCTGCAACAGCTGTGAAACCAGCCCCAAATCCCCACCCTTTCCCCACACAGGAGGAGATGGTTTGACCCACTGTGTCTGCAAGAGCTGTGCAACCAGTCCCACATACACACCCTTTCCCCACACAGGAGGAGATGGTTTGACCCACTGTGTCTGCAAGAGCTGTGCAACCAGTCCCACATCCACACCCTTTCCCCACACAGGAGGGGATGGTTTGACCCACTGTGTCTGCAAGAGCTGTGAAACCAGACCACATCCCCAACCTTTCCCCACACAGGAGGGGATGGTTTGACCCACTGTGTCTGCAAGAACTGTGAAACCAGTCCCACATCCACACCCTTTCTCAACACAGGAGGAGATGGTTTGACTCACTGTGTCTCAAGAGCTGTGGAACCAGTCCCACATCCACACACTTTCCCCACACAGGAGGAGATGGTTTGACCCACTGTGAATGTAAGAGCTGTAAAACCAGTCCCACATCCGCGCACTTTCCCCTCACAGGAGGAGATGGTTGGACTAACTGTGTCTGCAAGAGCTGTGAAACCAGTCCCACATCCCCACCCTTTCCCCATGCAGGAGGAGATGGTTTGACCCACTGTGACTGTAAGAGCTGTGAAACCAGTCCCACATCCGCACACTTTCCCCTCACAGGAGGAGATGGTTGGACCCACTATGTCTGCAAGACCTGTGCAACCAGTCCGCATCCGCACACTTCCCCACACAGGAGGAGATGGTTTGACCCACTGTGTCTGAAAGAGCTGTGAAACCATTCCCACATCCCCAACATTTCCCCACACAGGACGAGATGGTCTGACCCACTGTGTCTGCAAGAGCTGTGAAATCAGTCCCACATCCCCACCCTTTCTCCACACAGGAGGAGGTGGTTAGACCCACTGTGTCTGCAAGAGCTGTGAAACCAGTCCCACATCCCCAACCTTTCCCCACACAGGAGGAGATGTTTTGACACACTGTGTCTGCAAGAGCTGTGAAACCAGTCCCACATCCGCACACTTTCCCCACACAGGAGGAGATGGTTTGACCCACTGTGTCTGCAAGAGCTGTGCAACCAGTCCCACATCCCCACCCTTTCCCCACACAGGAGGAGATGCTTTGACCCACTGTGTCTGCAAGAGCTGTGCAACCAGTCCCACATCCCCATCCTTTCCGCACACAGGAGGAGATGATTTGACCCACTGTGTCTGCAAGAGCTGTGCAGCCAGTCCCACATCCACACTCTTTCCCCACACAGGAGGAGGTGGTTAGACCCACTGTGTCTGCAAGAGCTGTGAAACCCAGTCCCACATCCGGACACTTTCCCCACACAGGAGGAGGTGGTTTGACCCACTGTGACTGTAAGAGCTGTGCAACCAGTTCCACATCCCCACCCTTTCCCCACACAGGAGGAGATGGTTTGACCCACTGTGACTGTAAGAGCTGTGCAACCAGTCCCACATCCACACCCTTTCCCCACACAGGAGGAGATGGTTTGACCCACTGTGCCTGCAAGAGCTGTGAAACCAGTCCCACAACCGGACTCCTTCCCCACACAGGAGGAGATGGTTTGACGCACTGACTGTAAGAGCTGTGAAACCAGTCCCACATCAGCATACTTTCCCCACACAGGAGGAGATGTTTTGACCCACAGTGACTGTGAGAGCATTGCAAACAGTCCCACATCCCCAACCTTTCCCCACACAGGAGGAGATGCTTTGACCCACTGTGTCTGCAAGAGCTGTGAAACCAGCCCCACATCCGGACCCTTTCCCCACACAGGAGGAGATGGTTTGACACACTGTGTCTCAAGAGCTGTGGAACCAGTCCCACATCCGCACACTTTCCCCTCACAGGAGGAGATGGTTGGACCAACTGTGTCTGCAAGAGCTGTGAAACCAGTCCCACATCCAAACCCTTTCCCCTCACAGGAGGAGATGGTTTGACCCACTGTGTCTGCAAGAGCTGTGAAACCAGTCCCACATCCATAACCTTTCCCCATGCAGGAGGAGATGGTTTGACCCACTGTGACTGCAAGAGCTGTGTAACCAGTCCCACATCCGCACACTTTCCCCACACAGGAGGAGATGGTTTGACCCACTGTGTCTGCAAGAGCTGTGAAACCAGTCCCACATCCACACTCTTTCCCCACACAGGAGGAGATGGTTTGACCCACTGTGACTGCAAGAGCTGTGAAACCAGTCCCACATCCACACCCTTTCCCCACACAGGAAGAGATGGTTTGACCCACTGTGTCTGCAAGAGCTGTGCAACCAGTCCCACATCCCCACCCTTTCCCCACACAGGAGGAGATGCTTTGACCCACTGTGTCTGCAAGAGCTGTGAAACCAGTCCCACATCCACACCCTTTCCCCACACAGGAGGAGATGCTTTGACCCACTGTGTCTGCAAGAGCTGTGCAACCAGTCCCACATCCACACCCTTTCCCCACACAGGAGGAGATGCTTTGACCCACTGTGTCTGCAAGAGCTGTGAAACCAGACGCACATCCCCAACCTTTACCCACACAGGAGGGGATGGTTTGACCCACTGTGTCTGCAAGAGCTGTGAAACCAGTCCCACATTCACAACCTTTCCCCATGCAGGAGGAGATGGTTTGACCCACTGTGACTGTAAGAGCTGTGAAACCAGTCCCACATCCACACCCTTCCCCAACACAGGAGGAGATGGTTTGACCCACTGTGTCTGTAAGAGCTGTGCAACCAGTCCCACATCCACACCCTTTCTCCACACAGGAGGAGATGGTTTGACCCACTGTGCCTGCAAGAGCTGTGAAACCAGTCCCACATCCGCACACTTTCCCCACGCAGGAGGAGATGGTTTGACCCACTGTGACTGTAAGAGCTGTGAAACCAGTCCCACATCCGCACCCTTTCTCCACACAGGAGGAGATGGTTTGACCCACTGTGTCTGCAAGACCTGTGCAACAAGTTCCACATCCCCACCCTTTCCCCACACAGGAGGAGATAGTTTGACCCACTGTGACTGTAAGAGCTGTGCAACCAGTCCCACATGCACACCCTTTCCCCACACAGGAGGAGATGGTTGGACCCACTGTGTCTGCAAGAGCTGTGCAACCAGTCCCACATCCGCACCCTTTCCCCACACAGGAGGAGATGGTTTGACCCACTGTGTCTGTCAGAGCTGTGAAACCAGTCCCACATCCACACACTTTCCCCACACAGGAGGAGATGGTTTGACCCACTGTGTCTGAAAGAGCTGTGAAACCATTCCCACATCCCCAACATTTCCCCACACAGGAGGAGATGGTTTGACCCACTGTGTCTGCAAGAGCTGTGAAATCAGTCCCACATCCCCACCCTTTCTCCACACAGGAGGAGATGGTTAGACCCACTGTGTCTGCAAGAGCTGTGCAACCAGTCCCACATCCACACCCTTTCCCCACACAGGAGGAGATGGTTTGACCCACTGTGTCTGCAAGAGCTGTGAAACCAGTCCCACATCCACAGCCTTTCCCCACACAGGAGGATATGGTTTGAACCACTGTGTCTGCAAGAGCTGTGAAACCAGTCCCACATCCAGACACTTTCCCCACACAGGAGGAGATGGGTTGACCCATTGTGTCTGCAAGAGCTGTACAACCAGTCCCACATCCGGACAATTTCCCTACACAGGAGGAGATGGTTTGTTCCACTGTGACTGTAAGAGCTGTGACACCAGTCCCACATCCGCACACTTTCCCCTCACAGGAGGAGATGTTTGGACCCACTATGTCTGCAAGACCTGTGCAACCAGTCCGCATCCGCACACTTCCCCACACAGGAGGAGATGGTTTGACCCACTGTGTCTGCAAGAGCTGTGCAACCAGTCCCACATCCACACCCTTTCCCCACACAGGAGGAGATGGTTTGACCCACTGTGTCTGCAAGAGCTGTGAAACCAGTCCCACATCCACACTCTTTCTCCACACAGGAGGAGATGGTTTGACCCACAGAGACTGTAAGCGCAGTGCAACCAGTCCCACATGCACACCCTTTCCCCACACAGGAGGAGATGGTTGGACCCACTGTGTCTGCAAGAGCTGTGCAACCAGTCCCACATCCGCACACTTTCCCCTCACAGGAGGAGATGTTTAGACAAACTGTGTCTGCAAGAGCTGTGAAAACAGTCCCACATCCACACCCTTTCCCCATGCAGGAGGAGATGGTTTGACCCACTGAGACTGTAAGAGCTGTGAAACCAGTCCCAATTCCGCACACTTTCCCCTCACAGGAGGAGATGGTTGGACCCACTATGTCTGCAAGACCTGTGCAACCAGTCCGCATCCGCACACTTCCCCACACAGGAGGAGATGTTTTGACCCACTGTGACTGTAAGAGCTGTGAAACCAGTCCCACATCCCCACCTTTTCCCAACACAGGAGGAGATGGTTTGACCCACTGTGACTGTAAGAGTTGTGCAACCAGTCCCACATACACACCCTTTCCCCACACAGGAGGAGATGGTTTGACACACTGTGTCTGCAAGAGCTGTGAAACCAGTCCCACATCCACAACCTTTCCCCACACAGGAGGAGATGGTTTGACCCACTGTGTCTGCAAGAGCTCTGAAACCAGTCCCAAATCCGCACCCTTTCCCCACACAGGAGGAGATGGTTTGACCCACTGTGACTGTAAGAGCTGTGCAACAAGTCCCACATCCACACTCTTTCCCCACACAGGAGGAGATGGTTTGCTCCAATGTGTCTGCAAGAGCTGTGAAACCAGTCCCACAAAACCCAACCTTTCCCCACACAGGAGGAGATGGTTTGACCCACTGTGTCTGCAAGAGCTGTGTAACCAGTCCCACATCCGCACCCTTTCCCCACACAGGAGATGGTTTGACACACTGTGTCTGCAAGAGCTGTGCAACCAGTCCCACATCCGCACCTTTTCCCCACACAGGAGGAGATGGTTTGACCCACTGTGTCTGCAAGAGCTGTGCAACCAGTCCCACATCCCCACCCTTTCTCCACACAGGAGGAGATGGTTAGACCCACTGTGTCTGCAAGAGCTGTGCAACCAGTCCCACATCCACACCCTTTCCCCACACAGGAGGAGATGGTTTGACCCACTGTGTCTGCAAGAGCTGTGAAATCAGTCCCACATCCACACTCTTTCCCCACACAGGAGGAGATGGTTTGACCCACTGTGTCTGCAAGAGCTGTGAAACCAGTCCCACATCCACACTCTTTCCCCACACAGGAGGAGATGGTTTGAAACACTGTGTCTGCAAGAGCTGTGAAACCAGTCCCACATCCGGACACTTTCCCCACACAGGAGGAAATAGTTTGACCCACTGAGTCTGCAAGAGCTGTGAAACCAGTTCCACATCCGCACGCTTTCCCACACAGAAGGAGATGGTTTGACCCATTGTGTCTGAAAGAGCTGTGAAACCATTCCCACATCCCCAACCTTTCCCCACACAGGAGGAGATGGTTTGACCCATTGTGTCTGCAAGAGCTGTGCAACCAGTCCCACATCCACACTCCTTCCCCACACAGGAGGAGATGGTTTGACCCACTGTGTCTGCAAGAGCTGTGAAACCAGTCCCACATCCACACCCTTTCCCCACACAGGAGGAGATGGTTTGACCCACTGTGTCTGCAAGAGCTGTGAAACCAGTCCCACATCCCCACCCCTTCCCCACACAGGAGGAGATGGTTTGACCCACTGTGTCTGAAAGAGCTGTGAAACCAGTCCCACATCCGCACCCTTTCCCCACACAGGAGGAGATGGTTAGACCCACTGTGTCTGCAAGAGCTGTGCAACCAGTGCCACATCCACACCCTTTCCCCACACAGGAGGAGATGGTTTGACCAACTGTGTCTGCAAGAGCTGTGAAACCAGTCCCACATCCACACCCTTTCTCCACACAGGAGGAGATGGTTAGACCCACTGTGTCTGCAAGAGCTGTGCAACCAGTCCCACATCCACACCCTTTCCCCACACAGGAGGAGATGGTTTGACCCACTGTGTCTGCAAGAGCTGTGAAATCAGTCCCACATCCACACTCTTTCCCCACACAGGAGGAGATGGTTTGACCCACTGTGTCTGCAAGAGCTGTGAAACCAGTCCCACATCCGCACACTTTCCCCACACAGGAGGAGATGGTTTGACCCACTGTGTCTGCAAGAGCTGTGAAACCAGTCCCACAACCGCACACTTTCCCCACACAAGAGGAGATGTTATGACCCACTGTGTCTGCAAGAGCTGTGAAACCAGTCCCACATCCCCATCCTTTCCCCACACAGGAGGAGATGGTTTGACCCACTGTGTCTGCAAGAGCTGTGAAACCAGTCCCACATCCACACCCTTTCCCCACACAGGAGGAGATGGTTTGACCCACTGTGTCTGCAAGAGCTGTGAAACCAGTCCCACATCCCCACCCTTTCCCCACACAGGAGGAGATGGTTATACCCACTGCGTCTGAAAGAGCTGTGAAACCAGTCCCACATCCGCATCCTTTCCCCACACAGGAGGAGATGGTTTGACCCACTGTGTCTGCAAGAGCTGTGAAATCAGTCCCACATCCCCACCCTTTCTCCACACAGGAGGAGATGGTTTGACCCACTGTGTCTGCAAGAGCTGTGCAACCAGTCCCACATCCACACCCTTTCCTCACACAGGAGAGGATGGTTGACCCACTGTGTCTGCAAGAGCTGTGAAATCAGTCCCACATCCACACTCTTTCCCCACACAGGAGGAGATGGTTTGACACACTGTGTCTGCAAGAGCTGTGAAACCAGTCCCACATCCGCACACTTTCTCCACACAGGAGGAGATGGTTTGACCCACTGTGTCTGCAAGAGCTGTGAAACCAGTCCAACATCCACACCCTTTCCCCACACAGGAGGAGATGGTTTGACCCACTGTGTCTGCAAGATCTGTGAAACCAGTCCCACATCCGCACCCTTTCCCCACACAGGAGGAGATGGTTTGACACACAGTGTCTGCAAGAGCTGTGCAACGAGTCCCAAATCCACACCCTTTCCCCACACAGAAGGAGATGGTTTGACCCACTGTGTCTGCAAGATTTGTGAAACCAGTCCCACATCCGCACCCTATCCCCACACAGGAGGAGATGGTTTGACACACTGTGTCTGCAAGAGCTGTGAAACCAGTCCAACATCCACACCCTTTCCCCACACAGGAGGAGATGGTTTGACCCACTGTGTCTGCAAGAGCTGTGCAACCAGTCCCACATCCACACTCTTTCCCCACACAGGAGGAGATGGTTTGACCCACTGTGTCTGCAAGAGCTGTGAAACCAATCCCACATCCCCACCCCTTCCCCACACAGGAGGAGATGGTTTGACCCACTGTGTCTGAAAGAGCTGTGAAACCAGTCCCACATCCGCACCCTTTCCCCACACAGGAGGAGATGGTTTGATCCACTGTGTCTGCAAGAGCTGTGAAACCAGTCCCACATCCGCACGCTTTCCCACACAGAAGGAGATGGTTTGACCCATTGTGTCTGAAAGAGCTGTGAAACCATTCCCACATCCCCAACCTTTCCCCACACAGGAGGAGATGGTTTGACCCATTGTGTCTGCAAGAGCTGTGAAATCAGTCCCACATCCCCACCCTTTCTCCACACAGGAGGAGATGGTTAGACCCACTGTGTCTGCAAGAGCTGTGCAACCAGTCCCACATCCCCAACCTTTCCCCACACAGGAGGAGATGGTTAGACCCACTGTGTCTGCAAGAGCTTTGCAACCAGTCCCACATCGGCACCCTTTCTCCACACAGAAGGAGATGGTTTGACACAATGTGTCTGCAAGAGCTGTGAAACCAGTCCCACATCCGCACACTTTCCCCACACAGGAGGAGATGGTTTGACCCACTGTGTCTGCAAGAGCTGTGAAACCAGTCCCACAACCGCACACTTTCCCCACACAAGAGGAGATGTTATGACCCATTGTGTCTGCAAGAGCTGTGAAACCAGTCCCACATCCCCATCCTTTCCCCACACAGGAGGAGATGGTTTGACCCACTGTGTCTGCAAGAGCTGTGAAACCAGTCCCACATCCACACCCTTTCCCCACACAGGAGGAGATGGTTTGACCCACTGTGTCTGCAAGAGCTGTGAAACCAGTCCCACATCCCCACCCTTTCCCCACACAGGAGGAGATGGTTAGACCCACTGCGTCTGAAAGAGCTGTGAAACCAGTCCCACATCCGCATCCTTTCCCCACACAGGAGGAGATGGTTTGACCCACTGTGTCTGCAAGAGCTGTGAAATCAGTCCCACATCCGCACCCTTTCTCCACACAGGAGGAGATGGTTAGACCCACTGTGTCTGCAAGAGCTGTGCAACCAGTCCCACATCCACACCCTTTCCCCACACAGGAGAGGATGGTTTGACCCACTGTGTCTGCAAGAGCTGTGAAATCAGTCCCACATCCACACTCTTTCCCCACACAGGAGGAGATGGTTTGACACACTGTGTCTGCAAGAGCTGTGAAACCAGTCCCACATCCGCACACTTTCCCCACACAGGAGGAGATGGTTTGACCCACTGTGTCTGCAAGAGCTGTGAAACCAGTCCAACATCCACACCCTTTCCCCACACAGGAGGAGATGGTTTGACCCACTGTGTCTGCAAGATCTGTGAAACCAGTCCCACATCCGCACCCTTTCCCCACACAGGAGGAGATGGTTTGAACCACTGTGCCTGCAAGAGCTGTGAAACCAGTCCCACATCCGGACACTTTCCCCACACAGGAGGAAATGGTTTGACCCACTGTGTCTGCAAGAGCTGTGAAACCAGTTCCACATCCGCACGCTTTCCCCACACAGGAGGAGATGGTTTGACCCGCTGTGTCTGAAAGAGCTGTGAAACCAGTCCCACATCCACACCCTTTATCCACACAGGAGGAGATGGTTAGACCCACCGTGTCTGCAAGAGCTGTGAAACCAGTCCCACATCCGCACACTTTCCCCACACAAGAGGAGATGGTTTGACCCACTGTGTCTGCAAGAAATGTGCAATCAGTCTCACATCCGCACCCTTTCCCCACACAGGAGGAGATGGTTAGACACACTGTGTCTGCAAGAGCTGTGAAACCGGTCCCACATCCACACTCTTTCTCCACACAGGAGGAGATGGTTTGACCCACTGTGTCTGCAAGAGCTGTGAAACCAGTCCCGCATCCACACCCTTTCCCCACACAGGGGGAGATGGTTTGACCCACTGTGTCTGCAAGAGCTGTGCAACCAGTCCCACATCCGCACCCTTTCCCCACACAGGAGGAGATGGTTTGACCCACTGTGTCTGCAAGAGCTGTGCAACCAGTCCCACATACACACCCTTTCCCCACACAGGAGGAGATGGTTTGACACACAGTGTCTGCAAGAGCTGTGCAACGAGTCCCAAATCCACACCCTTTCCCCACACAGGAGGAGATGGTTTGACCCACTGTCTCTGCAAGATCTGTGAAACCAGTCCCACATCCGCACCCTTTCCCCACACAGGAGGAGATGGTTTGACCCACTGTGTCTGCAAGAGCTGTGCAACCAGTCCCACATCCACACCCTTTCCCCACACAGGAGGAGATGGTTTGACCCACTGTGCCTGCAAGAGCTGTGAATCCAGTCCCACTTCCGCACGCTTTCCCCACACAGGAGGAGATGGTTTGACCCGCTGTGTCTGAAAGAGCTTTGAAACCAGTCCCACATCCACACCCTTTCTCCACACAGGAGGAGATGGTTTGACCCACTGTGTCTGCAAGAGCTGTGAAACCGGTCCCACATCCACACTCTTTCTCCACACAGGAGGAGATGGTTTGACCCACAGTGACTGTAAGAGCTGTGAAACCAGTCCCACATCCGCACCCTTTCCCCACACAGGAGGAGATGGTTGGACCCACTGTGTCTGCAAGAGCTGTGCAACCAGTCCCACATCCGCGCCCTTTCCCCAC
Source organism: Isurus oxyrinchus (assembly GCA_026770705.1). Lineage (NCBI taxonomy): Eukaryota > Metazoa > Chordata > Chondrichthyes > Lamniformes > Lamnidae > Isurus > Isurus oxyrinchus. Next base: position 86,640 of record JANJGN010000566.1, read on the forward strand.
ACAGGAGGAGATGGTTTGACACACAGTGTCTGCAAGAGCTGTGCAACGAGTCCCAAATCCACACCCTTTCCCCACACAGAAGGAGATGGTTTGACCCACTGTGTCTGCAAGATTTGTGAAACCAGTCCCACATCCGCACCCTATCCCCACACAGGAGGAGATGGTTTGACACACTGTGTCTGCAAGAGCTGTGAAACCAGTCCAACATCCACACCCTTTCCCCACACAGGAGGAGATGGTTTGACCCACTGTGTCTGCAAGAGCTGTGCAACCAGTCCCACATCCACACTCTTTCCCCACACAGGAGGAGATGGTTTGACCCACTGTGTCTGCAAGAGCTGTGAAACCAGTCCCACATCCACACCCTTTCCCCACACAGGAGGAGATGGTTTGACCCACTGTGTCTGCAAGAGCTGTGAAACCAATCCCACATCCCCACCCCTTCCCCACACAGGAGGAGATGGTTTGACCCACTGTGTCTGAAAGAGCTGTGAAACCAGTCCCACATCCGCACCCTTTCCCCACACAGGAGGAGATGGTTTGATCCACTGTGTCTGCAAGAGCTGTGAAACCAGTCCCACATCCGCACGCTTTCCCACACAGAAGGAGATGGTTTGACCCATTGTGTCTGAAAGAGCTGTGAAACCATTCCCACATCCCCAACCTTTCCCCACACAGGAGGAGATGGTTTGACCCATTGTGTCTGCAAGAGCTGTGAAATCAGTCCCACATCCCCACCCTTTCTCCACACAGGAGGAGATGGTTAGACCCACTGTGTCTGCAAGAGCTGTGCAACCAGTCCCACATCCCCAACCTTTCCCCACACAGGAGGAGATGGTTAGACCCACTGTGTCTGCAAGAGCTGTGCAACCAGTCCCACATCCCCAACCTTTCCCCACACAGGAGGAGATGGTTTGACCCACTGTGTCTGCAAGAACTGTGAAACCCAGTCCCACATCCCCAACCTTTCCCCACACAGGAGGAGATGGTTTGACCCACTGTGTCTGAAAGAGCTGTGAAACCAGTCCCACATCCGCACCCTTTCCCCACACAGGAGGAGATGGTTTGATCCACTGTGTCTGCAAGAGCTGTGAAATCAGTCCCACATCCCCACCCTTTCTCCACACAGGAGGAGATGGTTAGACCCACTGTGTCTGCAAGAGCTGTGCAACCAGTCCCACATCCACACCCTTTCCCCACACAGGAGGAGATCGTTTGACCCACTGTGTCTGCACGAGCTGTGAAATCAGTCCCACATCCACACTCTTTCCCCACACAGGAGGAGATGGTTTGACACACTGTGTCTGCAAGAGCTGTGAAACCAGTCCCACATCCGGACACTTTCCCCACAGAGGAGGAAATGGTTTGACCCACTGTGTCTGCAAGAGCTGTGAAACCAGTTCCACATCCGCACGCTTTCCCACACAGAAGGAGATGGTTTGACCCATTGTGTCTGAAAGAGCTGTGAAACCATTCCCACATCCCCAACCTTTCCCCACACAGGAGGAGATGGTTTGACCCATTGTGTCTGCAAGAGCTGTGAAATCAGTCCCACATCCCCACCCTTTCTCCACACAGGAGGAGATGGTTAGACCCACTGTGTCTGCAAGAGCTGTGCAACCAGTCCCACATCCGCACACTTTCCCCACACAAGAGGAGATGGTTTGACCCACTGTGTCTGCAAGAGCTGTGAAATCAGTCCCACATCCGCACACTCTCCCCACACAAGAGGAGATGGTTTGACCCACTGTGTCTGCAAGAGCTGTGAAACCAGTCCCACATCCACACCCTTTCCCCACACAGGAGGAGATGGTTAGACACACTGTGTCAGCAAGAACTGTGAAACCGGTCCTACATCCACACTCTTTCTCCACACAGGAGGAGATGGTTTGACACACTGTGTCTCAAGAGCTGTGAAACCAGTCCCACATCTGCAGCCTTTTCTCACACAGGAGAAGATGGTTTGACCCACTGTGTCTGCAAGAGCTATGAAACCAGTCCCACATCCGCACCCTATCCCCACACAGGAGGAGATGGTTTGACCCACTGTGTCTGCAAGAGCTGTGAAACCAGTCCCACATCCACACCCTATCCCCACACAGGAGGAGATGGTTTGACACACTGTGTCTGCAAGAGCTGTGCAACGAGTCCCAAATCCACACCCTTTCCCCACACAGGAGGAGATGGTTTGACCCAATGTGTCTGCAAGAGCTGTGAAACCAGTCCCACATCCGCACCCTTTCCCCACACAGGAGGAGATGTTTTGACCCACTGTGTCTGCAAGAGCTGTGAAACCAGTCCCACATCCACACCCTTTCCCCACTCAGGAGGAGATGTTTTGACCCACTGTGACTGTAAGAGCTGTGAAACCAGTCCCACATCCGCACACTTTCCCCACACAGGGGGAGATGGTTTGACCCACAGTGACTGTAAGAGCTGTGCAACCAGTCCCACATCCACACCCTTTCCCCACACAGGAGGAGATGGTTTGACACACTGTGTCTGCAAGAGCAGTGAAACCAGCCCCACATCCGGAACCTTTCCCCACACAGGAGGAGATGGTTTGACCCACTATGTCTGCAAGAGCTGTGCAACCAGTCCCACATCCGCACACTTTCCCCACACAAGAGGAGATGGTTTGACCCACTGTGTCTGCAAGAGCTGTGAAACCAGTCCCACATCCCCACCCTTTCCCCACACAGGAGGAGATGGTTTCACCCACTGTGTCTGCAAGAGCTGTGAAACCAGTCCCACATCCACACCCTTTCCCCACACAGGAGGAGATGGTTTGACCCACTATGTCTGCAAGAGCTGTGCAACCAGTCCCACATCCACAGCCTTTCCCCACACAGGAGGAGATGGTTAGACCCACTGTGTCTGCAAGAGCTGTGAAACCAGTCCCACATCCACACCTTTCCCCACACAGGAGGAGATTTTTTGACCCACTGTGTCTGCAAGAGCTGTGAAACCAGTCCCACATCCCCAACCTTTCCCCACACAAGAGGAGATGGTTTGACACAATCTGTCTGCAAGAGCTGTGAAACCAGTCCCACATACGCACACTTTCCCCACACAGGAGGGGATGGTTTGACCCACTGTGTCTGCAAGAGCTGTGAAACCAGTCCCACAACCGCACACTTTCCCCACACAAGAGGAGAGGTTATGACCCACTGTGTCTGCAAGAGCTGTGAAACCAGTCCCACATCCCCAACCTTTCCCCACACAGGAGGAGATGGTTTGACCCACTGTGTCTGCAAGAGCTGTGAAAACAGTCCCACATCCACACCCTTTCCCCACACAGGAGGAGATGGTTTGACCCACTGTGTCTGCAAGAGCTGTGAAACCAGTCCCACATCCCCACCCTTTCCCCACACAGGAGGAGATGGTTAGACCCACTGCGTCTGAAAGAGCTGTGAAACCAGTCCCACATCCGCATCCTTTCCCCACACAGGAGGAGATGGTTTGACCCACTGTGTCTGCAAGAGCTGTGAAACCAGTCCCACAACCGCACACTTTCCACACACAAGAGGAGATGTTATGACCCACTGTGTCTGCAAGAGCTGTGAAACCAGTCCCACATCCCCATCCTTTCCCCACACAGGAGGAGATGGTTTGACCCATTGTGTCTGCAAGAGCTGTGAAATCAGTCCCACATCCCCACCCTTTCTCCACACAGGAGGAGATGGTTAGACCCACTGTGTCTGCAAGAGCTGTGAAACCAGTCCCACATCCCCATCCTTTCCCCACACAGGAGGAGATGGTTTGACCCGCTGTGTCTGAAAGAGCTGTGAAACCAGTCCCACATCCACACCCTTTCTCCACACAGGAGGAGATGGTTAGACCCACCGTGTCTGCAAGAGCTGTGAAACCAGTCCCACATCCGCACACTTTCCCCACACAAGAGGAGATGGTTTGACCCACTGTGTCTGCAAGAAATGTGCAATCAGTCTCACATCCGCACCCTTTCCCCACACAGGAGGAGATGGTTAGACACACTGTGTCTGCAAGAGCTGTGAAACCGGTCCCACATCCACACTCTTTCTCCACACAGGAGGAGATGGTTTGACCCACTGTGTCTGCAAGAGCTGTGAAACCAGTCCCGCATCCACACCCTTTCCCCACACAGGGGGAGATGGTTTGACCCACTGTGTCTGCAAGAGCTGTGCAACCAGTCCCACATCCGCACCCTTTCCCCACACAGGAGGAGATGGTTTGACCCACTGTGTCTGCAAGAGCTGTGCAACCAGTCCCACATACACACCCTTTCCCCACACAGGAGGAGATGGTTTGACACACAGTGTCTGCAAGAGCTGTGCAACGAGTCCCAAATCCACACCCTTTCCCCACACAGGAGGAGATGGTTTGACCCACTGTGTCTGCAAGATTTGTGAAACCAGTCCCACATCCACACCCTTTCCCCACACAGGAGGAGATGGTTTGACCCACTGTGTCTGCAAGAGCTGTGAAACCAGTCCCACATCCGCACCCTTTCCCCACACAGGAGGAGATGGTTTGATCCACTGTGTCTGCAAGAGCTGTGAAATCAGTCCCACATCCCCACCCTTTCTCCACACAGGAGGAGATGGTTAGACCCACTGTGTCTGCAAGAGCTGTGCAACCAGTCCCACATCCACACCCTTTCCCCACACAGGAGGAGATGGTTTGACCCACTGTGTCTGCAAGAGCTGTGAAATCAGTCCCACATCCACACTCTTTCCCCACACAGGAGGAGATGGTTTGACCCACTGTGTCTGCAAGAGCTGTGAAACCAGTCCCACATCCACACTCTTTCCCCGCACAGGAGGAGATGGTTTGAAACACTGTGTCTGCAAGAGCTGTGAAACCAGTCCCACATCCGGACACTTTCCCCACACAGGAGGAAATAGTTTGACCCACTGAGTCTGCAAGAGCTGTGAAACCAGTTCCACATCCGCACGCTTTCCCACACAGAAGGAGATGGTTTGACCCATTGTGTCTGAAAGAGCTGTGAAACCATTCCCACATCCCCAACCTTTCCCCACACAGGAGGAGATGGTTTGACCCATTGTGTCTGCAAGAGCTGTGCAACCAGTCCCACATCCACACTCCTTCCCCACACAGGAGGAGATGGTTTGACCCACTGTGTCTGCAAGAGCTGTGAAACCAGTCCCACATCCACACCCTTTCCCCACACAGGAGGAGATGGTTTGACCCACTGTGTCTGCAAGAGCTGTGAAACCAGTCCCACATCCCCACCCCTTCCCCACACAGGAGGAGATGGTTTGACCCACTGTGTCTGAAAGAGCTGTGAAACCAGTCCCACATCCGCACCCTTTCCCCACACAGGAGGAGATGGTTAGACCCACTGTGTCTGCAAGAGCTGTGCAACCAGTGCCACATCCACACCCTTTCCCCACACAGGAGGAGATGGTTTGACCAACTGTGTCTGCAAGAGCTGTGAAACCAGTCCCACATCCACACCCTTTCTCCACACAGGAGGAGATGGTTAGACCCACTGTGTCTGCAAGAGCTGTGCAACCAGTCCCACATCCACACCCTTTCCCCACACAGGAGGAGATGGTTTGACCCACTGTGTCTGCAAGAGCTGTGAAATCAGTCCCACATCCACACTCTTTCCCCACACAGGAGGAGATGGTTTGACCCACTGTGTCTGCAAGAGCTGTGAAACCAGTCCCACATCCGCACACTTTCCCCACACAGGAGGAGATGGTTTGACCCACTGTGTCTGCAAGAGCTGTGAAACCAGTCCCACAACCGCACACTTTCCCCACACAAGAGGAGATGGTTTGACCCACTGTGTCTGCAAGAGCTGTGAAACCAGTCCCACATCCCCACCCTTTCCCCACACAGGAGGAGATGGTTATACCCACTGCGTCTGAAAGAGCTGTGAAACCAGTCCCACATCCGCATCCTTTCCCCACACAGGAGGAGATGGTTTGACCCACTGTGTCTGCAAGAGCTGTGAAATCAGTCCCACATCCCCACCCTTTCTCCACACAGGAGGAGATGGTTTGACCCACTGTGTCTGCAAGAGCTGTGCAACCAGTCCCACATCCACACCCTTTCCTCACACAGGAGAGGATGGTTTGACCCACTGTGTCTGCAAGAGCTGTGAAATCAGTCCCACATCCACACTCTTTCCCCACACAGGAGGAGATGGTTTGACACACTGTGTCTGCAAGAGCTGTGAAACCAGTCCCACATCCGCACACTTTCTCCACACAGGAGGAGATGGTTTGACCCACTGTGTCTGCAAGAGCTGTGAAACCAGTCCAACATCCACACCCTTTCCCCACACAGGAGGAGATGGTTTGACCCACTGTGTCTGCAAGATCTGTGAAACCAGTCCCACATCCGCACCCTTTCCCCACACAGGAGGAGATGGTTTGACACACAGTGTCTGCAAGAGCTGTGCAACGAGTCCCAAATCCACACCCTTTCCCCACACAGAAGGAGATGGTTTGACCCACTGTGTCTGCAAGATTTGTGAAACCAGTCCCACATCCGCACCCTATCCCCACACAGGAGGAGATGGTTTGACACACTGTGTCTGCAAGAGCTGTGAAACCAGTCCAACATCCACACCCTTTCCCCACACAGGAGGAGATGGTTTGACCCACTGTGTCTGCAAGAGCTGTGCAACCAGTCCCACATCCACACTCTTTCCCCACACAGGAGGAGATGGTTTGACCCACTGTGTCTGCAAGAGCTGTGAAACCAGTCCCACATCCACACCCTTTCCCCACACAGGAGGAGATGGTTTGACCCACTGTGTCTGCAAGAGCTGTGAAACCAATCCCACATCCCCACCCCTTCCCCACACAGGAGGAGATGGTTTGACCCACTGTGTCTGAAAGAGCTGTGAAACCAGTCCCACATCCGCACCCTTTCCCCACACAGGAGGAGATGGTTTGATCCACTGTGTCTGCAAGAGCTGTGAAACCAGTCCCACATCCGCACGCTTTCCCACACAGAAGGAGATGGTTTGACCCATTGTGTCTGAAAGAGCTGTGAAACCATTCCCACATCCCCAACCTTTCCCCACACAGGAGGAGATGGTTTGACCCATTGTGTCTGCAAGAGCTGTGAAATCAGTCCCACATCCCCACCCTTTCTCCACACAGGAGGAGATGGTTAGACCCACTGTGTCTGCAAGAGCTGTGCAACCAGTCCCACATCCCCAACCTTTCCCCACACAGGAGGAGATGGTTAGACCCACTGTGTCTGCAAGAGCTTTGCAACCAGTCCCACATCGGCACCCTTTCTCCACACAGAAGGAGATGGTTTGACACAATGTGTCTGCAAGAGCTGTGAAACCAGTCCCACATCCGCACACTTTCCCCACACAGGAGGAGATGGTTTGACCCACTGTGTCTGCAAGAGCTGTGAAACCAGTCCCACAACCGCACACTTTCCCCACACAAGAGGAGATGTTATGACCCATTGTGTCTGCAAGAGCTGTGAAACCAGTCCCACATCCCCATCCTTTCCCCACACAGGAGGAGATGGTTTGACCCACTGTGTCTGCAAGAGCTGTGAAACCAGTCCCACATCCACACCCTTTCCCCACACAGGAGGAGATGGTTTGACCCACTGTGTCTGCAAGAGCTGTGAAACCAGTCCCACATCCCCACCCTTTCCCCACACAGGAGGAGATGGTTAGACCCACTGCGTCTGAAAGAGCTGTGAAACCAGTCCCACATCCGCATCCTTTCCCCACACAGGAGGAGATGGTTTGACCCACTGTGTCTGCAAGAGCTGTGAAATCAGTCCCACATCCGCACCCTTTCTCCACACAGGAGGAGATGGTTAGACCCACTGTGTCTGCAAGAGCTGTGCAACCAGTCCCACATCCACACTCTTTGCCCACACAGGAGGAGATGGTTTGACCCACTGTGTCTGCAAGAGCTGTGAAACCAGTCCCACATCCACACCCTTTCCCCACACAGGAGGAGATGGTTTGACCCACTGTGTCTGCAAGAGCTGTGAAACCAATCCCACATCCCCACCCCTTCCCCACACAGGAGGAGATGGTTTGACCCACTGTGTCTGAAAGAGCTGTGAAACCAGTCCCACATCCGCACCCTTTCCCCACACAGGAGGAGATGGTTTGATCCACTGTGTCTGCAAGAGCTGTGAAATCAGTCCCACATCCCCACCCTTTCTCCACACAGGAGGAGATGGTTAGACCCACTGTGTCTGCAAGAGCTGTGCAACCAGTCCCACATCCACACCCTTTCCCCACACAGGAGGAGATCGTTTGACCCACTGTGTCTGCACGAGCTGTGAAATCAGTCCCACATCCACACTCTTTCCCCACACAGGAGGAGATGGTTTGACACACTGTGTCTGCAAGAGCTGTGAAACCAGTCCCACATCCGGACACTTTCCCCACACAGGAGGAAATGGTTTGACCCACTGTGTCTGCAAGAGCTGTGAAACCAGTTCCACATCCGCACGCTTTCCCCACACAGGAGGAGATGGTTTGACCCATTGTGTCTGAAAGAGCTGTGAAACCATTCCCACATCCCCAACCTTTCCCCACACAGGAGGAGATGGTTTGACCCATTGTGTCTGCAAGAGCTGTGAAATCAGTCCCACATCCCCACCCTTTCTCCACACAGGAGGAGATGGTTAGACCCACTGTGTCTGCAAGAGCTGTGCAACCAGTCCCACATCCGCACACTTTCCCCACACAAGAGGAGATGGTTTGACCCACTGTGTCTGCAAGAGCTGTGAAATCAGTCCCACATCCGCACACTCTCCCCACACAAGAGGAGATGGTTTGACCCACTGTGTCTGCAAGAGCTGTGAAACCAGTCCCACATCCACACCCTTTCCCCACACAGGAGGAGATGGTTAGACACACTGTGTCAGCAAGAACTGTGAAACCGGTCCTACATCCACACTCTTTCTCCACACAGGAGGAGATGGTTTGACACACTGTGTCTCAAGAGCTGTGAAACCAGTCCCACATCTGCAGCCTTTTCTCACACAGGAGAAGATGGTTTGACCCACTGTGTCTGCAAGAGCTATGAAACCAGTCCCACATACACACCCTTTCCCCACACAGGAGGAGATGGTTTGACCCACTGTGTCTGCAAGAGCTGTGAAACCAGTCCCACATCCACACCCTATCCCCACACAGGAGGAGATGGTTTGACACACTGTGTCTGCAAGAGCTGTGCAACGAGTCCCAAATCCACACCCTTTCCCCACACAGGAGGAGATGGTTTGACCCAATGTGTCTGCAAGAGCTGTGAAACCAGTCCCACATCCGCACCCTTTCCCCACACAGGAGGAGATGTTTTGACCCACTGTGTCTGCAAGAGCTGTGAAACCAGTCCCACATCCACACCCTTTCCCCACTCAGGAGGAGATGTTTTGACCCACTGTGACTGTAAGAGCTGTGAAACCAGTCCCACATCCGCACACTTTCCCCACACAGGGGGAGATGGTTTGACCCACAGTGACTGTAAGAGCTGTGCAACCAGTCCCACATCCACACCCTTTCCCCACACAGGAGGAGATGGTTTGACACACTGTGTCTGCAAGAGCAGTGAAACCAGCCCCACATCCGGAAACTTTCCCCACACAGGAGGAGATGGTTTGACCCACTATGTCTGCAAGAGCTGTGCAACCAGTCCCACATCCGCACACTTTCCCCACACAAGAGGAGATGGTTTGACCCACTGTGTCTGCAAGAGCTGTGAAACCAGTCCCACATCCCCACCCTTTCCCCACACAGGAGGAGATGGTTTCACCCACTGTGTCTGCAAGAGCTGTGAAACCAGTCCCACATCCACACCCTTTCCCCACACAGGAGGAGATGGTTTGACCCACTATGTCTGCAAGAGCTGTGCAACCAGTCCCACATCCACAGCCTTTCCCCACACAGGAGGAGATGGTTAGACCCACTGTGTCTGCAAGAGCTGTGAAACCAGTCCCACATCCACACCTTTCCCCACACAGGAGGAGATTTTTTGACCCACTGTGTCTGCAAGAGCTGTGAAACCAGTCCCACATCCCCAACCTTTCCCCACACAAGAGGAGATGGTTTGACACAATCTGTCTGCAAGAGCTGTGAAACCAGTCCCACATACGCACACTTTCCCCACACAGGAGGGGATGGTTTGACCCACTGTGTCTGCAAGAGCTGTGAAACCAGTCCCACAACCGCACACTTTCCCCACACAAGAGGAGAGGTTATGACCCACTGTGTCTGCAAGAGCTGTGAAACCAGTCCCACATCCCCAACCTTTCCCCACACAGGAGGAGATGGTTTGACCCACTGTGTCTGCAAGAGCTGTGAAAACAGTCCCACATCCACACCCTTTCCCCACACAGGAGGAGATGGTTTGACCCACTGTGTCTGCAAGAGCTGTGAAACCAGTCCCACATCCCCACCCTTTCCCCACACAGGAGGAGATGGTTAGACCCACTGCGTCTGAAAGAGCTGTGAAACCAGTCCCACATCCGCATCCTTTCCCCACACAGGAGGAGATGGTTTGACCCACTGTGTCTGCAAGAGCTGTGAAACCAGTCCCACAACCGCACACTTTCCACACACAAGAGGAGATGTTATGACCCACTGTGTCTGCAAGAGCTGTGAAACCAGTCCCACATCCCCATCCTTTCCCCACACAGGAGGAGATGGTTTGACCCATTGTGTCTGCAAGAGCTGTGAAATCAGTCCCACATCCCCACCCTTTCTCCACACAGGAGGAGATGGTTAGACCCACTGTGTCTGCAAGAGCTGTGCAACCAGTCCCACATCCCCAACCTTTCCCCACACAGGAGGAGATGGTTAGACACACTGTGTCTGCAAGAACTGTGAAACCGGTCCCACATCCACACTCTTTCTCCACACAGAAGGAGATGGTTTGACACAATGTGTCTGCAAGAGCTGTGAAACCAGTCCCACATCCGCACACTTTCCCCACACAGGAGGAGATGGTTTGACCCACTGTGTCTGCAAGAGCTGTGAAACCAGTCCCACAACCGCACACTTTCCCCACACAAGAGGAGATGTTATGACCCATTGTGTCTGCAAGAGCTGTGAAACCAGTCCCACATCCCCATCCTTTCCCCACACAGGAGGAGATGGTTTGACCCACTGTGTCTGCAAGAGCTGTGAAACCAGTCCCACATCCACACCCTTTCCCCACACAGGAGGAGATGGTTTGACCCACTGTGTCTGCAAGAGCTGTGAAACCAGTCCCACATCCCCACCCTTTCCCCACACAGGAGGAGATCGTTAGACCCACTGTGTCTGCAAGAGCTGTGAAACCAGTCCCACATCCGCATCCTTTCCCCACACAGGAGGAGATGGTTTGACCCACTGTGTCTGCAAGAGCTGTGAAATCAGTCCCACATCCCCACCCTTTCTCCACACAGGAGGAGATGGTTAGACCCACTGTGTCTGCAAGAGCTGTGCAACCAGTCCCACATCCACACCCTTTCCCCACACAGGAGAGGATGGTTTGACCCACTGTGTCTGCAAGAGCTGTGAAATCAGTCCCACATCCACACTCTTTCCCCACACAGGAGGAGATGGTTTGACACACTGTGTCTGCAAGAGCTGTGAAACCAGTCCCACATCCGCACACTTTCCCCACACAGGAGGAGATGGTTTGACCCACTGTGTCTGCAAGAGCTGTGAAACCAGTCCAACATCCACACCCTTTCCCCACACAGGAGGAGATGGTTTGACCCACTGTGTCTGCAAGATCTGTGAAACCAGTCCCACATCCGCACCCTTTCCCCACACAGGAGGAGATGGTTTGACCCACTGTGCCTGCAAGAGCTGTGAAACCAGTCCCACATCCGGACACTTTCCCCACACAGGAGGAAATGGTTTGACCCACTGTGTCTGCAAGAGCTGTGAAACCAGTTCCACATCCGCACGCTTTCCCCACACAGGAGGAGATGGTTTGACCCGCTGTGTCTGAAAGAGCTGTGAAACCAGTCCCACATCCACACCCTTTCTCCACACAGGAGGAGATGGTTAGACCCACCGTGTCTGCAAGAGCTGTGAAACCAGTCCCACATCCGCACACTTTCCCCACACAAGAGGAGATGGTTTGACCCACTGTGTCTGCAAGAAATGTGCAATCAGTCTCACATCCGCACCCTTTCCCCACACAGGAGGAGATGGTTAGACACACTGTGTCTGCAAGAGCTGTGAAACCAGTCCTGCATCCACACCCTTTCCCCACACAGGAGGAGATGGTTTGACCCACTGTGTCTGCAAGAGCTGTGCAACCAGTCCCACATCCGCACCCTTTCCCCACACAGGAGGAGATGGTTTGACCCACTGTGTCTGCAAGAGCTGTGCAACCAGTCCCACATACACACCCTTTCCCCACACAGGAGGAGATGGTTTGACACACAGTGTCTGCAAGAGCTGTGCAACGAGTCCCAAATCCACACCCTTTCCCCACACAGGAGGAGATGGTTTGACCCACTGTGTCTGCAAGATTTGTGAAACCAGTCCCACATCCACACCCTTTCCCCACACAGGAGGAGATGGTTTGACCCACTGTGTCTGCAAGAGCTGTGAAACCAGTCCAACATCCACACCCTTTCCCCACACAGGAGGAGATGGTTTGACCCACTGTGTCTGCAAGAGCTGTGCAACCAGTCCCACATCCACACTCTTTGCCCACACAGGAGGAGATGGTTTGACCCACTGTGTCTGCAAGAGCTGTGAAACCAGTCCCACATCCACACCCTTTCCCCACACAGGAGGAGATGGTTTGACCCACTGTGTCTGCAAGAGCTGTGAAACCAATCCCACATCCCCACCCCTTCCCCACACAGGAGGAGATGGTTTGACCCACTGTGTCTGAAAGAGCTGTGAAACCAGTCCCACATCCGCACCCTTTCCCCACACAGGAGGAGATGGTTTGATCCACTGTGTCTGCAAGAGCTGTGAAATCAGTCCCACATCCCCACCCTTTCTCCACACAGGAGGAGATGGTTAGACCCACTGTGTCTGCAAGAGCTGTGCAACCAGTCCCACATCCACACCCTTTCCCCACACAGGAGGAGATGGTTTGACCCACTGTGTCTGCAAGAGCTGTGAAATCAGTCCCACATCCACACTCTTTCCCCACACAGGAGGAGATGGTTTGACACACTGTGTCTGCAAGAGCTGTGAAACCAGTCCCACATCCGGACACTTTCCCCACACAGGAGGAAATGGTTTGACCCACTGTGTCTGCAAGAGCTGTGAAACCAGTTCCACATCCGCACGCTTTCCCACACAGAAGGAGATGGTTTGACCCATTGTGTCTGAAAGAGCTGTGAAACCATTCCCACATCCCCAACCTTTCCCCACACAGGAGGAGATGGTTTGACCCATTGTGTCTGCAAGAGCTGTGAAATCAGTCCCACATCCGCACCCTTTCTCCACACAGGAGGAGATGGTTAGACCCACTGTGTCTGCAAGAGCTGTGCAACCAGTCCCACATCCGCACACTTTCCCCACACAAGAGGAGATGGTTTGACCCACTGTGTCTGCAAGAGCTGTGAAACCAGTCCCACATCCACACCCTTTCCCCACACAGGAGGAGATGGTTAGACACACTGTGTCAGCAAGAACTGTGAAACCGGTCCCACATCCACACTCTTTCTCCACACAGGAGGATATGGTTTGACACACTGTGTCTCAAGAGCTGTGAAACCAGTCCCACATCTGCAGCCTTTTCTCACACAGGAGAAGATGGTTTGACCCACTGTGTCTGCAAGAGCTGTGAAACCAGTCCCACATCCGCACACTTTCCCCACACAGGAGGAGATGGTTAGACCCACTGTGTCTGCAAGAGCTGTGAAACCAGTCCCACATCCACACCCTTTCCCCACACAGGAGGAGATGGTTTGACCCACTATGTCTGCAAGAGCTGTGCAACCAGTCCCACATCCACAGCCTTTCCCCACACAGGAGGAGATGGTTAGACCCACTGTGTCTGCAAGAGCTGTGAAACCAGTCCCACATCCACACCCTTTCCCCACACAGGTGGAGATTTTTTGACCCACTGTGTCTGCAAGAGCTGTGAAACCAGTCCCACATCCCCAACCTTTCCCCACACAAGAGGAGATGGTTTGACACAATGTGTCTGCAAGAGCTGTGAAACCAGTCCCACATACGCACACTTTCCCCACACAGGAGGAGATGGTTTGACCCACTGTGTCTGCAAGAGCTGTGAAACCAGTCCCACAACCGCACACTTTCCCCACACAAGAGGAGAGGTTATGACCCACTGTGTCTGCAAGAGCTGTGAAACCAGTCCCACATCCCCAACCTTTCCCCACACAGGAGGAGATGTTTTGACCCACTGTGTCTGCAAGAGCTGTGAAACCAGTCCCACATCCACACCCTTTCCCCACACAGGAGGAGATGGTTTGACCCACTGTGTCTGCAAGAGCTGTGAAACCAGTCCCACATCCCCACCCTTTCCCCACACAGGAGGAGATGGTTAGACCCACTGCGTCTGAAAGAGCTGTGAAACCAGTCCCACATCCGCATCCTTTCCCCACACAGGAGGAGAAGGTTTGAACCACTGTGTCTGCAAGAGCTGTGAAACCAGTCCAACATCCACACCCTTTCCCCACACAGGAGGAGATGGTTTGACCCACTGTGTCTGCAAGATCTGTGAAACCAGTCCCACATCCGCACCCTTACCCCACACAGGAGGAGATGGTTTGACCCACTGTGCCTGCAAGAGCTGTGAAACCAGTCCCACATCCGGACACTTTCCCCACACAGGAGGAAATGGTTTGACCCACTGTGTCTGCAAGAGCTGTGAAACCAGTTCCACATCCGCACGCTTTCCCCACACAGGAGGAGATGTTTTGACCCACAGTGACTGTGAGAGCATTGCAAACAGTCCCACATCCCCATCCTTTACCCACACATGAGGAGATGGTTTGACACACTGTGTCTGCAAGAGCTGTGAAACCAGCCCCAAATCCCCAAACTTTCCCCACACAGGAGGAGATGGTTTGACCCACTGTGTCTGCCAGAGCTGTGAAACCAGCCCCACATCCGGACCCTTTCCCCACACAGGAGGAGATGGTTTGACACACTGTGTCTGCAAGAGCTGTGAAACCAGTCCCACATCCGCAACCTTTCCCCACAGAGGAGGAGGTGGTTTGACCCACTGTGTCTGCAAGAACTGTGAAACCAATCCCACATCCCCACCCTTTCCCCACACAGGAGGAGGTGGTTAGACCCACTGTGTCTGCAAGAGCTGTGAAACCAGTCCCACATCCACACCCTTTCCCCACACAGGAGGAGATGGTTTGACCCACTGTGACTGTAAGAGCTGTGAAACCAGTCCCACATCCACACCCTTTCCCCACACAGGAGGAGATGGTTTGACCCACTGTGTCTGCAAGAGCAGTGAAACCAGTCCCACATCCACACTCTTTCCCCACACAGGAGGAGATGGTTAGACCCACTGTGTCTGTAAGAGCTGTGAAACCAGTCCCACATCCGCACACTTTCCCCACACAGGAGGAGATGGTTTGACCCACTGTGTCTGCAAGAGCTGTGAAACCAGTCCCACATCCCCAACCTTTCCCCACACAGGAGGGGATGGTTTGACCCACTGTGTCTGCAAGAACAGTGAAACCAGTCCCACATCCACAACCTTTCCCCACACAGGAGGAGATGGTTTGACCCACTGTGTCTCAAGAGCTGTGGAACCAGTCCCACATCCGCACACTTTCCCCTCACAGGAGGAGATGGTTGGACCGACTGCGTCTGCAAGAGCTGTGAAACCAGTCCCACATCCAAACACTTTCCCCTCACAGGAGGAGATGGTTTGACCCACTGTGTCTGCAAGAGCTGTGAAACCAGTCCCACATTCACAACCTTTCCCCATGCAGGAGGAGATGGTTTGACCCACTGTGACTGTAAGAGCTGTGCAACCAGTCCCACATCCACACCCTTTCTCCACACAGGAGGAGATGGTTTGACCCACTGTGTCTGCAAGAGCTGTGCAACCAGTCCCACATCCACACCCTTTCTCCACACAGGAGGAGATGGTTTGACCCACTGTGTCTGCAAGAGCTGTGAAACCAGACGCACATCCCCAACCTTTCCCCACACAGGAGGGGATGGTTGACCCACTGTGTCTGCAAGAGCTGTGAAACCAGACCCACATCCCCAACCTTTCCCCACACAGGAGGGGATGGTTTGACCCACTGTGTCTGCAAGAACAGTGAAACCAGTCCCACATCCACACTCTTTCCCCACACAGGAGGAGATGGTTTGAGCCACTGTTTCTGCAAGAGCTGTGAAACCAGTGCCACATCCACACCCTTTCCCCACACAGGGGGAGATGGTTTGACCCACTGTGTCTGCAAGAGCTGTGCAACCAGTCCCACATCCGCACCCTTTCCCCACACAGGAGGAGATGGTTTGACCCACTGTGTCTGCAAGAGCTGTGCAACCAGTCCCACATCCGCACCCTTTCCCCACACAGGAGGAGATGGTTTGACACACTGTGTCTGCAAGAGCTGTGAAACCAGTCCCACATCCACACCCTTTCCCCACTCAGGAGGAGATGTTTTGACCCACTGTGACTGTAAGAGCTGTGAAACCAGTCCCACATCCGCACACTTTCCCCACACAGGGGGAGATGGTTTGACCCACAGTGACTGTAAGAGCTGTGCAACCAGTCCCACATCCACACCCTTTCCCCACACAGGAGGAGATGGTTTGACACACTGTGTCTGCAAGAGCAGTGAAACCAGCCCCACATCCGGAACCTTTCCCCACACAGGAGGAGATGGTTTGACCCAATATGTCTGCAAGAGCTGTGCAACCAGTCCCACATCCGCACACTTTCCCCACACAAGAGGAGATGGTTTGACCCACTGTGTCTGCAAGAGCTGTGAAACCAGTCCCACATCCTCACCCTTTCCCCACACAGGAGGAGATGGTTTCACCCACTGTGTCTGCAAGAGCTGTGAAACCAGTCCCACATCCACACCCTTTCCCCACACAGGAGGAGATGGTTTGACCCACTATGTCTGCAAGAGCTGTGCAACCAGTCCCACATCCACAGCCTTTCCCCACACAGGAGGAGATGGTTAGACCCACTGTGTCTGCAAGAGCTGTGAAACCAGTCCCACATCCACACCCTTTCCCCACACAGGAGGAGATTTTTTGACCCACTGTGTCTGCAAGAGCTGTGAAACCAGTCCCACATCCCCAACCTTTCCCCACACAAGAGGAGATGGTTTGACACAATGTGTCTGCAAGAGCTGTGAAACCAGTCCCACATACGCACACTTTCCCCACACAGGAGGAGATGGTTTGACCCACTGTGTCTGCAGGAGCTGTGAAACCAGTCCCACAACCGCACACTTTCCCCACACAAGAGGAGAGGTTATGACCCACTATGTCTGCAAGAGCTGTGAAACCAGTCCCACATCCGCACACTTTCCCCTCACAGGAGGAGATGGTTTGACCCACTGTGTCTGCAAGAGCTGTGAAACCAGTCCCACATCCCCACCCTTTCCCCACACAGGAGGAGATGGTTTGACCCACTGTGTCTGCAAGAGCTGTGAAACCAGTCCCACATCCGCACACTTTCCCCACACAGGAGGAGATGGTTTGACCCACTGTGTCTGCAAGAGCTGTGAAACCAGTCCCACATCCCCACCCTTTCCCCACACAGGAGGAGATGGTTAGACCCACTGCGTCTGAAAGAGCTGTGAAACCAGTCCCACATCCGCATCCTTTCCCCACACAGGAGGAGATGGTTTGACCCACTGTGTCTGCAAGAGCTGTGAAATCAGTCCCACATCCCCACCCTTTCTCCACACAGGAGGAGATGGTTAGACCCACTGTGTCTGCAAGATCTGTGCAACCAGTGCCACATCCACACCCTTTCCCCACACAGGAGAGGATGGTTTGACCCACTGTGTCTGCAAGAGCTGTGAAATCAGTCCCACATCCACACTCTTTCCCCACACAGGAGGAGATGGTTTGACACACTGTGTCTGCAAGAGCTGTGAAACCAGTCCCACATCCGCACACTTTCCCCACACAGGAGGAGATGGTTTGACCCACTGTGTCTGCAAGAGCTGTGAAACCAGACCACATCCCCAACCTTTCCCCACACAGGAGGGGATGGTTTGACCCACTGTGTCTGCAAGAACTGTGAAACCACTCCCACATCCACACCCTTTCTCAACACAGGAGGAGATGGTTTGACTCACTGTGTCTCAAGAGCTGTGGAACCAGTCCCACATCCACACACTTTCCCCACACAGGAGGAGATGGTTTGACCCACTGTGAATGTAAGAGCTGTGAAACCAGTCCCACATCCGCGCACTTTCCCCTCACAGGAGGAGATGGTAGGACTAACTGTGTCTGCAAGAGCTGTGAAACCAGTCCCACATCCCCACCCTTTCCCCATGCAGGAGGAGATGGTTTGACCCACTGTGACTGTAAGAGCTGTGAAACCAGTCCCACATCCGCACACTTTCCCCTCACAGGAGGAGATGGTTGGACCCACTATGTCTGCAAGACCTGTGCAACCAGTCCGCATCCGCACACTTCCCCACACAGGAGGAGATGGTTTGACCCACTGTGTCTGAAAGAGCTGTGAAACCATTCCCACATCCCCAACATTTCCCCACACAGGACGAGATGGTCTGACCCACTGTGTCTGCAAGAGCTGTGAAATCAGTCCCACATCCCCACCCTTTCTCCACACAGGAGGAGATGGTTAGACCCACTGTGTCTGCAAGAGCTGTGAAACCAGTCCCACATCCCCAACCTTTCCCCACACAGGAGGAGATGTTTTGACACACTGTGTCTGCAAGAGCTGTGAAACCAGTCCCACATCCGCACACTTTCCCCACACAGGAGGAGATGGTTTGACCCACTGTGTCTGCAAGAGCTGTGCAACCAGTCCCACATCCCCACCCTTTCCCCACACAGGAGGAGATGCTTTGACCCACTGTGTCTGCAAGAGCTGTGCAACCAGTCCCACATCCCCATCCTTTCCCCACACAGGAGGAGATGATTTGACCCACTGTGTCTGCAAGAGCTGTGAAACCAGTCCCACATCCACACCCTTTCCCCACACAGGAGGAGGTGGTTAGACCCACTGTGTCTGCAAGAGCTGTGAAACCCAGTCCCACATCCGGACACTTTCCCCACACAGGAGGAGGTGGTTTGACCCACTGTGACTGTAAGAGCTGTGCAACCAGTTCCACATCCCCACCCTTTCCCCACACAGGAGGAGATGGTTTGACCCACTGTGACTGTAAGAGCTGTGCAACCAGTCCTACATCCACACCCTTTCCCCACACAGGAGGAGATGGTTTGACCCACTGTGCCTGCAAGAGCTGTGAAACCAGTCCCACAACCGGACTCCTTCCCCACACAGGAGGAGATGGTTTGACGCACTGACTGTAAGAGCTGTGAAACCAGTCCCACATCAGCATACTTTCCCCACACAGGAGGAGATGTTTTGACCCACAGTGACTGTGAGAGCATTGCAAACAGTCCCACATCCCCAACCTTTCCCCACACAGGAGGAGATGCTTTCACCCACTGTGTCTGCAAGAGCTGTGAAACCAGCCCCACATCCGGACCCTTTCCCCACACAGGAGGAGATGGTTTGACACACTGTGTCTGCAAGAGCTGTGAAACCAGTCCCACATCCACAACCTTTCCCCACAGAGGAGGAGATGGGTTGACCCACTGTGTCTGCAAGAACTGTGAAACCAGTCCCACATCCCCACCCTTTCCCCACACAGGAGGAGGTGGTTAGACCCACTGTGTCTGCAAGAGCTGTGAAACCAGTCCCACATCCGCACACTTTCCCCACACAGGAGGAGATGGTTTGACCCACTGTGTCTGCAAGAGCAGTGAAACCAGCCCCACATCCGGAACCTTTCCCCACACAGGAGGAGATGGTTTGACCCACTATGTCTGCAAGAGCTGTGCAACCAGTCCCACATCCGCACACTTTCCCCACACAAGAGGAGATGGTTTGACCCACTGTGTCTGCAAGAGCTGTGAAACCAGTCCCACATCCCCACCCTTTCCCCACACAGGAGGAGATGGTTTCACCCACTGTGTCTGCAAGAGCTGTGAAACCAGTCCCACATCCACACCCTTTCCCCACACAGGAGGAGATGGTTTGACCCACTATGTCTGCAAGAGCTGTGCAACCAGTCCCACATCCACAGCCTTTCCCCACACAGGAGGAGATGGTTAGACCCACTGTGTCTGCAAGAGCTGTGAAACCAGTCCCACATCCACACCCTTTCCCCACACAGGAGGAGATTTTTTGACCCACTGTGTCTGCAAGAGCTGTGAAACCAGTCCCACATCCCCAACCTTTCCCCACACAAGAGGAGATGGTTTGACACAATCTGTCTGCAAGAGCTGTGAAACCAGTCCCACATACGCACACTTTCCCCACACAGGAGGGGATGGTTTGACCCACTGTGTCTGCAAGAGCTGTGAAACCAGTCCCACAACCGCACACTTTCCCCACACAAGAGGAGAGGTTATGACCCACTGTGTCTGCAAGAGCTGTGAAACCAGTCCCACATCCCCAACCTTTCCCCACACAGGAGGAGATGGTTTGACCCACTGTGTCTGCAAGAGCTGTGAAAACAGTCCCACATCCACACCCTTTCCCCACACAGGAGGAGATGGTTTGACCCACTGTGTCTGCAAGAGCTGTGAAACCAGTCCCACATCCCCACCCTTTCCCCACACAGGAGGAGATGGTTAGACCCACTGCGTCTGAAAGAGCTGTGAAACCAGTCCCACATCCGCATCCTTTCCCCACACAGGAGGAGATGGTTTGACCCACTGTGTCTGCAAGAGCTGTGAAACCAGTCCCACAACCGCACACTTTCCCCACACAAGAGGAGATGTTATGACCCACTGTGTCTGCAAGAGCTGTGAAACCAGTCCCACATCCCCATCCTTTCCCCACACAGGAGGAGATGGTTTGACCCATTGTGTCTGCAAGAGCTGTGAAATCAGTCCCACATCCCCACCCTTTCTCCACACAGGAGGAGATGGTTAGACCCACTGTGTCTGCAAGAGCTGTGCAACCAGTCCCACATCCCCAACCTTTCCCCACACAGGAGGAGATGGTTAGACACACTGTGTCTGCAAGAACTGTGAAACCGGTCCCACATCCACACTCTTTCTCCACACAGAAGGAGATGGTTTGACACAATGTGTCTGCAAGAGCTGTGAAACCAGTCCCACATCCGCACACTTTCCCCACACAGGAGGAGATGGTTTGACCCACTGTGTCTGCAAGAGCTGTGAAACCAGTCCCACAACCGCACACTTTCCCCACACAAGAGGAGATGTTATGACCCATTGTGTCTGCAAGAGCTGTGAAACCAGTCCCACATCCCCATCCTTTCCCCACACAGGAGGAGATGGTTTGACCCACTGTGTCTGCAAGAGCTGTGAAACCAGTCCCACATCCGCATCCTTTCCCCACACAGGAGGAGATGGTTTGACCCACTGTGTCTGCAAGAGCTGTGAAATCAGTCCCACATCCCCACCCTTTCTCCACACAGGAGGAGATGGTTAGACCCACTGTGTCTGCAAGAGCTGTGCAACCAGTCCCACATCCACACCCTTTCCCCACACAGGAGAGGATGGTTTGACCCACTGTGTCTGCAAGAGCTGTGAAATCAGTCCCACATCCACACTCTTTCCCCACACAGGAGGAGATCGTTTGACCCACTGTGTCTGCAAGAGCTGTGAAACCAGTCCCACATCCGCACACTTTCCCCACACAGGAGGAGATGGTTTGACCCACTGTGTCTGCAAGAGCTGTGAAACCAGTCCAACATCCACACCCTTTCCCCACACAGGAGGAGATGGTTTGACCCACTGTGTCTGCAAGATCTGTGAAACCAGTCCCACATCCGCACCCTTTCCCCACACAGGAGGAGATGGTTTGACACACTGTGTCTGCAAGAGCTGTGAAACCAGTCCCACATCCAAACCCTTTCCCCTCACAGGAGGAGATGGTTTGACCCACTGTGTCTGCAAGAGCTGTGAAACCAGTCCCACATCCGCCTACTTTCCCCACACAGGAGGAGATGTTTTGACCCACAGTGACTGTGAGAGCATTGCAAACAGTCCCACATCCCCATCCTTTACCCACACATGAGGAGATGGTTTGACACACTGTGTCTGCAAGAGCTGTGAAACCAGCCCCAAATCCCCAAACTTTCCCCACACAGGAGGAGATGGTTTGACCCACTGTGTCTGCCAGAGCTGTGAAACCAGCCCCACATCCGGACCCTTTCCCCACACAGGAGGAGATGGTTTGACACACTGTGTCTGCAAGAGCTGTGAAACCAGTCCCACATCCGCAACCTTTCCCCACAGAGGAGGAGGTGGTTTGACCCACTGTGTCTGCAAGAACTGTGAAACCAATCCCACATCCCCACCCTTTCCCCACACAGGAGGAGGTGGTTAGACCCACTGTGTCTGCAAGAGCTGTGAAACCAGTCCCACATCCACACCCTTTCCCCACACAGGAGGAGATGGTTTGACCCACTGTGACTGTAAGAGCTGTGAAACCAGTCCCACATCCACACCCTTTCCCCACACAGGATGAGATGTTTTGACCCACTGTGTCTGCAAGAGCTGTGAAACCAGTCCCACATCCACACTCTTTCCCCACACAGGAGGAGATGGTTAGACCCACTGTGTCTGTAAGAGCTGTGAAACCAGTCCCACATTCGCACACTTTCCCCACACAGGAGGAGATGGTTTGACCCACTGTGTCTGCAAGAGCTGTGAAACCAGTCCCACATCCCGAACCTTTCCCCACACAGGAGGGGATGGTTTGACCCACTGTGTCTGCAAGAACAGTGAAACCAGTCCCACATCCACAACCTTTCCCCACACAGGAGGAGATGGTTTGACCCACTGTGTCTCAAGAGCTGTGGAACCAGTCCCACATCCGCACACTTTCCCCTCACAGGAGGAGATGGTTGGACCGACTGCGTCTGCAAGAGCTGTGAAACCAGTCCCACATCCAAACACTTTCCCCTCACAGGAGGAGATGGTTTGACCCACTGTGTCTGCAAGAGCTGTGAAACCAGTCCCACATTCACAACCTTTCCCCATGCAGGAGGAGATGGTTTGACCCACTGTGACTGTAAGAGCTGTGCAACCAGTCCCACATCCACACCCTTTCTCCACACAGGAGGAGATGGTTTGACCCACTGTGTCTGCAAGAGCTGTGAAACCAGTCCCACATCCACACCCTTTCCCCACACAGGAGGAGATGCTTTGACCCACTGTGTCTGCAAGAGCTGTGCAACCAGTCCCACATCCACACCCTTTCCCCACACAGGAGGAGATGCTTTGACCCACTGTGTCTGCAAGAGCTGTGAAACCAGACGCACATCCCCAACCTTTCCCCACACAGGAGGGGATGGGTTGACCCACTGTGTCTGCAAGAGCTGTGAAACCAGACCCACATCCCCAACCTTTCCCCACACAGGAGGGGATGGTTTGACCCACTGTGTCTGCAAGAACAGTGAAACCAGTCCCACATCCACACTCTTTCCCCACACAGGAGGAGATGGTTTGAGCCACTGTTTCTGCAAGAGCTGTGCAACAAGTCCCACATCCGGACACTTTCCCTACACAGGAGGAGGTGGTTTGACCCACTGTGACTGTAAGAGCTGTGCAACCAGTTCCACATCCCCAATTTTTCCCCACACAGGAGGAGATGGTTTGACCCACTGTGACTGTAAGAGCTGTGAAACCAGCCCCACATCCACACACTTTCCCCACACAGGAGGAGATGGTTTGACCCACTGTGCCTGCAAGAGCTGTGAAACCAGTCCCACAACCGGACTCTTTCCCCACACAGGAGGAGATGGTTTGACGCACTGACTGTAAGAGCTGTGAAACCAGTCCCACATCCACACCCTTTCCCCACACAGGAGGAGATGGTTTGACCCACTGTGCCTGCAAGAGCTGTGAAACCAGTCCCACAACCGGACTCTTTCCCCACACAGGAGGAGATGTTTTGACCCACAGTGACTGTGAGAGCATTGCAAACAGTCCCACATCCCCATCCTTTACCCACACATGAGGAGATGGTTTGACACACTGTGTCTGCAAGAGCTGTGAAACCAGTCCCACATCCCCACCCTTTCCCCACACAGGAGGAGATGGTTTGACCCACTGTGTCTGCAAGACCTGTGCAACAAGTTCCACATCCCCACCCTTTCCCCACACAGGAGGAGATAGTTTGACCCACTGTGACTGTAAGAGCTGTGCAACCAGTCCCACATCCACACCCTTTCCCTACACAGGAGGAGATGGTTTGACCCACTGTGCCTGCAAGAGCTGTGAAACCAGTCCCACAACCGGACTTTTCCCCACATAGGAGGAGATGGTTTGACGCACTGTGTCTGAAAGAGCTGTGAAAACATTCCCACATCCCCAACCTTTCCCCACTCAGGAGGAGATGGTTTGAGCCACTGTGTCTGCAAGAGCTGTGAAACCAGTCCCACATCCACACCCTTTCCCCACACAGGAGGAGATGGTTTGACCCACTGTGTCTGCAAGAGCTGTGAAACCAGTCCCACATCCACACCCTTTCCCCACACAGGAGGAGATGGTTTGACCCACTGTGTCTGCAAGAGCTGTGAAACCCAGTCCCACATCCACACCCTTTCCCCACACAGGAGGAGATGGTTTGACCCACTGTGCCTGCAAGAGCTGTGAAACCAGTCGGACAACCGCACCCTTTCCCCACACAGGAGGAGATGGTTTGACACACTGACTGTAAGAGCTGTGAAACCAGTCCCACATCCGCATACTTTCCCCACACAGGAGGAGATGTTTTGACCCACAGTGACTGTAAGAGCATTGCAAACAGTCCCACATCCCCATCATTTACCCAAACAGGAGGAGATGGTTTGACCCACTGTGTCTGCAAGAGCTGTGAAACCAGTCCCACATCCCCACCCTTTCCCCACACAGGAGGAGATGGTTTGACCCACTGTGTCTGCAAGAGCTGTGAAACCAGCCCCACATCCGGACCCTTTCCCCACACAGGAGGAGATGGTTTGACACACTGTGTCTGCAAGAGCTGTGAAAGCAGTCCCACATCCACAACCTTTCCCCACACAGGAGGAGATGGTTTGACCCACTGTGTCTGCAAGAACTGTGAAACCAGTCCCACATCCCCACCCTTTCCCCACACAGGAGGAGGTGGTTAGACCCACTGTGTCTGCAAGAGCTGTGAAACCAGTCCCACATCCACACCCTTTCCCCACACAGGAGGAGATAGTTTGACCCACTGTGACTGTAAGAGCTGTGAAACCAGTCCCACATCCGCACACTTTCCCCACACAGGAGGAGATGGTTTGACCCACTGTGTCTGAAATAGCTGTGAAACCATTCCCACATCCCCAACCTTTCCCCACACAGGAGGAGATGGTTTGACCCACTGTGTCTGCAAGAGCTGTGAAATCAGTCCCACATCCCCACCCTTTCCCCACACAGGAGGAGATGGTTTGACCCACTGTGTCTGCAAGACCTGTGCAACAAGTTCCACATCCCCACCCTTTCCCCACACAGGAGGAGATAGTTTGACCCACTGTGACTGTAAGAGCTGTGCAACCAGTCCCACATCCACACCCTTTCCCTACACAGGAGGAGATGGTTTGACCCACTGTGCCTGCAAGAGCTGTGAAACCAGTCCCACAACCGGACTTTTCCCCACATAGGAGGAGATGGTTTGACGCACTGTGTCTGAAAGAGCTGTGAAAACATTCCCACATCCCCAACCTTTCCCCACTCAGGAGGAGATGGTTTGAGCCACTGTGTCTGCAAGAGCTGTGAAACCAGTCCCACATCCACACCCTTTCCCCACACAGGAGGAGATGGTTTGACCCACTGTGTCTGCAAGAGCTGTGAAACCAGTCCCACATCCACACCCTTTCCCCACACAGGAGGAGATGTTTTGACCCACTGTGTCTGCAAGAGCTGTGAAACCCAGTCCCACATCCACACCCTTTCCCCACACAGGAGGAGATGGTTTGACCCACTGTGCCTGCAAGAGCTGTGAAACCAGTCGCACAACCGCACCCTTTCCCCACACAGGAGGAGATGGTTTGACACACTGACTGTAAGAGCTGTGAAACCAGTCCCACATCCGCATACTTTCCCCACACAGGAGGAGATGTTTTGACCCACAGTGACTGTAAGAGCATTGCAAACAGTCCCACATCCCCATCATTTACCCAAACAGGAGGAGATGGTTTGACCCACTGTGTCTGCAAGAGCTGTGAAACCAGTCCCACATCCCCACCCTTTCCCCACACAGGAGGAGATGGTTTGACCCACTGTGTCTGCAAGAGCTGTGAAACCAGCCCCACATCCGGACCCTTTCCCCACACAGGAGGAGATGGTTTGACACACTGTGTCTGCAAGAGCTGTGAAAGCAGTCCCACATCCACAACCTTTCCCCACACAGGAGGAGATGGTTTGACCCACTGTGTCTGCAAGAACTGTGAAACCAGTCCCACATCCCCACCCTTTCCCCACACAGGAGGAGGTGGTTAGACCCACTGTGTCTGCAAGAGCTGTGAAACCAGTCCCACATCCACACCCTTTCCCCACACAGGAGGAGATAGTTTGACCCACTGTGACTGTAAGAGCTGTGAAACCAGTCCCACATCCGCACACTTTCCCCACACAGGAGGAGATGGTTTGACCCACTGTGTCTGAAATAGCTGTGAAAACATTCCCACATCCCCAACCTTTCCCCACTCAGGAGGAGATGGTTTGAGCCACTGTGTCTGCAAGAGCTGTGAAACCAGTCCCACATCCACACCCTTTCCCCACACAGGAGGAGATGGTTTGACCCACTGTGTCTGCAAGAGCTGTGAAACCAGTCCCACATCCACACCCTTTCCCCACACAGGAGGAGATGTTTTGACCCACTGTGTCTGCAAGAGCTGTGAAACCCAGTCCCACATCCACACCCTTTCCCCACACAGGAGGAGATGGTTTGACCCACTGTGCCTGCAAGAGCTGTGAAACCAGTCGCACAACCGCACCCTTTCCCCACACAGGAGGAGATGGTTTGACACACTGACTGTAAGAGCTGTGAAACCAGTCCCACATCCGCATACTTTCCCCACACAGGAGGAGATGTTTTGACCCACAGTGACTGTAAGAGCATTGCAAACAGTCCCACATCCCCATCATTTACCCAAACAGGAGGAGATGGTTTGACCCACTGTGTCTGCAAGAGCTGTGAAACCAGTCCCACATCCCCACCCTTTCCCCACACAGGAGGAGATGGTTTGACCCACTGTGTCTGCAAGAGCTGTGAAACCAGCCCCACATCCGGACCCTTTCCCCACACAGGAGGAGATGGTTTGACACACTGTGTCTGCAAGAGCTGTGAAAGCAGTCCCACATCCACAACCTTTCCCCACACAGGAGGAGATGGTTTGACCCACTGTGTCTGCAAGAACTGTGAAACCAGTCCCACATCCCCACCCTTTCCCCACACAGGAGGAGGTGGTTAGACCCACTGTGTCTGCAAGAGCTGTGAAACCAGTCCCACATCCACACCCTTTCCCCACACAGGAGGAGATAGTTTGACCCACTGTGACTGTAAGAGCTGTGAAACCAGTCCCACATCCGCACACTTTCCCCACACAGGAGGAGATGGTTTGACCCACTGTGTCTGAAATAGCTGTGAAACCATTCCCACATCCCCAACCTTTCCCCACACAGGAGGAGATGGTTTGACCCACTGTGTCTGCAAGAGCTGTGAAATCAGTCCCACATCCCCACCCTTTCTCCACACAGGAGGAGATGGTTAGACCCACTGTGTCTGCAAGAGCTGTGAAACCAGTCCCACATCCACAGCCTTTCCCCACACAGGAGGACATGGTTTGACCCACTGTGTCTGCAAGAGCTGTGCAACCAGCCCCACATCCGCACACTTTCCCCACACAGGAGGAGATGGTTTGACCCACTGTGTCTGCAAGAGCTGTGGAACCAGTCCCACATCCCCACCCTTTCCCCACACAGGAGGAGATGGTTTGACCCACTGTGTCTGCAAGAGCTGTGCAACCAGTCCCACATCCGCACCCTTTCCCCACACAGGAGGAGATGGTTTGACCCACTGTGTCTGCAAGAGCTCTGAAACCAGTCCCACATCCCCACCCTTTCCCCACACAGGAGGAGATGGTTTGACCCACTGTGTCTGCAAGAGCTGTGAAACCAGTCCCACATCCACAGCCTTTCCCCACACAGGAGGACATGGTTTGACCCACTGTGTCTGCAAGAGCTGTGCAACCAGCCCCACATCCGCACACTTTCCCCACACAGGAGGAGATGGTTTGACCCACTGTGACTGCAAGAGCTGTGGAACCAGTCCCACATCCCCACCCTTTCCCCACACAGGAGGAGATGGTTTGACCCACTGTGTCTGCAAGAGCTGTGCAACCAGTCCCACATCCGCACCCTTTCCCCACACAGGAGGAGATGGTTTGACCCACTGTGTCTGCAAGAGCTCTGAAACCAGTCCCACATCCCCACCCTTTCCCCACACAGGAGGAGATGGTTTGACCCACTGTGTCTGCAAGAGCTGTGAAACCAGTCCCACATCCACACCCGTTCAGCACACAGGAGGAGATGGTTTGACCCACTGTGTCTGCAAGAGCTGTGAAACCAGTCCCACATCCCCACCCTTTCCCCACACAGGAGGAGATGGTTTTACCTACCGTGTCTGCAAGAGCTGTGAAACCAGTCCCACATCCCCACCTTTTCTCCACACAGGAGGAGATGGCTAGACCCACTGTGTCTGCAAGAGATGTGAAACCTGTCCCACATCCGCATACGTTCCCCACACAGGAGGAGATGTTTTGACCCACAGTGACTGTGAGAGCATTGCAAACAGTCCCACATCCCCATCCTTTACCCACACATGAGGAGATGGTTTGACACACTGTGTCTGCAAGAGCTGTGAAACCAGCCCCAAATCCCCAACCTTTCCCCACACAGGAGGAGATGCTTTGACCAACTGTGTCTGCAAGAGCTGTGAAACCAGCCCCACATCCGGACCCTTTCCCCACACAGGAGGAGATGGTTTGACACACTGTGTCTGCAAGAGCTGTGAAACCAGTCCTACATCCACAACCTTTCCCCACACAGGAGGAGATGGTTTGACCAACTGTGTCTGCAAGAACTGTGAAACCAGTCCCACATCCCCACCCTTTCCCCACACAGGAGGAGATGGTTTGACCCACTGTGTCTGCAAGAGCTGTGAAACCAGTCCCACATCCATACCCTTTCCCCACACAGGAGGAGATGGTTTGAACCACTGTGACTGTAAGAGCTGTGAAACCAGTCCCACATCCGCACACTTTCCCCACACAGGAGGAGATGGTTTGACCCACTGTGTCTGCAAGAGCTGTGAAACCAGTCCCACATCCACACCCTTTCCCCACACAGGAGGAGATGGTTTGACCCACTGTGTCTGTAAGAGCTGTGAAACCCAGTCCCACATCCACACCCTTTCCCCACACAGGAGGAGATGGTTTGACCCACTGTGTCTGCAAGAGCTGTGAAACCCAGTCCCACATCCACACCCTTTCCCCACACAGGAGGAGATGGTTTGACCCACTGTGCCTGCAAGAGCTGTGAAACCAGTCGCACAACCGCACCCTTTCCCCACACAGGAGGAGATGGTTTGACCCACAGTGACTGTAAGAGCATTGCAAACAGTCCCACATCCCCATCCTTTACCCAAACAGGAGGAGATGGTTTGACCCACTGTGTCTGCAAGAGCTGTGAAACCAGTCCCACATCCACACCCTTTCCCCACACAGGAGGAGATGGTTTGACACACTGTGTCTGCAAGAGCTGTGAAACCATTCCCACTTCCGCACCCTTTCCCCACACAGGAGGAGATGTTTTGACCCACAGTGACTGTAAGAGCATTGCAAACAGTCCCACATCCCCATCCTTTACCCAAACAGGAGGAGATGGTTTGACCCACTGTGTCTGCAAGAGCTGTGAAACCAGTCCCACATCCCCACCCTTTCCCCACACAGGAGGAGATGGTTTGACCCACTGTGTCTGCAAGAGCTGTGAAACCAGCCCCAAATCCCGAACCTTTCCCCACACAGGAGGAGATGCTTTGACCCACTGTGTCTGCAAGAGCTGTGAAACCAGCCCCACATCCGGACCCTTTCCCCACACAGGAGGAGATGGTTTGACACACTGTGTCTGCAAGAGCTGTGAAAGCAGTCCCACATCCACAACCTTTCCCCACACAGGAGGAGATGGTTTGACCCACTGTGTCTGCAAGAACTGTGAAACCAGTCCCACATCCCCACCCTTTCCCCACACAGGAGGAGGTGGTTAGACCCACTGTGTCTGCAAGAGCTGTGAAACCAGTCCCACATCCACACCCTGTCCCCACACAGGAGGAGATAGTTTGACCCACTGTGACTGTAAGAGCTGTGAAACCAGTCCCACATCCGCACACTTTCCCCACACAGGAGGAGATGGTTTGACCCACTGTGTCTGAAATAGCTGTGAAACCATTCCCACATCCCCAACCTTTCCCCACACAGGAGGAGATGGTTAGACCCACTGTGTCTGCAAGAGCTGTGAAATCAGTCCCACATCCCCACCCTTTCTCCACACAGGAGGAGATGGTTTGACCCACTGTGTCTGCAAGAGCTGTGCAACCAGCCCCACATCCGCACACTTTCCCCACACAGGAGGAGATGGTTTGACCCACTGTGTCTGCAAGAGCTGTGGAACCAGTCCCACATCCCCACCCTTTCCCCACACAGGAGGAGATGGTTTGACCCACTGTGTCTGCAAGAGCTGTGCAACCAGTCCCACATCCGCACCCTTTCCCCACACAGGAGGAGATGGTTTGACCCACTGTGTCTGCAAGAGCTCTGAAACCAGTCCCACATCCCCACCCTTTCCCCACACAGGAGGAGATGGTTTGACCCACTGTGTCTGCAAGAGCTGTGCAACCAGTCCCACATCCACACCCTTTCCCCACACAGGAGGAGATGGTTAGACCCACTGTGTCTGCAAGAGCTGTGAAACCAGTCCCACATCCACACCCGTTCAGCACACAGGAGGAGATGGTTTGACCCACTGTGTCTGCAAGAGCTGTGAAACCAGTCCCACATCCCCACCCTTTCCCCACACAGGAGGAGATGGTTTTACCCACCGTGTCTGCAAGAGCTGTGAAACCAGTCCCACATCCCCACCCTTTCTCCACACAGGAGGAGATGGTTAGACCCACTGTGTCTGCAAGAGATGTGAAACCTGTCCCACATCCGCATACGTTCCCCACACAGGAGGAGATGTTTTGACCCACAGTGACTGTGAGAGCATTGCAAACAGTCCCACATCCCCATCCTTTACCCACACATGAGGAGATGGTTTGACACACTGTGTCTGCAAGAGCTGTGAAACCAGCCCCAAATCCCCAACCTTTCCCCACACAGGAGGAGATGCTTTGACCAACTGTGTCTGCAAGAGCTGTGAAACCAGCCCCACATCCGGACCCTTTCCCCACACAGGAGGAGATGGTTTGACACACTGTGTCTGCAAGAGCTGTGAAACCAGTCCTACATCCACAACCTTTCCCCACACAGGAGGAGATGGTTTGACCAACTGTGTCTGCAAGAACTGTGAAACCAGTCCCACATCCCCACCCTTTCCCCACACAGGAGGAGATGGTTTGACCCACTGTGTCTGCAAGAGCTGTGAAACCAGTCCCACATCCATACCCTTTCCCCACACAGGAGGAGATGGTTTGACCCACTGTGTCTGGAAGAGCTGTGAAATCAGTCCCACATCCCCACCCTTTCCCCACACAGGAGGAGATGGTTTGACCCACTGTGTCTGCAAGAGCTTTGAAATCAGTCCCACATCCCCACCCTTTCTCCACACAGGAGGAGATGGTTAGACCCACTGTGTCTGCAAGAGCTGTGAAACCAGTCCCACATCCACACCCGTTCAGCACACAGGAGGAGATGGTTTGACCCACTGTGTCTGCAAGAGCTGTGAAACCAGTCCCACATCCCCACCCTTTCCCCACACAGGAGGAGATGGTTTTACCCACCGTGTCTGCAAGAGCTGTGAAACCAGTCCCACATCCCCACCCTTTCTCCACACAGGAGGAGATGGTTAGACCCACTGTGTCTGCAAGAGATGTGAAACCTGTCCCACATCCGCATACGTTCCCCACACAGGAGGAGATGTTTTGACCCACAGTGACTGTGAGAGCATTGCAAACAGTCCCACATCCCCATCCTTTACCCACACATGAGGAGATGGTTTGACACACTGTGTCTGCAAGAGCTGTGAAACCAGCCCCAAATCCCCAACCTTTCCCCACACAGGAGGAGATGCTTTGACCAACTGTGTCTGCAAGAGCTGTGAAACCAGCCCCACATCCGGACCCTTTCCCCACACAGGAGGAGATGGTTTGACACACTGTGTCTGCAAGAGCTGTGAAACCAGTCCTACATCCACAACCTTTCCCCACACAGGAGGAGATGGTTTGACCAACTGTGTCTGCAAGAACTGTGAAACCAGTCCCACATCCCCACCCTTTCCCCACACAGGAGGAGATGGTTTGACCCACTGTGTCTGCAAGAGCTGTGAAACCAGTCCCACATCCATACCCTTTCCCCACACAGGAGGAGATGGTTTGACCCACTGTGTCTGCAAGAGCTGTGAAATCAGTCCCACATCCCCACCCTTTCCCCACACAGGAGGAGATGGTTTGACCCACTGTGTCTGCAAGAGCTTTGAAATCAGTCCCACATCCCCACCCTTTCTCCACACAGGAGGAGATGGTTAGACCCAGTGTGTCTGCAAGAGCTGTGAAACCAGTCCCACATCCACAGCCTTTCCCCACACAGGAGGACGTGGTTTGACCCACTGTGTCTGCAAGAGCTGTGCAACCAGCCCCAGATCCGCTCACTTTCCCCACACAGGAGGAGATGGTTTGACCCACTGTGTCTGCAAGAGCTGTGGAACCAGTCCCACATCCCCACCCTTTCCCCACACAGGAGGAGATGGTTTGACCCACTGTGTCTGCAAGAGCTGTGCAACCAGTCCCACATCCGCATACTTTCCCCACACAGGAGGAGATGTTTTGACCCACAGTGACTGTGAGAGCATTGCAAACAGTCCCACATCCCCATCCTTTACCCACACATGAGGAGATGGTTTGACACACTGTGTCTGCAAGAGCTGTGAAACCAGCCCCAAATCCCCAAACGTTCCCCACACAGGAGGAGATGCTTTGACCCACTGTGTCTGCAAGAGCTGTGAAACCAGCCCCACATCCGGACTCTTTCCCCACACAGGAGGAGATGGTTTGACACACTGTGTCTGCAAGAGCTGTGAAACCAGTCCCACATCCGCAACCTTTCCCCACAGAGGAGGAGGTGGTTTGACCCACTGTGTCTGCAAGAACTGTGAAACCAGTCCCACATCCCCACCCTTTCCCCACACAGGAGGAGGTGGTTAGACCCACTGTGTCTGCAAGAGCTGTGAAACCAGTCCCACATCCACACCCTTTCCCCACACAGGAGGAGATGGTTTGACCCACTGTGACTGTAAGAGCTGTGAAACCAGTCCCACATCCACACCCTTTCCCCACACAGGAGGAGATGGTTTGACCCACTGTGTCTGCAAGAGCTGTGAAACCAGTCCCACATCCACACTCTTTCCCCACACAGGAGGAGATGGTTAGACCCACTGTGTCTGTAAGAGCTGTGAAACCAGTCCCACATCCGCACACTTTCCCCACACAGGAGGAGATGGTTTGACCCACTGTGTCTGCAAGAGCTGTGAAACCAGTCCCACATCCCCAACCTTTCCCCACACAGGAGGAGATGGTTTGACCCACTGTGTCTGCAAGAGCTGTGAAACCAGTCCCACATCCACACTCTTTCCCCACACAGGAGGAGATGGTTAGACCCACTGTGTCTGTAAGAGCTGTGAAACCAGTCCCACATCCGCACACTTTCCCCACACAGGAGGAGATGGTTTGACCCACTGTGACTGTAAGAGCTGTGAAACCAGTCCCACATCCACACCCTTTCCCCACACAGGAGGAGATGGTTTGACCCACTGTGTCTGCAAGAGCTGTGAAACCAGTCCCACATCCACACTCTTTCCCCACACAGGAGGAGGTGGTTAGACCCACTGTGTCTGCAAGAGCTGTGAAACCAGTCCCACATCCACACCCTTTCCCCACACAGGAGGAGATGGTTTGACCCACTGTGACTGTAAGAGCTGTGAAACCAGTCCCACATCCACACCCTTTCCCCACACAGGAGGAGATGGTTTGACCCACTGTGTCTGCAAGAGCTGTGAAACCAGTCCCACATCCACACTCTTTCCCCACACAGGAGGAGATGGTTAGACCCACTGTGTCTGTAAGAGCTGTGAAACCAGTCCCACATCCGCACACTTTCCCCACACAGGAGGAGATGGTTTGACCCACTGTGTCTGCAAGAGCTGTGAAACCAGTCCCACATCCCCAACCTTTCCCCACACAGGAGGAGATGGTTTGACCCACTGTGTCTCAAGAGCTGTGGAACCAGTCCCACATCCGCACACTTTCCCCTCACAGGAGGAGATGGTTGGACCGACTGTGTCTGCAAGAGCTGTGAAACCAGTCCCACATCCCCACCCTTTCCCCACACAGGAGGAGATGGTTAGACCCACTGTGTCTGCAAGAGCTGTGAAACCAGTCCCACATCCACACCCTTTCCCCACACAGGAGGAGATGGTTTGACACACTGTGTCTGAAAGAGCTGTGAAACCATTCCCACATGCCCAACATTTCCCCACACAGGAGGAGATGGTTTGACCCACTGTGACTGCAAGAGCTGTGCAACCAGTCCCACATCCACACCCTTTCCCCACACAGGAGGAGATGGTTTGACCCACTGTGTCTGCAAGAGCTGTGAAACCAGTCCCACATCCACAGCCTTTCCCCACACAGGAGGACATGGTTTGACCCACTGTGTCTGCAAGAGCTGTGAAACCTGTCCCACATCCCCACCCTTTCCCCACACAGGAGGAGATGCTCTGACCCACTGTGTCTGCAAGAGCTGTGAAACCAGTCCCACATCCACAGCCTTTCCCCACACAGGAGGATATGGTTTGACCCACTGTGTCTGCAAGAGCTGTGAAACCAGTCCCACATCCAGACACTTTCCCCACACAGGAGGAGATGGGTTGACCCATTGTGTCTGCAAGAGCTGTACAACCAGTCCCACATCCGGACAATTTCCCTACACAGGAGGAGATGGTTTGTTCCACTGTGACTGTAAGAGCTGTGACACCAGTCCCACATTCGCACACTTTCCCCTCACAGGAGGAGATGTTTGGACCCACTATGTCTGCAAGACCTGTGCAACCAGTCCGCATCCGCACACTTCCCCACACAGGAGGAGATGGTTTGACCCACTGTGTCTGCAAGAGCTGTGAAACCAGTCCCACATCCACACCCTTTCCCCACACAGGAGGAGATGGTTTGACCCACTGTGTCTGTAAGAGTTGTGAAACCCAGTCCCACATCCACACCCTTTCCCCACACAGGAGGAGATGGTTTGACCCACTGTGCCTGCAAGAGCTGTGAAACCAGTCGCACATCCCCACCCTTTCTCCACACAGGAGGAGATGGTTTGACACACTGACTGTAAGAGCTGTGAAACCAGTCCCACATCCCCACCCTTTCTCCACACAGGAGGAGATGGTTAGACCCACTGTGTCTGCAAGAGCTGTGAAACCAGTCCCACATCCACAGCCTTTCCCCACACAGGAGGACATGGTTTGACCCACCGTGTCTGCAAGAGCTGTGCAACCAGTCCCACATCCGCACCCTTTCCCCACACAGGAGGAGATGGTTTGACCCACTGTGTCTGAAAGAGCTCTGAAACCAGTCCCACATCCCCACCCTTTCCCCACACAGGAGGAGATGGTTTGACCCACTGTGTCTGCAAGAGCTGTGCAACCAGTCCCACATCCACACCCTTTCCCCACACAGGAGGAGATGGTTTGACCCACTGTGTCTGAAAGAGCTGTGAAACCAGTCCCACATCCACACCCGTTCAGCACACAGGAGGAGATGGTTTGACCCACTGTGTCTGCAAGAGCTGTGAAACCAGTCCCACATCCCCACCCTTTCTCCACACAGGAGGAGATGGTTAGACCCACTGTGTCTGCAAGAGATGTGAAACCTGTCCCACATCCGCATACGTTCCCCATACAGGAGGAGATGTTTTGACCCACAGTGACTGTGAGAGCATTGCAAACAGTCCCACATCCCCATCCTTTACCCACACATGAGGAGATGGTTTGACACACTGTGTCTGCAAGAGCTGTGAAAACAGCCCCAAATCCCCAACCTTTCCCCACACAGGAGGAGATGCTTTGACCAACTGTGTCTGCAAGAGCTGTGAAACCAGCCCCACATCCGGACCCTTTCCCCACACAGGAGGAGATGGTTTGACACACTGTGTCTGCAAGAGCTGTGAAACCAGTCCTACATCCACAACCTTTCCCCACACAGGAGGAGATGGTTTGACCAACTATGTCTGCAAGAACTGTGAAACCAGTCCCACATCCCCACCCTTTCCCCACACAGGAGGAGATGGTTTGACCCACTGTGTCTGCAAGAGCTGTGAAACCAGTCCCACATCCATACCCTTTCCCCACACAGGAGGAGATGGTTTGAACCACTGTGACTGTAAGAGCTGTGAAACCAGTCCCACATCCGCACACTTTCCCCACACAGGAGGAGATGGTTTGACCCACTGTGTCTGAAATAGCTGTGAAACCAGTCCCACATCCCCAACCTTTCCCCACACAGGAGGAGATGGTTTGACCCACTGTGTCTGCAAGAGCTGTGAAATCAGTCCCACATCCCCACCCTTTCCCCACACAGGAGGAGATGGTTTGACCCACTGTGTCTGCAAGAGCTGTGAAATCAGTCCCACATCCCCACCCTTTCTCCACACAGGAGGAGATGGTTAGACCCACTGTGTCTGCAAGAGCTTTGAAACCAGTCCCACATCCACAGCCTTTCCCCACACAGGAGGACGTGGTTTGACCCACTGTGTCTGCAAGAGCTGTGCAACCAGCCCCACATCCGCACACTTTCCCCACACAGGAGGAGATGGTTTGACCCACTGTGTCTGCAAGAGCTGTGGAACCAGTCCCACATCCCCACCCTTTCCCCACACAGGAGGAGATGGTTTGACCCACTGTGTCTGCAAGAGCTGTGCAACCAGTCCCACATCCGCACCCTTTCCCCACACAGGAGGAGATGGTTTGACCCACTGTGTCTGCAAGAGCTCTGAAACCAGTCCCACATCCCCACCCTTTCCCCACACAGGAGGAGATGGTTTGACCCACTGTGTCTGCAAGAGCTGTGCAACCAGTCCCACATCCACACCCTTTCCCCACACAGGAGGAGATGGTTTGACCCACTGTGTCTGCAAGAGCTGTGAAACCAGTCCCACATCCACACCCGTTCAGCACACAGGAGGAGATGGTTTGACCCACTGTGTCTGCAAGAGCTGTGAAACCAGTCCCACATCCCCACCCTTTCCCCACACAGTAGGAGATGGTTTGGCCCACTGTGTCTGCAAGAGCTGTGAAACCAGTCCCACATCCCCACCCTTTCTCCACACAGGAGGAGATGGTTAGACCCACTGTGTCTGCAAGAGATGTGAAACCAGTCCCACATCCCCATCCTTTACCCACACATGAGGAGATGGTTTGACACACTGTGTCTGCAAGAGCTGTGAAACCAGCCCCAAATCCCCAACCTTTCCCCACACAGGAGGAGATGCTTTGACCAACTGTGTCTGCAAGAGCTGTGAAACCAGCCCCACATCCGGACCCTTTCCCCACACAGGAGGAGATGGTTTGAACCACTGTGACTTTAAGAGCTGTGAAACCAGTCCCACATCCGCACACTTTCCCCACACAGGAGGAGATGGTTTGACCCACTGTGTCTGCAAGAGCTGTGAAACCAGTCCCACATCCACACCCTTTCCCCACACAGGAGGAGATGGTTTGACCCACTGTGTCTGAAAGAGCTGTGAAACCATTCCCACATCCCCAACCTTTCCCCACACAGGAGGAGATGGTTTGACCCACTGTGTCTGCAAGAGCTGTGAAATCAGTCCCACATCCACAGCCTTTCCCCACACAGGAGGACATGGTTTGACCCACTGTGTCTGCAAGAGCTGTGAAACCAGTCCCACATCCCCACCCTTTCCCCACACAGGAGGAGATGGTTTGACTCACTGTGTCTGCAAGAGCTGTGAAACCAGCCCCAAATCCCGAACCTTTCCCCACACAGGAGGAGATGCTTTGACCCACTGTGTCGGCAAGAGCTGTGAAACCAGCCCCACAGCCGGACCCATTCCCCACACAGGAGGAGATGGTTTGACACACTGTGTCTGCAAGAGCTGTGAAACCAGTCCCACATCCACAACCTTTCCCCACACAGGAGGAGATGGTTTGACCCCCTGTGTCTGCAAGAGCTGTGAAACCAGTCCCACATCCACACCCTTTCACCACACAGGAGGAGATGGTTTGACCCACTGTGACTGTAAGAGCTGTGAAACCAGTCCCACATCCAAACACTTTCCCCACACAGGAGGAGATGGTTTGACCCACTGTGTCTGAAGTAGCTGTGAAACCATTCCCACGAACCCCAACCTTTCCCCACACAGGAGGAGATGGTTTGACCCACTGTGTCTGCAAGAGCTGTGAAATCAGTCCCACATCCCCACCCTTTCCCCACACAGGAGGACATGGTTTGACCCACTGTGACTGCAAGAGCTGTGAAACCAGTCCCACATCCCCACCCTTTCCCCACACAGGAGGAGATGGTTTGACCCACTGTGTCTGCAAGAGCTGTGTAACCAGTCCCACATCCACACCCTTTCCCCACACAGGAGGAGATGGTTTGACCCACTGTGTCTGCAAGAGCTGTGCAACCAGTCCCACATCCGCACCCTTTCTCCACACAGGAGGAGATGGTTTGACCCACTGTGTCTGCAAGAGCTCTGAAACCAGTCCCACATCCCCACCCTTTCCCCACACAGGAGGAGATGGTTTGACCCACTGTGTCTGCAAGAGCTGTGCAACCAGTCGCACATCCGCACCCTTTCTCCACACAGGAGGAGATGGTTTGACCCACTGTGTCTGCAAGAGCTGTGCAACCAGTCCCATATCCACACCCTTTCCCCACACAGGAGGAGATGGTTTGACCCACTGTGTCTGCAAGAGCTGTAAAACCAGTTCCACATCCGGACACTTTCCCCACACAGGAGGAGATGGGTTGACCCACTGTGTCTGCAATAGCTGTACAACCAGTCCCACATCCGGACACTTTCCCCTCACAGGAGGAGATGGTTTGACCCAAAATGTCTGCAAGACCTGTGCAACCAGTCCCACATCCAGACACTTTCCCCACACAGGAGGAAATGGTTTGTTCCACTGAGTCTGCAAGAGCTGTGAAACCAGTCCCACATCCACACACTTTCCCCACACAGGAGGAGATGGTTTGACCCACTGTGACTGTAAGAGCTTTGAAACCAGTCCCACATCCGCACACTTTCCCCACACAGGAGGAGATGGTTTGACTCACTGTGTCTGAAATAGCTGTGAAACCATTCCCACATCCCCAACCTTTCCCCACACAGGAGGAGATGGTTTGACCCACTGTGTCTGCAAGAGCTGTGAAATCAGTCCCACATCCACAGCCTTTCCCCACACAGGAGGACATGGTTTGACCCACTGTGTCTGCAAGAGCTGTGA
Organism: Isurus oxyrinchus; assembly: GCA_026770705.1. NCBI lineage: Eukaryota > Metazoa > Chordata > Chondrichthyes > Lamniformes > Lamnidae > Isurus > Isurus oxyrinchus. The sequence goes on from JANJGN010000566.1 coordinate 126,559, forward strand.
AACCAGTCCCACATCCCCACCCTTTCCCCACACAGGAGGAGATGGTTTGACTCACTGTGTCTGCAAGAGCTGTGAAACCAGCCCCAAATCCCGAACCTTTCCCCACACAGGAGGAGATGCTTTGACCCACTGTGTCGGCAAGAGCTGTGAAACCAGCCCCACATCCGGACCCATTCCCCACACAGGAGGAGATGGTTTGACACACTGTGTCTGCAAGAGCTGTGAAACCAGTCCCACATCCACAACCTTTCCCCACACAGGAGGAGATGGTTTGACCCCCTGTGTCTGCAAGAGCTGTGAAACCAGTCCCACATCCACACCCTTTCACCACACAGGAGGAGATGGTTTGACCCACTGTGACTGTAAGAGCTGTGAAACCAGTCCCACATCCAAACACTTTCCCCACACAGGAGGAGATGGTTTGACCCACTGTGTCTGAAGTAGCTGTGAAACCATTCCCACGAACCCCAACCTTTCCCCACACAGGAGGAGATGGTTTGACCCACTGTGTCTGCAAGAGCTGTGAAATCAGTCCCACATCCCCACCCTTTCCCCACACAGGAGGACATGGTTTGACCCACTGTGACTGCAAGAGCTGTGAAACCAGTCCCACATCCCCACCCTTTCCCCACACAGGAGGAGATGGTTTGACCCACTGTGTCTGCAAGAGCTGTGTAACCAGTCCCACATCCACACCCTTTCCCCACACAGGAGGAGATGGTTTGACCCACTGTGTCTGCAAGAGCTGTGCAACCAGTCCCACATCCGCACCCTTTCTCCACACAGGAGGAGATGGTTTGACCCACTGTGTCTGCAAGAGCTCTGAAACCAGTCCCACATCCCCACCCTTTCCCCACACAGGAGGAGATGGTTTGACCCACTGTGTCTGCAAGAGCTGTGCAACCAGTCGCACATCCGCACCCTTTCTCCACACAGGAGGAGATGGTTTGACCCACTGTGTCTGCAAGAGCTGTGCAACCAGTCCCATATCCACACCCTTTCCCCACACAGGAGGAGATGGTTTGACCCACTGTGTCTGCAAGAGCTGTAAAACCAGTTCCACATCCGGACACTTTCCCCACACAGGAGGAGATGGGTTGACCCACTGTGTCTGCAATAGCTGTACAACCAGTCCCACATCCGGACACTTTCCCCTCACAGGAGGAGATGGTTTGACCCAAAATGTCTGCAAGACCTGTGCAACCAGTCCCACATCCAGACACTTTCCCCACACAGGAGGAAATGGTTTGTTCCACTGAGTCTGCAAGAGCTGTGAAACCAGTCCCACATCCACACACTTTCCCCACACAGGAGGAGATGGTTTGACCCACTGTGACTGTAAGAGCTTTGAAACCAGTCCCACATCCGCACACTTTCCCCACACAGGAGGAGATGGTTTGACTCACTGTGTCTGAAATAGCTGTGAAACCATTCCCACATCCCCAACCTTTCCCCACACAGGAGGAGATGGTTTGACCCACTGTGTCTGCAAGAGCTGTGAAATCAGTCCCACATCCCCACCCTTTCTCCACACAGGAGGAGATGGTTAGACCCACTGTGTCTGCAAGAGATGTGAAACCAGTCCCACATCCACAGCCTTTCCCCACACAGGAGGACATGGTTTGACCCACTGTGTCTGCAAGAGCTGTGCAACCAGTCCCACATCCTCACTCTTTCCCCACACAGGAGGAGATGGTTTGACCCACTGTGTCTGCAAGAGCTGTGGAACCAGTCCCACATCCCCACCCTTTCCCCACACAGGAGGGGATGGTTTGACCCACTGTGTCTGCAAGAGCTGTGAAACCAGTCCCACATCCACACCCTTTCCCCACACAGGAGGAGATGGTTTGACCCACTGTGTCTGCATGAGCTGTGAAACCAGTCCCACATCCACACCCGTTCAGCACACAGGAGGAGATGGTTTGACCCACTGTGTCTGCAAGAGCTGTGAAACCAGTCCCACATCCACACTCTTTCCCCACACAGGAGGAGATGGTTTGACCCACTGTGTCTGCAAGAGCTGTGAAACCAGTCCCACATCCACACCGTTTCCCCACACAGGAGGAGATGGTTAGACACACTGTGTCTGCAAGAGCTGTGAAACCAGTCCCACATCCGCACCCTTTCCCCACACAGGAGGAGATGGTTTGACCCACTGAGACTGTAAGAGCTGTGAAACCAGTCCCACATCCGCATACTTTCCCCACACAGGAGGAGATGTTTTGACCCACTGTGTCTGCAAGAGCTGTGAAACCAGTCCCACATCCACACCCTTTCCCCACACAGGAGGAGATGGTTTGACCCACTGTGTCTGCAAGAGCTGTGCAACCAGTCCCACATCCACACCCTTTCCCCACACAGGAGGAGATGGTTTGACGCACTGACTGTCAGAGCTGTGAAACCAGTCCCACATCCGCACACTTTCCCCACACAGGAGGAGATGCAGACCCACTGTGACTGCAAGAGCTGTGAAACCAGTCCCTCATCCGCATACTTTCCCCACACAGGAGGAGATGTTTTGACCGACAGTGTCTGCAAGAGCTGTGAAACCAGTCCCACATCCCCACCCTTTCCCCACACAGGAGGAGATGGTTTGACCCACTGTGTCTGCAAGAGCTGTGAAACCAGCCCCACATCCGGACCCTTTCCCCACACAGGAGGAGATGGTTTGACACACTGTGTCTGCAAGAGCTGTGAAACCAGTCCCACATCCACACCCTTTCCCCACACAGGAGGAGATGGTTTGACCCACTGTGTCTGTAAGAGCTGTGAAACCAGTCCCACATCCGCACACTTTCCCCTCACAGGAGGAGATGGTTAGACCCACGGTGTCTGCAAGAGCTCTGAAACCAGTCCCACATCCACACCCTTTCCCCATGCAGGAGGAGATGGTTTGACCCACTGTGACTGTAAGAGCTGTGCAACCTGTCCCACATCCGCACACTTTCCCCTCACAGGAGGAGATGTTTAGACAAACTGTGTCTGCAAGAGCTGTGAAACCAGTCCCACATCCACACCCTTTCCCCATGCAGGAGGAGATGGTTTGACCCACTGTGACTGTAAGAGCTGTGAAACCAGTCCCAATTCCGCACACTTTCCCCTCACAGCAGGAGATGGTTGGACCCACTATGTCTGCAAGACCTGTGCAGCCAGTCCGCATCCGCACACTTCCCCACACAGGAGGAGATGTTTTGACCCACTGTGACTGTAAGAGCTGTGAAACCAGTCCCAAATCGCGACCTTGTCCCAACACAGGAGGAGATGGTTTGACCCACTGTGTCTGCAAGAGCTGTGTAACCAGTCCCACATACACACCCTTTCCCCACACAGGAGGAGATGGTTTGACACACTGTGTCTGCAAGAGCTGTGAAACCAGTCCCACATCCACAACCTTTCCCCACACAGGAGGAGATGGTTTGACCCACTGTGTCTGCAAGAGCTCTGAAACCAGTCCCACATCCGCACCCTTTCCCCACACAGGAGATGGTTTGACCCACTGTGTCTGCAAGAGCTGTGTAACCAGTCCCACATCCACACACTTTCCCCACACAGGAGGAGATGGTTTGACCCACTGTGTCTGCAAGAGCTGTAAAACCAGTTCCACATCCGGACACTTTCCCCACACAGGAGGAGATGGGTTGACCCACTGTGTCTGCAATAGCTGTACAACCAGTCCCACATCCGGACACTTTCCCCTCACAGGAGGAGATGGTTTGACCCAAAATGTCTGCAAGACCTGTGCAACCAGTCCCACATCCAGACACTTTCCCCACACAGGAGGAAATGGTTTGTTCCACTGAGTCTGCAAGAGCTGTGAAACCAGTCCCACATCCACACACTTTCCCCACACAGGAGGAGATGGTTTGACCCACTGTGACTGTAAGAGCTTTGAAACCAGTCCCACATCCGCACACTTTCCCCACACAGGAGGAGATGGTTTGACTCACTGTGTCTGAAATAGCTGTGAAACCATTCCCACATCCCCAACCTTTCCCCACACAGGAGGAGATGGTTTGACCCACTGTGTCTGCAAGAGCTGTGAAATCAGTCCCACATCCCCACCCTTTCTCCACACAGGAGGAGATGGTTAGACCCACTGTGTCTGCAAGAGATGTGAAACCAGTCCCACATCCACAGCCTTTCCCCACACAGGAGGACATGGTTTGACCCACTGTGTCTGCAAGAGCTGTGCAACCAGTCCCACATCCTCACTCTTTCCCCACACAGGAGGAGATGGTTTGACCCACTGTGTCTGCAAGAGCTGTGGAACCAGTCCCACATCCCCACCCTTTCCCCACACAGGAGGGGATGGTTTGACCCACTGTGTCTGCAAGAGCTGTGAAACCAGTCCCACATCCACACCCTTTCCCCACACAGGAGGAGATGGTTTGACCCACTGTGTCTGCATGAGCTGTGAAACCAGTCCCACATCCACACCCGTTCAGCACACAGGAGGAGATGGTTTGACCCACTGTGTCTGCAAGAGCTGTGAAACCAGTCCCACATCCACACTCTTTCCCCACACAGGAGGAGATGGTTTGACCCACTGTGTCTGCAAGAGCTGTGAAACCAGTCCCACATCCACACCGTTTCCCCACACAGGAGGAGATGGTTAGACACACTGTGTCTGCAAGAGCTGTGAAACCAGTCCCACATCCGCACCCTTTCCCCACACAGGAGGAGATGGTTTGACCCACTGAGACTGTAAGAGCTGTGAAACCAGTCCCACATCCGCATACTTTCCCCACACAGGAGGAGATGTTTTGACCCACTGTGTCTGCAAGAGCTGTGAAACCAGTCCCACATCCACACCCTTTCCCCACACAGGAGGAGATGGTTTGACCCACTGTGTCTGCAAGAGCTGTGCAACCAGTCCCACATCCACACCCTTTCCCCACACAGGAGGAGATGGTTTGACGCACTGACTGTCAGAGCTGTGAAACCAGTCCCACATCCGCACACTTTCCCCACACAGGAGGAGATGCAGACCCACTGTGACTGCAAGAGCTGTGAAACCAGTCCCTCATCCGCATACTTTCCCCACACAGGAGGAGATGTTTTGACCGACAGTGTCTGCAAGAGCTGTGAAACCAGTCCCACATCCCCACCCTTTCCCCACACAGGAGGAGATGGTTTGACCCACTGTGTCTGCAAGAGCTGTGAAACCAGCCCCACATCCGGACCCTTTCCCCACACAGGAGGAGATGGTTTGACACACTGTGTCTGCAAGAGCTGTGAAACCAGTCCCACATCCACACCCTTTCCCCACACAGGAGGAGATGGTTTGACCCACTGTGTCTGTAAGAGCTGTGAAACCAGTCCCACATCCGCACACTTTCCCCTCACAGGAGGAGATGGTTAGACCCACGGTGTCTGCAAGAGCTCTGAAACCAGTCCCACATCCACACCCTTTCCCCATGCAGGAGGAGATGGTTTGACCCACTGTGACTGTAAGAGCTGTGCAACCTGTCCCACATCCGCACACTTTCCCCTCACAGGAGGAGATGTTTAGACAAACTGTGTCTGCAAGAGCTGTGAAACCAGTCCCACATCCACACCCTTTCCCCATGCAGGAGGAGATGGTTTGACCCACTGTGACTGTAAGAGCTGTGAAACCAGTCCCAATTCCGCACACTTTCCCCTCACAGCAGGAGATGGTTGGACCCACTATGTCTGCAAGACCTGTGCAGCCAGTCCGCATCCGCACACTTCCCCACACAGGAGGAGATGTTTTGACCCACTGTGACTGTAAGAGCTGTGAAACCAGTCCCAAATCGCGACCTTGTCCCAACACAGGAGGAGATGGTTTGACCCACTGTGTCTGCAAGAGCTGTGTAACCAGTCCCACATACACACCCTTTCCCCACACAGGAGGAGATGGTTTGACACACTGTGTCTGCAAGAGCTGTGAAACCAGTCCCACATCCACAACCTTTCCCCACACAGGAGGAGATGGTTTGACCCACTGTGTCTGCAAGAGCTCTGAAACCAGTCCCACATCCGCACCCTTTCCCCACACAGGAGGAGATGGTTTGACCCACTGTGACTGTAAGAGCTGTGCAACCAGTCCCACATCCACACTCTTTCCCCACACAGGAGGAGATGGTTTGCTCCACTGTGTCTGCAAGTGCTGTGAAACCAGTCCCACAAACCCCAACCTTTCCCCACACAGGAGGAGATGGTTGGACCCACTGTGTCTGCAAGAGCTGTGCAACCAGTCCCACATCCGCACCCATTCCCCACACAGGAGGAGATGGTTTGACCCACTGTGTCTGCAAGAGCTGTGCAACCATTCCCACATACACACCCTTTCCCCACACAGGAGGAGATGGTTTGACACACAGTGTCTGCAAGAGCTTTGCAACGATTCCCAAATCCACACCCTTTCCCCACACAGGAGGAGATGGTTTGACACACTGTGTCTGCAAGAGCTGTGAAACCAGTCCCACATCCACACCCTTTCCCCACACAGGAGGAGATGGTTAGACCCACTGTGTCTGCAAGAGCTGTGAAACCAGTCCCACATCCATACCCTTTCCCCACACAGGAGGAGATGGTTTGAACCACTGTGACTGTAAGAGCTGTGAAACCAGTCCCACATCCGCACACTTTCCCCACACAGGAGGAGATAGTTTGACCCACTGTGTCTGCAAGAGCTGTGAAACCAGTCCCACATCCACACCCTTTCCCCACACAGGAGGAGATGGTTTGACCCACTGTGTCTGAAAGAGCTGTGAAACCATTCCCACATCCCCAACCTTTCCCCACACAGGAGGAGATGGTTTGACCCACTTTGTCTGCAAGAGCTGTGAAATCAGTCCCACATCCACAGCCTTTCCCCACGCAGGAGGACATGGTTTGACCCACTGTGTCTGCAAGAGCTGTGAAACCAGTCCCACATCCCCACCCTTTCCCCACACACGAGGTGATGGTTTGACCCACTGTGTCTGCAAGAGCTGTGCAACCAGTCCCACATCCGCACCCTTTCTCCACACAGGAGGAGATGGTTTGACCCACTGTGTCTGCAAGAGCTCTGAAACCAGTTCCACATCCCCATCCTTTCCCCACACAGGAGGAGATGGTTTGACCCACTGTGTCTGCAAGAGCTGTGAAACCAGTCCCACATCCCCACCCTTTCTCCACACAGGAGGAGATGGTTAGACCCACTGTGTCTGCAAGAGATGTGAAACCAGTCCCACATCCACACCCTTTCCCCACACAGGAGGAGATGGTTTGACCCACTGTGTCTGCAAGAGCTGTGAAACCAGTCCCACATCCACACTCTTTCCCCACACAGGAGGAGATGGTTTGACACATTGTGTCTGCAAGAGCTGTGAAACCAGTCCCACACCCACAGACTTTCCCCACACAGGAGGAGATGGTTAGACCCACTGTGTCTGCAAGAGCTGTGAAACCAGTCCCACATTCGGACACTTTCCCCACACAGGAGGAGATGGGTTGACCCACTGTGTCTGCAAGAGCTGTGAAACCAGTCCCACATCCGGACACTTCCCCACACAGGAGGAGATGGGTTGACCCACTGTGCCTGCAATAGCTGTACAACCTGTCCCACATCCGGACACTTTCCCCTCACAGGAGGAGATGGTTTGACCCAAAATCTCTGCAAGACCGGTGCAACCAGTCCCACATCCAGACACTTTCCCCACACAGGAGGAGATGGTTTGTTCCACTGAGTCTGCAAGAGCTGTGAAACCAGTCCCACATCCACACTCTTTCCCCACACAGGAGGAGATGGTTTGACCCACTGTGACTGTAAGAGCTTTGAAACCAGTCCCACATCCGCACACTTTCCCCACACAGGAGGAGATGGTTTGACCCACTGTGTCTGAAATAGCTGTGAAACCATTCCCACATCCCCAACCTTTCCCCACACAGGAGGAGATGGTTTGACCCACTGTGTCTGCAAGAGCTGTGAAATCAGTCCCACATCCCCACCCTTTCTCCACACAGGAGGAGATGGTTAGACCCACTGTGTCTGCAAGAGATGTGAAACCAGTCCCACATCCACAGCCTTTCCCCACACAGGAGGACATGGTTTGACCCACTGTGTCTGCAAGAGCTGTGCAACCAGTCCCACATCCTCACTCTTTCCCCACACAGGAGGAGATGGTTTGACCCACTGTGTCTGCAAGAGCTGTGGAACCAGTCCCACATCCCCACCCTTTCCCCACACAGGAGGGGATGGTTTGACCCACTGTGTCTGCAAGAGCTGTGAAACCAGTCCCAAATCCCCACCCTTTCCCCACACAGGAGGACATGGTTTGACCCACTGTGTCTGCAAGAGCTGTGAAATCAGTCCCACATCCCCACCCTTTCTCCACACAGGAGGAGATGGTTAGACCCACTGTGTCTGCAAGAGATGAGAAACCAGTCCCACATCCACACCCTTTCCCCACACAGGAGGAGATGGTTTGACCCACTGTGTCTGCAAGAGCTCTGAAACCAGTCCCACATCCACACCCTTTCCCCATGCAGGAGGAGATGGTTTGACCCACTGTGACTGTAAGAGCTGTGCAACCTGTCCCACAACCGCACACTTTCCCCTCACAGGAGGAGATGTTTAGACAAACTGTGTCTGCAAGAGCTGTGAAACCAGTCCCACATCCACACCCTTTCCCCATGCAGGAGGAGATGGTTTGACCCACTGTGACTGTAAGAGCTGTGAAACCAGTCCCAATTCCGCACACTTTCCCCTCACAGGAGGAGATGGTTGGACCCACTATGTCTGCAAGACCTGTGCAACCAGTCCGCATCCGCACACTTCCCCACACAGGAGGAGATGTTTTGACCCACTGTGACTGTAAGAGCTGTGAAACCAGTCCCAAATCGCCACCTTGTCCCAACACAGGAGGAGATGGTTTGACCCACTGTGTCTGCAAGAGCTGTGTAACCAGTCCCACATACACACCCTTTCCCCACACAGGAGGAGATGGTTTGACACACTGTGTCTGCAAGAGCTGTGAAACCAGTCCCACATCCACAACCTTTCCCCACACAGGAGGAGATGGTTTGACCCACTGTGTCTGCAAGAGCTCTGAAACCAGTCCCACATCCGCACCCTTTCCCCACACAGGAGGAGATGGTTTGACCCACTGTGACTGTAAGAGCTGTGCAACCAGTCCCACATCCACACTCTTTCCCCACACAGGAGGAGATGGTTTGCTCCACTGTGTCTGCAAGAGCTGTGAAACCAGTCCCACAAACCCCAACCTTTCCCCACACAGGAGGAGATGGTTGGACCCACTGTGTCTGCAAGAGCTGTGCAACCAGTCCCACATCCGCACCCTTTCCCCACACAGGAGGAGATGGTTTGACCCACTGTGTCTGCAAGAGCTGTGCAACCATTCCCACATACACACCCTTTCCCCACACAGGAGGAGATGGTTTGACACACAGTGTCTGCAAGAGCTTTGCAACGATTCCCAAATCCACACCCTTTCCCCACACAGGAGGAGATGGTTTGACCCACTGTGTCTGCAAGAGCTGTGAAATCAGTCCCACATCCACAGCCTTTCCCCACACAGGAGGAGATGGTTTGACACACTGTGTCTGCAAGAGCTGTGAAACCAGTCCCACATCCACAACCTTTCCCCACACAGGAGGAGATGGTTTGACCCCCTGTGTCTGCAAGAGCTGTGAAACCAGTCCCACATCCACACCCTTTCACCACACAGGAGGAGATGGTTTGACCCACTGTGACTGTAAGAGCTGTGAAACCAGTCCCACATCCACACACTTTCCCCACACAGGAGGAGATGGTTTGACCCACTGTGTCTGAAGTAGCTGTGAAACCATTCCCACGAACCCCAACCTTTCCCCACACAGGAGGAGATGGTTTGACCCACTGTGTCTGCAAGAGCTGTGAAATCAGTCCCACATCCCCACCCTTTCCCCACACAGGAGGACATGGTTTGACCCACTGTGACTGCAAGAGCTGTGAAACCAGTCGCACATCCCCACCCTTTCCCCACACAGGAGGAGATGGTTTGACCCACTGTGTCTGCAAGAGCTGTGCAACCAGTCCCACATCCTCACTCTTTCCCCACACAGGAGGAGATGGTTTGACCCACTGTGTCTGCAAGAGCTGTGGAACCAGTCCCACATCCCCACCCTTTCCCCACACAGGAGGGGATGGTTTGACCCACTGTGTCTGCAAGAGCTGTGAAACCAGTCCCACATCCACACCCTTTCCCCACACAGGAGGAGATGGTTTGACCCACTGTGTCTGCAAGAGCTGTGAAACCAGTCCCACATCCACACCCGTTCAGCACACAGGAGGAGATGGTTTGACCCACTGTGTCTGCAAGAGCTGTGAAACCAGTCCCACATCCACACCCTTTCCCCACACAGGAGGACATGGTTTGACCCACTGTGTCTGCAAGAGCTGTGAAACCAGTCCCACATCCCCAACCTTTCCCCACACAGGAGGAGATGTTTTGACCCACTGTGTCTGCAAGAGCTGTGAAACCAGTCCCACATCCACTCTCTTTCCCCACACAGGAGGAGATGGTTTGACCCACTGTGTCTGCAAGAGCTGTGAAACCAGTCCCACATCCACACCGTTTCCCCACACAGGAGGAGATGGTTAGACACACTGTGTCTGCAAGTGCTGTGAAACCAGTCCCACATCCACACCCTTTCCCCACACAGGAGGAGATGGTTTGACCCACTGTGTCTGCAAGAGCTGTGAAACCGGTCCCACATCCCCACCCTTTCCCCACACAGGAGGAGATGGTTTGACACACTGTGTCTCAAGAGCTGTGAAACCAGTCCCACATCCGCAGCCTTTTCCCACACAGGAGAAGATGGTTTGACCCACTGTGTCTGCAAGAGCTGTGCAACCAGTCCCACATCCGCACACTTTCCCCTCACAGGAGGAGATGGTTAGACCCACTGTGTCTGCAAGAGCTGTGAAACCAGTCCCACATCCACACCCTTTCCCCACACAGGAGGAGATGGTTTGACCCACTGTGACTTTAAGAGCTGTGAAACCAGTCCCACATCCACACCCTTTCTCCACACAGGAGGAGATGGTTTGACCCACTATGTCTGCAAGACCAGTGCAACCAGTCCCACATCCGGACACTTTCCCCACACAGGACGAGATGGTTTGACCCACTGTGTCTGCAAGAGCTGTGAAACCAGTCCCACATCCACACCCTTTCCCCACACAGGAGGAGATGGTTTGACCCACTGTGACTGTAAGAGCTGTGCAACCAGTCCCACATACACACCCTTTCCCCACACAGGAGGAGATGGTTTGACACACTGTGTCTGCAATAGCTGTGAAACAGTCGCACATCCACAACCTTTCCCCACACAGGAGGAGATGGTTAGACCCACTGTGACTGCAAGAGCTGTGAAACCAGTCCCACATCCCCACCCTTTCCCCACACAGGAGGAGATGGTTTGACCCACTGTGTCTGAAAGAGCTGTGAAACCATTCCCACTTCCCCAACCTTTCCCCACACAGGAGGAGATGGTTTGACCCACTGTGTCTGCAAGAGCTGTGAAATCAGTCCCACATCCACAGCCTTTCCCCACACAGGAGGACATGGTTTGACCCACTGTGTCTGCAAGAGCTGTGAAACCAGTCCCACATCCCCACCCTTTCCCCACACAGGAGGAGATGGTTTGACCCACTGTGTCTGCAAGAGCTGTGAAACCAGCCCCACATCCGGACCCATTCCCCACACAGGAGGAGATGGTTTGACACACTGTGTCTGCAAGAGCTGTGAAACCAGTCCCACATCCACAACCTTTCCCCACACAGGAGGAGATGGTTTGACCCCCTGTGTCTGCAAGAGCTGTGAAACCAGTCCCACATCCACACCCTTTCACCACGTAGGAGGAGATGGTTTGACCCACTGTGACTGTAAGAGCTGTGAAACCAGTCCCACATCCACACACTTTCCCCACACAGGAGGAGATGGTTTGACCCACTGTGTCTGAAGTAGCTGTGAAACCATTCCCACGAACCCCAACCTTTCCCCACACAGGAGGAGATGGTTTGACCCACTGTGTCTGCAAGAGCTGTGAAATCAGTCCCACATCCCCACCCTATCCCCACACAGGAGGAGATGGTTTGACCCACTGTGTCTGCAAGAGCTGTGAAACCAGTCCCACATCCACACCCTTTCCCCACACAGGAGGAGATGGTTTGACCCACTGTGTCTGCAAGAGCTGTGAAACCAGTCCCACATCCCCACCCTTTCCCCACACAGGAGGAGATGGTTTGACCCACTGTGTCTGCAAGAGCTGTGAAATCAGTCCCACATCCCCACCCTTTCCCCACACAGGAGGACATGGTTTGACCCACTGTGACTGCAAGAGCTGTGAAACCAGTCCCACATCCCCACCCTTTCCCCACACAGGAGGAGATGGTTTGACCCACTGTGACTGCAAGAGCTGTGAAACCAGTCCCACATCCCCACCCTTTCCCCACACAGGAGGAGATGGTTTGACCCACTGTGTCTGCAAGAGCTGTGCAACCAGTCCCACATCCTCACTCTTTCCCCACACAGGAGGGGATGGTTTGACCCACTGTGTCTGCAAGAGCTGTGAAACCAGTCCCACATCCACACCCTTTCCCCACACAGGAGGAGATGGTTTGACCCACTGTGTCTGTAAGAGCTGTGAAACCGGTCCCACATCCACACACTTTCCCCACACAGGAGGAGATGGTTTGACACACTGTGTCTGCAAGAGCTGTGAAACCAGTCCCACATCCACACCCTTTCCCCACACAGGAGGGGATGGTTTGACCCACTGTGTCTGCAAGAGCTGTGAAACCAGTCCCACATCCACACCCTTTCCCCACACAGGAGGAGATGGTTTGACCCACTGTGTCTGCAAGAGCTGTGAAACCAGTCCCACATCCACACCCTTTCCCCACACAGGAGGACATGGTTTGACCCACTGTGTCTGCAAGAGCTGTGAAACCAGTCCCACATCCCCACCCTTTCCCCACACAGGAGGAGATGTTTTGACACACTTTGTCTCAAGAGCTGTGAAACCAGTCCCACATCCACACCCTTTCCCCATGCAGGAGGAGATGGTTTGACCCACTGTGACTGTAAGAGCTGTGAAAGCAGTCCCACATCCGCACACTTTCCCCTCACAGGAGGAGATGGTTTGACCCACTGTGATTGTAAGAGCTGTGAAACCAGTCCCACATCCGCACACTTTCCCCACACAGGAGGAGATGGTTTGACCCACTATGTCTGCAAGACCAGTGCAACCAGTCCCACATCCGGACACTTTCCCCACACAGGACGAGATGGTTTGACCCACTGTGTCTGTAAGAGCTGTGTAACCAGTCCCACATCCACATCCTTTCCCCACACAGGAGATGGTTTGACCCACTGTGTCTGCAAGAGCTGTGAAACCAGTCCCACATCCACACCCTTTCCCCACACAGGAGGAGATGGTTTGACCCACTGTGTCTGCAAGAGCTGTGTAACCAGTCCCACATCCACACCATTTCCCCACACAGGAGGAGATGGTTTGACCCACTGTGTCTGCAAGAGCTGTGTAACCAGTCCCACATCCACACCCTTTCCCCACACAGGAGGAGATGGTTAGACCCACTGTGTCTGTCAGAGCTGTGAAACCAGTCCCACATCCGCACACTTTCCCCACACAGGAGGGGATGGTTTGACACACTGTGTCTGCAAGAGCTGTGAAACCAGCCCCACATCCGGACCCTTTCCCCACACAGGAGGAGATGGTTTGACCCACTGTGTCTGCAAGAGCTGTGAAACCAGTGCCACATCCAAACCCTTTCCCCACACAGGAGGAGACGGTTTGACCCACAGTGTCTGCAAGAGCTGTGAAACCAGTCCCACATCCGCACACTTTCCCCACACAGGAGGAGATGGTTTGACCCACTGTGTCTGCAAGAGCTGTGCAACCAGTCCCACATCCACACCCTTTCCCCACACAGGAGGAGATGGTTTGACCCACTGTGTCTGCAAGAGCTGTGAAACCAGTCCCACATCCGCACCCTTTCCCCACACAGGAGGAGATGGTTTGACACACTGTGTCTGCAATAGCTGTGAAACCAGTCCCACATCCACAACATTTCCCCACACAGGAGGAGATGGTTTGACCCACTGTGTCTGCAAGAGCTCTGAAACCAGTCCCACATCCGCACCCTTTCCCCACACAGGAGGAGATGGTTTGACGCACTGACTGTAAGAGCTGTGAAACCAGTCCCACATCCACACCCTTTCCCCACACAGGAGGAGATGGTTTGCTCCACTGTGTCTGCAAGAGCTGTGAAACCAGTCCCACAACCCCAACCTTTCCCCACACAGGAGGAGATGATTTGACCCACTGTGTCTGCAAGAGCTGTGCAACCAGTCCCACATCCGCACACTTTCCCCACAGAGGAGGAGATGGTTTGACAAACTGTGTCTGCAAGAGCTGTGAAACCAGTCCCACATCCACACCCTTTCCCCACACAGGAGGAGATGGTTTGACCCACTGTGTCTGCAAGAGCTGTGAAACCAGTCCCACATCCCCACCCTTTCCCCACACAGGAGGAGATGGTTTGACCCACTGTGTCTGCAAGAGCTGTGAAACCAGTCCCACATCCACACACTTTCCCCACACAGGAGGAGATGGTTTGACCCACTGTGTCTGCAAGAGCTGTGCAACCAGTCCCACATCCGCACACTTTCCCCACACAGGAGGAGATGGTTTGACACACTGTGTCTCAAGAGCTGTGAAACCAGTCCCACATCCGCAGCCTTTTCCCACACAGGCGAAGATGGTTTGACCCACTGTGTCTGCAAGAGCTGTGAAACCATTCCCACATCCGCACACTTTCCCCTCACAGGAGGAGATGCTTAGACCCACTGTTTCTGCAAGAGCTGTGAAACCAGTCCCACATCCACACCCTTTCCCCACACAGGAGGAGATGGTTTGACCCACTGTGACTGTAAGAGCTGTGAAACCAGTCCCACATCCGCACACTTTCCCCTCACAGGAGGAGATGGTTGGACCCACTATGTCTGCAAGAGCTGTGCAACAAGTCCGCATCCGCACACTTCCCCACACAGGAGGAGATGGTTTGACCCACTGTGACTGTAAGAGCTGTGAAACCAGTCCCACATCCGCACCCTTTCCCCACACAGGAGGAGATGGTTTGACCCACTGTGTCTGCAAGACCTGTGCAACCAGTCCCACATCCGGACACTTTCCCCACACAGGAGGAGATGGTTTGACCCACTATGTCTGCAAGACCTGTGCAACCAGTCCCACATCCGGACACTTTCCCCACACAGGAGGAGATGGTTTGACCCACTGTGTCTGCAAGAGCTGTGAAACCAGTCCCACATCCACACCCTTTCCCCACACAGGAGGAGATGTTTTGAGCCACTGTGACTGTAAGAGCTGTGAAACCTGTCCCACATCCACACCCTTTCCCCACACAGGAGGAGATGGTTTGACCCACTGTGTCTGCAAGAGCTGTGAAACCAGTCCCACATCCGCACCCTTTCCCCACACAGGAGGAGATGGTTTGACACACTGTGTCTGCAATAGCTGTGAAACCAGTCCCACATCCACAACATTTCCCCACACAGGAGGAGATGGTTTGACCCACTGTGTCTGCAAGAGCTCTGAAACCAGTCCCACATCCGCACCCTTTCCCCACACAGGAGGAGATGGTTTGACGCACTGACTGTAAGAGCTGTGAAACCAGTCCCACATCCACACCCTTTCCCCACACAGGAGGAGATGGTTTGCTCCACTGTGTCTGCAAGAGCTGTGAAACCAGTCCCACAACCCCAACCTTTCCCCACACAGGAGGAGATGATTTGACCCACTGTGTCTGCAAGAGCTGTGCAACCAGTCCCACATCCGCACACTTTCCCCACAGAGGAGGAGATGGTTTGACAAACTGTGTCTGCAAGAGCTGTGAAACCAGTCCCACATCCACACCCTTTCCCCACACAGGAGGAGATGGTTTGACCCACTGTGTCTGCAAGAGCTGTGAAACCAGTCCCACATCCCCACCCTTTCCCCACACAGGAGGAGATGGTTTGACCCACTGTGTCTGCAAGAGCTGTGAAACCAGTCCCACATCCACACACTTTCCCCACACAGGAGGAGATGGTTTGACCCACTGTGTCTGCAAGAGCTGTGCAACCAGTCCCACATCCGCACACTTTCCCCACACAGGAGGAGATGGTTTGACACACTGTGTCTCAAGAGCTGTGAAACCAGTCCCACATCCGCAGCCTTTTCCCACACAGGCGAAGATGGTTTGACCCACTGTGTCTGCAAGAGCTGTGAAACCATTCCCACATCCGCACACTTTCCCCTCACAGGAGGAGATGCTTAGACCCACTGTTTCTGCAAGAGCTGTGAAACCAGTCCCACATCCACACCCTTTCCCCACACAGGAGGAGATGGTTTGACCCACTGTGACTGTAAGAGCTGTGAAACCAGTCCCACATCCGCACACTTTCCCCTCACAGGAGGAGATGGTTGGACCCACTATGTCTGCAAGAGCTGTGCAACAAGTCCGCATCCGCACACTTCCCCACACAGGAGGAGATGGTTTGACCCACTGTGACTGTAAGAGCTGTGAAACCAGTCCCACATCCGCACCCTTTCCCCACACAGGAGGAGATGGTTTGACCCACTGTGTCTGCAAGACCTGTGCAACCAGTCCCACATCCGGACACTTTCCCCACACAGGAGGAGATGGTTTGACCCACTATGTCTGCAAGACCTGTGCAACCAGTCCCACATCCGGACACTTTCCCCACACAGGAGGAGATGGTTTGACCCACTGTGTCTGCAAGAGCTGTGAAACCAGTCCCACATCCACACCCTTTCCCCACACAGGAGGAGATGTTTTGAGCCACTGTGACTGTAAGAGCTGTGAAACCTGTCCCACATCCGCACACTTTCCCCACACAGGGGGAGATGCTTAGACCCACTGTGACTGCAAGAGCTGTGAAACCAGTCCCACATCCCCACCCTTTCCCCACACAAGAGGAGATGGTTTGACACAATGTGTCTGCAAGAGCTGTGAAACCAGTCCCACAACCGCACACTTTCCCCACACAGGAGGAGATGGTTTGACCCACTGTGCCTGCAAGAGCTGTGCAACCAGTCCCACATCCCCACCCTTTCCCCTCACCGGAGGAGATGGTTTGACCCACTGTGTCTGCAAGAGCTGTGAAACTAGTCCAACATCCCCACCATTTCCCCACACAGGAGGAGATGGTTTGACCCACTGTGTCTGCAAGAGCTGTGAAACCAGTCCCACATCCACACCCTTTCCCCACACAGGAGGAAATGGTTAGACCCACTGTGTCTGCAAGAGCTGTGAAACCAGTCCCACATCCACACCCTTTCCCCACACAGGAGGAGATGGTTTGACCGACTGCGTCTGCAAGAGCTGTGCAACCAGTCCCACATCCGCACACTTTCCCCACACAAGAGGAGATGGTTTGACCCACTGTGTCTGCAAGAGCTGTGCAACCAGTCCCACATCCACACACTTTCCCCACACAGGAGGAGATGGTTTGACCCACTGTGTCTGCAAGAGCTGTGAAACCAGTCCCACATCCACACCCTTTCCCCACACAGGAGGAGATGTTTTGACCCACTGTGTCTGCAAGAGCAGTGCAACCAGTCCCACATCCGCACACTCTCCACACACAAGAGGAGATAGTTTGACACACTGTGTCTGCAAGAGCTGTGAAACCAGTCCCACATCCACACCCTTTCCCCACACAGGAGGAGATGGTTTGACCCACTGTGTCTGTAAGAGCTGTGAAACCAGTCCCACATCCCCACCCTTTCCCCACACAGGAGGAGATGGTTTGACCCACTGTGTCCGCAAGAGCTGTGAAACCAGTTCCACATCCACACCCTTTCCCCACACAGGAGGAGATTGTTTGACCCACTGTGTCTGCAAGAGCTGTGCAACCAGTCCCACATCCGCACACTTTCCCCACACAGGAGGAGATGGTTTGACCCACTGTGTCTGCAAGAGCTGTGAAACCAATCCCACATCCACACCCTTTCCCCACACAGGAGGGGATGGTTTGACCCACTGTGTCTGCAAGAACTGTGAAACGAGTCCCACATCCGCACCCTATCCCCACACAGGAGGACATGGTTTGACCCACTGCGTCTCAAGAGATGTGAAACCAGTCCCACATCCCCAACCTTTCCCCACACAGGAGGAAATGGTTTGACACACTGTGTCTGCAAGAGCTGTGAAACCAGTCCCACATCCACACCCTTTCCCCACACAGGAGGAGATGGTTTGACCCACTGTGACTGTAAGAGCTGTGAAACCAGTCCCACATCCGCACACTTTCCCCTCACAGGAGGAGATGGTTGGACCCACTATGTCTGCAAGACCTGTGCAACCAGTCCGCATCCGCACACTTCCCCACACAGGAGGAGATGGTTTGACCCACTCTGATTCCATGAGCTGTGAAACCAGTCCCACATCCGCACACTTTCCCCACACAGGAGGAGATGGTTTGACCCAAAATGTCTGCAAGACCTGTGCAACCAGTCCCACATCCGGACACTTTCCCCACACAGGACGAGATGGTTTGACCCACTGTGTCTGCAAGAGCTGTGAAACCAGTCCCACATCCACGCTCTTTCCCCACACAGGAGGAGATGGTTTGACCCACTGTGTCTGCAAGAGCTGTGAAACCAGTCCCACATCCGCACCCTTTCCCCACACAGGAGGAGATGGTTTTACACACTGTGTCTGCAATAGCTGTGAAACCAGTCCCACATCCGCACCCTTTCCCCACACAGGAGGAGATTTTTTGACGCACTGACTGTAAGAGCTGTGAAACCAGTCCCACATCCACACCCTTTCCCCACACAGGAGGAGATGGTTTGCTCCACTGTGTCTGCAAGAGCTGTGAAACCAGTCCCACAACCCCAACCTTTCCCCACACAGGAGGAGATGGTTTGACCCACTGTGTCTGCAAGAGCTGTGCAACCAGTCCCACATCCGCACCCTTTTCCCACACAGGAGGAGATGGTTTGACCCACTGTGTCTGCAAGAGCTGTGAAATCAGTCCCACATCCCCACCCTTTCTCCACACAGCAGGAGATGGTTAGACCCACTGTGTCTGCAAGAGCTGTGCAACCAGTCCCACATCCACAGCCTTTCCCCACACAGGAGGAGATGGTTAGACCCACTCTGTCTGCTAGAGCTGTGAAACCAGTCCCACATCCCCACCCTTTCCCCACACAGGAGGAGATGGTTTGACACACTGTGTCTGCAAGAGCTGTGAAACCAGTCCCACATCCACACCCTTTCCCCACACAGGAGGAGATGGTTTGACACACTGTGTCTGCAAGAGCTGTGAAACCAGTCCCACATCCGCACCCCTTCCCCACACAGGAGGAGATGGTTTGACCCACTGTGTCTGCAAGAGCTGTGAAACCAGTCCCACATCCACACTCTTTCCCCACACAGGAGGAGATGGTTTGACCCACTGTGTCTGCAAGAGCTGTGAAACCAGTTCCACATCCGCACGCTTTCCCCACACAGGAGGAGATGGTTTGACCCACTGTGTCTGAAAGAGCTGTGAAACCATTCCCACATCCCCAACCTTTCCCCACACAGGAGGAGATGCAGACCCACTGTGACTGCAAGAGCTGTGAAACCAGTCCCACATCCGCACCCTTTCCCCACACAATAGGAGATGGTTTGACACAATGTGTCTGCAAGAGCTGTGAAACCAGTCCCACAACCGCACACTTTTCCCACACAGGAGGAGATGGTTTGACCCACTGTGTCTGCAAGAGCTGTAAAACCAGTCCCACATCCGCACACTTTCCCCACACAGGAGGAGATGGTTTGACCCACTGTGTCTGCAATAGCTGTAAAACCAGTCCCACATCCGCACCCTTTCCCCACACAGGAGGAGATGGTTTGACCCACTGTGTCTGCAAGAGCTGTGAAACCACTCCCACATCCACAGCCTTTCCCCACACAGGAGGAGATGGTTTGACCCACTGTGTCTGCAAGAGCTGTGCAACCAGTCCCACATCCGCACCATTTCCCCACACAGGAGGCCATTGTTTGACCCACTGTATCTGCAAGAGCTGTGCAACCAGTCCCACATCCGCACCCTTTCCCCTCACCGGAGGAGATGGTTTGACCCACTGTGTCTGCAAGAGCTGTGAAACTAGTCCAACATCCCCACCATTTCCCCACACAGGAGGAGATGGTTTGACCCACTGTGTCTGCAAGAGCTGTGAAACCAGTCCCACATCCACACCCTTTCCCCACACAGGAGGAGATGGTTTGACCTACTGCGTCTGCAAGAGCTGTGCAACCAGTCCCACATCCGCACACTTTCCCCACACAAGAGGAGATGGTTTGACACACTGTGTCTGCAATAGCTGTGAAACCAGTCCCACATCCACACCCTTTCCCCACACAGGAGGAGATGGTTTGACCGACTGCGTCTGCAAGAGCTCTGAAACCAGTCCCACATCCGCACACTTCCCCACACAGGAGGAGATGGTTTGACACACTGTGTCTGCAATAGCTGTGAAACCAGTCCCACATCCACAACCTTTACCCACACAGGAGGAGATGGTTTGACCCACTGTGTCTGCAAGAGCTCTGAAACCAGTCCCACATCCGCACCCTTTCCCCACACAGGAGGAGATGGTTTGACCCACTGTGTCTGCAAGAGCTGTGAAACCAGTCCCACATCCACACCCTTTCTCCACACAGGATGAGATGGTTTGCTCCACTGTGTCTGCAAGAGCTGTGAAACCAGTCCCACAACCCCAAACTTTCCCCACACAGGAGGAGATGGTTTGACACACTATGTCTGCAAGAGCTGTGCAACGAGTCCCAAATCCACACCTTTTCCCTACACAGGAGGAGATGTTTTGACCCACTGTGTCTGCAAGAGCTGTGAAACCAGTCCCACATCCACACCCTTTCCCCACACAGGAGGAGATGGTTTGACACACTGTGTCTGCAATAGCTGTGAAACCAGTCCCACATCCGCACCCTTTCCCCACACAGGAGGAGATTTTTTGACGCACTGACTGTAAGAGCTGTGAAACCAGTCCCACATCCACACCCTTTCCCCACACAGGAGGAGATGGTTTGCTCCACTGTGTCTGCAAGAGCTGTGAAACCAGTCCCACAACCCCAACCTTTCCCCACACAGGAGGAGATGGTTTGACCCACTGTGTCTGCAAGAGCTGTGCAACCAGTCCCACATCCGCACCCTTTTCCCACACAGGAGGAGATGGTTTGACCCACTGTGTCTGCAAGAGCTGTGAAATCAGTCCCACATCCCCACCCTTTCTCCACACAGCAGGAGATGGTTAGACCCACTGTGTCTGCAAGAGCTGTGCAACCAGTCCCACATCCACAGCCTTTCCCCACACAGGAGGAGATGGTTAGACCCACTCTGTCTGCTAGAGCTGTGAAACCAGTCCCACATCCCCACCCATTCCCCACACAGGAGGAGATGGTTTGACACACTGTGTCTGCAAGAGCTGTGAAACCAGTCCCACATCCACACCCTTTCCCCACACAGGAGGAGATGGTTTGACACACTGTGTCTGCAAGAGCTGTGAAACCAGTCCCACATCCGCACCCCTTCCCCACACAGGAGGAGATGGTTTGACCCACTGTGTCTGCAAGAGCTGTGAAACCAGTCCCACATCCACACTCTTTCCCCACACAGGAGGAGATGGTTTGACCCACTGTGTCTGCAAGAGCTGTGAAACCAGTTCCACATCCGCACGCTTTCCCCACACAGGAGGAGATGGTTTGACCCACTGTGTCTGAAAGAGCTGTGAAACCATTCCCACATCCCCAACCTTTCCCCACACAGGAGGAGATGCAGACCCACTGTGACTGCAAGAGCTGTGAAACCAGTCCCACATCCGCACCCTTTCCCCACACAATAGGAGATGGTTTGACACAATGTGTCTGCAAGAGCTGTGAAACCAGTCCCACAACCGCACACTTTTCCCACACAGGAGGAGATGGTTTGACCCACTGTGTCTGCAAGAGCTGTAAAACCAGTCCCACATCCGCACACTTTCCCCACACAGGAGGAGATGGTTTGACCCACTGTGTCTGCAATAGCTGTAAAACCAGTCCCACATCCGCACCCTTTCCCCACACAGGAGGAGATGGTTTGACCCACTGTGTCTGCAAGAGCTGTGAAACCACTCCCACATCCACAGCCTTTCCCCACACAGGAGGAGATGATTTGACCCACTGTGTCTGCAAGAGCTGTGCAACCAGTCCCACATCCGCACCATTTCCCCACACAGGAGGCCATTGTTTGACCCACTGTATCTGCAAGAGCTGTGCAACCAGTCCCACATCCGCACCCTTTCCCCTCACCGGAGGAGATGGTTTGACCCACTGTGTCTGCAAGAGCTGTGAAACTAGTCCAACATCCCCACCATTTCCCCACACAGGAGGAGATGGTTTGACCCACTGTGTCTGCAAGACCTGTGAAACCAGTCCCACATCCACACCATTTCCCCACACAGGAGGAGATGGTTTGACCGACTGCGTCTGCAAGAGCTGTGTAACCAGTCCCACATCCGCACACTTTCCCCACACAAGAGGAGATGGTTTGACACACTGTGTCTGCAAGAGCTGTGAAACCAGTCCCACATCCACACCCTTTCCCCACACAGGAGGAGATGGTTTGACCGACTGCGTCTGCAAGAGCTCTGAAACCAGTCCCACATCCGCACACTTCCCCACACAGGAGGAGATGGTTTGACACACTGTGTCTGCAATAGCTGTGAAACCAGTCCCACATCCACAACCTTTCCCCACACAGGAGGAGATGGTTTGACCCACTGTGTCTGCAAGAGCTCTGAAACCAGTCCCACATCCGCACCATTTCCCCACACAGGAGGAGATGGTTTGACCCACTGTGTCTGCAAGAGCTGTGAAACCAGTCCCACATCCACACCCTTTCTCCACACAGGAGGAGATGGTTTGCTCCACTGTGTCTGCAAGAGCTGTGAAACCAGTCCCACAACCCCAAACTTTCCCCACACAGGAGGAGATGGGTTGACACACTGTGTCTGCAAGAGCTGTGCAACGAGTCCCAAATCCACACCTTTTCCCTACACAGGAGGAGATGTTTTGACCCACTGTGTCTGCAAGAGCTGTGAAACCAGTCCCACATCCACACCCTTTCCCCACACAGGAGGAGATATTTTGTCGCACTGTGACTGTAAGAGCTGTGAAACCAGTCCCACATCCGCACACTTTCCCCTCACAGGGGGAGATGGTTTGACCCACAGTGACTGTTATTGCTGTGCAACCAGTCCCACATCCACACCCTTTCCCCACACAGGAGGGGATGGTTTGACACACTGTGTCTGCAAGAGCAGTGAAACCAGCCCCACATCCGGACCCTTTCCCCACACAGGAGGAGATGGTTTGACCCACTGTGTCTGCAAGAGCTGTGCAACCAGTCCCACATCCGCACACTTTCCCCACACAGGAGGAGATGGTTTGAACCACTGTGTCTGCAAGAGCTGTGAAACCAGTCCCACATCCCCACCCTTTCCCCACACAGGAGGAGATGGTTTGACCCACTGTGTCTGCAAGAGCTGTGACTTCTGTCCCACATCCCCAACCTTTCTCCACACCGGAGGAGATGGTTAGACCCACTGTGTCTGCAAGAGCTGTGCAACCAGTCCCACATCCACAGCCTTTCCCCACACAGGAGGAGATGGTTAGACCCACTGTGTCTGCTAGAGCTGTGAAACCAGTCCCACATCCACACCCTTTCCCCACACAGGAGGAGATGGTTTGACCCACTGTGTCTGCTAGAGCTGTGAAACCAGTCCCACATCCACACCCTTTCCCCACACAGGAGGAGATGGTTTGACACACTGTGTCTGCAAGAGCTGTGAAACCAGTCCCACATCCGCACACTTTCCCCACACAGGAGGAGATGGTTTGACCCACTGTGTCTGCAAGAGCTGTGAAACCAGTCCCACATCCACACCCTTTCCCCACACAGGAGGAGATGGTTTGACCCACTGTGTCTGCAAGACCTGTGCAACCAGTCCCACATCCGCACCCTTTCCCCACACAGGAGGAGATGGTTTGACCCACTGTGTCTGCAAGAACTGTGAAACCAGTCCCACATCCGCAGCCTTTCCCACACAGGAGGAGATGGTTTGACCCACTGTGTCTGCAAGAGCTGTGAAATCAGTCCCACATCCGCACCCTTTCCCCACACAGGAGGAGATGGTTTGACCCACTGTGTCTGAAAGAGCTGTGAAACCAGCCCCACATCCGCACCCTTTCCCCACACAGGAGGAGATGGTTTGACCCACTGTGTCTGCAAGAACTGTGAAACCAGTCCCACATCCGCACACTTTCCCCACACAGGAGGAGATGGTTTGACCCACTGTGTCTGCAAGAGCTGTGAAACCAGTTCCACATCCACACCCTTTCCCCACACAGGAGGAGATGGTTTGACCCACTGTGTCTGCACGAGTTGTGCAACCAGTCCCACATCCCCACCCTTTCCCCACACAGGAGGAGATGGTTTGACACACTGTGTCTGCAAGAGCTGTGCAACCAGTCCCACATCCGCACACTTTCCCCACACAGGAGGAGATGGTTTGTCCCACTGTGTCTGCAAGAGCTGTGAAACCAGTCCCACATCCACACCCTTTCCCCACACAGGAGGGGATGGTTTGACCCACAGTGTCTGCAAGAGCTGTGAAACCAGTCCCACATCCACACCCTTTCCCCACACAGGAGGGGATGGTTTGACCCACTGTGTCTGCAAGAGCTGTGAAACCAGTCCCACATCCACACCCTTTCCCCACACAGGACGAGATGGTTTGACCCACTGTGACAGCAAGAGCTGTGAAACGAGTCCCACATCCACACCCTTTCCCCACACAGGAGGACATGGCTTGACACACTGTGTCTCAAGAGATGTGAAACCAGTCCCACATCCCCAACCTTTCCCCACACAGGAGGAGATAGTTTGACCCACTGTGTCTGCAAGAGCTGTGAAACCAGTCCCACATCCGCACACTTTCCCCACACAGGAGGAGATGGTTTGACCCACTGTGTCTGTCAGAGCTGTGAAACCGGTCCCACATCCACACCCTTTCCCCACACAGGAGGAGATGGTTTGACCCACTGTGTCTGCAAGGGCTGTGAAACCAGTCCCACATCCGCACCCTTTCACCACACAGGAGGAGATGGTTTGACCCACTGTGTCTGCAAGAGCTGTGTAACCAGTCCCACATCCGCACCCTTTCCCCACACAGGAGGAGATGGTTTGACCCACTGTGTCTGCAAGAGCTGTGAAACCAGTCCCACATCCACACCTTTCCCCACACAGGAGGAGATGGTTTGACCCACTGTGTCTGCAAGAGCTGTGAAACCAGTCCCACATCCGCACCCTTTCTCCACACAGGAGGAGATGGTTTGACCCACTGTGTCTGCAAGAGCTGTGAAACCAGTCCCACATCCACACCCTTTCCCCACACAGGAGGAGATGGTTTGACCCACTGTGTCTGTAAGAGCTGTGTAACCAGTCCCACATCCACACCCTTTCCCCACACAGGAGATGGTTTGACCCACTGTGTCTGCAAGAGCTGTGTAACCAGTCCCACATCCACACACTTTCCCCACACAGGAGGAGATGGTTTGACCCACTGTGTCTGCAAGAGCTGTGAAACCAGTCCCACATCCGCACCCTTTCCCCACACAGGAGGAGATGGTTTGACCCACTGTGTCTGCAAGAGCTGTGCAACCAGTCCCACATCCACACACTTTCCCCACACAGGAGGAGATGGTTTGACCCACTGTGTCTGCAAGAGCTGTGAAACCAGTCCCACATCCGCACCCTTTCCCCACACAGGAGGAGATGGTTTGACCCACTGTGTCTGCAAGAGCTGTGAAACCAGTCCCACATCCACACCCTTTCCCCACACAGGAGGAGATGGTTAGACCAACTGTGTCTGTAAAAGCTGTGAAACCAGTCCCACATCCACACACTTTCCCCACACAGGAGGAGATGGTTAGACCCACTGTGTCTGTAAGAGCTGTGCAACCAGTCCCACATCCACACCCTTTCCCCACACAGGAGGAGATGGTTTGACCCACTGTGTCTGTAAGAGCTGTGTAACCAGTCCCACATCCACACCCTTTCCCCACACAGGAGGAGATGGTTTGACCCACTGTGTCTGCAAGAGCTGTGAAACCAGTCCCACATCCACACCCTTTCCCCACACAGGAGGAGATGGTTAGACCCACTGTGTCTGCAAGAGCGGTGCAACCAGTCCCACATCCACAGCCTTTCCCCACACAAGAGGAGAAGGTTTGACCCACTGTGTCTGCAAGAGCTGTGAAACCAGTCCCACATCCCCACCCTTTCCCCACACAGGAGGAGATGGTTTGACCCACTGTGTCTGCAAGAGCTGTGCAACCAGTCCCACATCCACACCCTTTCCCCACACAGGAGGAGATGGTTTGACCCACTGTGTCTGCAAGAGCTGTGAAACCAGTCCCACATCCGCACCCTTTCCCCACACAGGAGGAGATGGTTTGACCCACTGTGTCTGCAAGAGCTGTGCAACCAGTCCCACATCCACACCCTTTCCCCACACAGGAGGAGATGGTTAGACCCACTGTGTCTGCTAGAGCTGTGAAACCAGTCCCACATCCCAACCCTTTCCCCACACAGGAGGAGATGGTTTGACCCACTGTGTCTGCAAGAGCTGTGAAACCGGTCCCACATCCCCAACCTTTCCCCACACAGGAGGAGATGGTTTGACACACTGTGTCTGCAAGAGCTGTGCAACCAGTCCCACATCCACAGCCTTTCCCCACACAGGAGGAGATGGTTAGACCCACTGTGACTGCTAGAGCTGTGAAACAAGTCCCACATCCCCACCCTTTCCCCACACAGGAGGAGATGGTTTGACCGACTGCGTCTGCAAGAGGTGTGCAACCAGTCCCACATCCACAGCCTTTCCCCACACAGGAGGAGATGGTTTGACCCACTGTGTCTGCAAGAGCTGTGAAACCAGTCCCACATCCCCACCCTTTCCCCTCACAGGAGGAGATGTTTTGACCCACTATGTCTGCAAGAGCTGTGAAAACAGTTCCACATCCACACCCTTTCCCCAGACAGGAGGAGATGGTTTGACCCACTGTGTCTGCAAGAGCTGTGCAACCAGTTCCACATCCCCACACTTTCCCCACACAGGAGGAGATGGTTTGACCCACTGTGTCTGCAAGAGCTGTGCAACCAGTCCCACATCCACACCCTTTCCCCACACAGGAGGAGATGGTTTGACCCACTGTGTCTGCAAGAGCTGTGAAACCAGTCCCACATCCGCACCCTTTCCCCACACAGGAGGAGATGGTTTGACCCACTGTGTCTGCAAGAGCTGTGGAATCAGTCCCACATCCCCACCCTTTCTCCACACAGCAGGAGATGGTTAGACCCACTGTGTCTGCAAGAGCTGTGAAATCAGTCCCACATCCCCACCCTTTCTCCACACAGCAGGAGATGGTTAGACCCACTGTGTCTGCAAGAGCTGTGCAACCAGTCCCACATCCACAGCCTTTCCCCACACAGGAGGAGATGGTTAGACCCACTGTGTCTGCTAGAGCTGTGAAACCAGTCCCACATCCCCACCCTTTCCCCACACAGGAGGAGATGGTTTGACACACTGTGTCTGCAAGAGCTGTGAAACCAGTCCCACATCCACACCCTTTCCCCACACAGGAGGAGATGGTTTGACACACTGGGTCTGCAAGAGCTGTGAAACCAGTCCCACATCCGCACCCCTTCCCCACACAGGAGGAGATGGTTTGACCCACTGTGTCTGCAAGAGCTGTGAAACCAGTCCCACATCCACACTCTTTCCCCACACAGGAGGAGATGGTTTGACCCACTGTGTCTGCAAGAGCTGTGAAACCAGTTCCACATCCGCACGCTTTCCCCACACAGGAGGAGATGGTTTGACCCACTGTGTCTGAAAGAGCTGTGAAACCATTCCCACATCCCCAACCTTTCCCCACACAGGAGGAAATGCAGACCCACTGTGACTGCAAGAGCTGTGAAACCAGTCCCACATCCGCACCCTTTCCCCACACAATAGGAGATGGTTTGAC
Source organism: Isurus oxyrinchus (assembly GCA_026770705.1). Lineage (NCBI taxonomy): Eukaryota > Metazoa > Chordata > Chondrichthyes > Lamniformes > Lamnidae > Isurus > Isurus oxyrinchus. The sequence continues at coordinate 154,760 of JANJGN010000566.1, forward strand.
ACAATGTGTCTGCAAGAGCTGTGAAACCAGTCCCACAACCGCACACTTTTCCCACACAGGAGGAGATGGTTTGACCCACTGTGTCTGCAAGAGCTGTAAAACCAGTCCCACATCCGCACACTTTCCCCACACATGAGGAGATGGTTTGACACACTGTGTCTGCAATAGCTGTAAAACCAGTCCCACATCCGCACCCTTTCCCCACACAGGAGGAGATGGTTTGACCCACTGTGTCTGCAAGAGCTGTGAAACCACTCCCACATCCACAGCCTTTCCCCACACATGAGGAGATGGTTTGACCCACTGTGTCTGCAAGAGCTGTGCAACCAGTCCCACATCCGCACCCTTTCCCCACACAGGAGGCCATTGTTTGACCCACTGTGTCTGCAAGAGCTATGCAACCAGTCCCACATCCGCACCCTTTCCCCTCACCGGAGGAGATGGTTTGACCCACTGTGTCTGCAAGAGCTGTGAAACTAGTCCAACATCCCCACCATTTCCCCACACAGGAGGAGATGGTTTGACCGACTGCGTCTGCAAGAGCTGTGCAACGAGTCCCACATCCACAGCCTTTCCCCACACAGGAGGAGATGGTTTGACCCACTGTGTCTGCAAGAGCTGTGAAACCAGTCCCACATCCCCACCCTTTCCCCTCACAGGAGGAGATGTTTTGACCCACTATGTCTGCAAGAGCTGTGAAAACAGTTCCACATCCAGACCCTTTCCCCACACAGGAGGAGATGGTTTGAACCACTGTGTCTGCAAGAGCTGTGCAACCAGTCCCACATCCCCACCCTTTCCCCACACAGGAGGAGATGGTTTGACACACTGTGTCTGCAAGAGCTGTGCAACCAGTCCCACATCCGCACACTTTCCCCACACAGGAGGAGATGGTTTGACCCACTGTGTCTGCAAGAGCTGTGAAACCAGTCCCACATCCACACCCTTTCCCCACACAGGAGGGGATGGTTTGACCCACAGTGTCTGCAAGAGCTGTGAAACCAGTCCCACATCCACACCCTTTCCCCACACAGGAGGGGATGGTTTGACCCACTGTGTCTGCAAGAGCTGTGAAACCTGTCCCACATCCACACCCTTTCCCCACACAGGAGGAGATGGTTTGACCCACTGTGACTGCAAGAGCTGTGAAACGAGTCCCACATCCACACCCTTTCCCCACACAGGAGGCCATGGTTTGACACACTGTGTCTCAAGAGATCTGAAACCAGTCCCAAATCCCCAACCTTTCCCCACACAGGAGGAGATAGTTTGACCCACTGTGTCTGCAAGAGCTGTGCAACCAGTCCCACATCCACACCCTTTCCCCACACAGGAGGAGATGGTTTGACCCACTGTGTCTGTCAGAGCTGTGCAACCGGTCCCACATCCACACCCTTTCCCCACACAGGAGGAGATGGTTTGACCCACTGTGTCTGCAAGAGCTGTGAAACCAGTCCCACATCCGCACCCTTTCTCCACACTGGAGGAGATGGTTTGACCCACTGTGTCTGCAAGAGCTGTGAAACCAGTCCCACATCCACACCCTTTCCCCACACAGGAGGAGATGGTTTGACCCACTGTGTCTGTAAGAGCTGTGTAACCAGTCCCACATCCACACCCTTTCCCCACACAGGAGATGGTTTGACCCACTGTGTCTGCAAGAGCTGTGTAACCAGTCCCACATCCACACACTTTCCCCACACAGGAGGAGATGGTTTGACCCACTGTGTCTGCAAGAGCTGTGAAACCAGTCCCACATCCGCACCCTTTCCCCACACAGGAGGAGATGGTTTGACCCACTGTGTCTGTCAGAGCTGTGCAACCAGTCCCACATCCACACCCTTTCCCCACACAGGAGGAGATGGTTTGACCCACTGTGTCTGCAAGAGCTGTGAAACCAGTCCCACATCCACACCCTTTCTCCACACAGGAGGAGATGGTTAGACCAACTGTGTCTGTAAGAGCTGTGAAACCAGTCCCACATCCGCACACTTTCCCCACACAGGAGGAGATGGTTTGACCCACTGTGTCTGTAAGAGCTGTGAAACCAGTCCCACATCCCCACCCTTTCCCCACACAGGAGGGGATGGTTTGACCCACTGTGTCTGTAAGAGCTGTGAAACCAGTCCCACATCCCAACCCTTTCCCCACACAGGAGGAGATGGTTTGACACACTGTGTCTGCAAGAGCTGTGAAACCAGTCCCACATCCACACCCTTTCCCCACACAGGAGGAGATGTTTTGACACACTGTGTCTGCAAGAGCTGTGAAACCAGTCCCACATCCGCACCCCTTCCCCACACAGGAGGAGATGGTTTGACCCACTGTGTCTGCAAGAGCTGTGAAACCAGTCCCACATCCACACTCTTTCCCCACACAGTAGGAGATGGTTTGACCCACTGTGTCTGCAAGAGCTGTGAAACCAGTCCCACATCCCCACACTTTCCCCACACAGGAGGAGATGGTTTGACCCACTGTGTCTGCAAGAGCTGTGAAATCAGTCCCACATCCCCACCCTTTCTCCACACAGGAGGAGATGGTTTGACCCACTGTGTCTGCAAGAGCTGTGAAACCAGTCCCACATCCGCACCCTTTCCCCACACAGGAGGAGATGGTTTGACACACTGTGTCTGCAAGAGCTGTGAAACCAGTCCCACATCCACACCCTTTCCCCACACAGGAGGAGATGGTTTGACACACTGTGTCTGCAAGAGCTGTGAAACCAGTCCCACATCCGCACCCCTTCCCCACACAGGAGGAGATGGTTTGACCCACTGTGTCTGCAAGAGCTGTGAAACCAGTCCCACATCCACACCCTTTCCCCACACAGGAGGAGATGGTTTGACCCACTGTGTCTGCAAGAGCTGTGCAACCAGTCCCACATCCGCACCCTTTCCCCACACAGGAGGCCATTGTTTGACCCACTGTGTCTGCAAGAGCTGTGCAACCAGTCCCACATCCGCACCCTTTCCCCTCACCGGAGGAGATGGTTTGACCCACTGTGTCTGCAAGAGCTGTGAAACTAGTCCAACATCCCCACCATTTCCCCACACAGGAGGAGATGGTTTGACCGACTGCGTCTGCAAGAGCTGTGCAACCAGTCCCACATCCACAGCCTTTCCCCACACAGGAGGAGATGGTTTGACCCACTGTGTCTGCAAGAGCTGTGAAACCAGTCCCACATTCCCACCCTTTCCCCTCACAGGAGGAGATGTTTTGACCCACTATGTCTGCAAGAGCTGTGAAAACAGTTCCACATCCACACCCTTTCCCCAGACAGGAGGAGATGGTTTGACCCACTGTGTCTGCAAGAGCTGTGCAACCAGTCCCACATCCCCACCCTTTCCCCACACAGGAGGAGATGGTTTGACAGACTGTGTCTGCAAGAGCTGTGCAACCAGTCCCACATCCGCACCCTTTCCCCACACAGGAGGAGATGGTTTGACCCACTGTGTCTGCAAGAGCTGTGAAATCAGTCCCACATCCCCACCCTTTCTCCACACAGCAGGAGATGGTTAGACCCACTGTGTCTGCAAGAGCTGTGCAACCAGTCCCACATCCACAGCCTTTCCCCACACAGGAGGAGATGGTTAGACCCACTGTGTCTGCTAGAGCTGTGAAACCAGTCCCACATCCCAACCCTTTCCCCACACAGGAGGAGATGGTTTGACCCACTGTGTCTGCAAGAGCTGTGAAATCAGTCCCACATCCCCACCCTTTCTCCACACAGCAGGAGATGGTTAGACCCACTGTGTCTGCAAGAGCTGTGCAACCAGTCCCACATCCACAGCCTTTCCCCACACAGGAGGAGATGGTTAGACCCACTCTGTCTGCAAGAGCTGTGAAACCAGTCCCACATCCCCACCCTTTCCCCACACAGGAGGAGATGGTTTGACACACTGTGTCTGCAAGAGCTGTGAAACCAGTCCCACATCCACACCCTTTCCCCACACAGGAGGAGATGGTTTGACACACTGTGTCTGCAAGAGCTGTGAAACCAGTCCCACAACCGCACACTTTTCCCACACAGGAGGAGATGGTTTGACCCACTGTGTCTGCAAGAGCTGTAAAACCAGTCCCACATCCGCACACTTTCAACACACAGGAGGAGATGGTTTGACCCACTGTGTCTGCAATAGCTGTAAAACCAGTCCCACATCCGCACCCTTTCCCCACACAGGAGGAGATGGTTTGACCCACTGTGTCTGCAAGAGCTGTGAAACAACTCCCACATCCACAGCCTTTCCCCACACATGAGGAGATGGTTTGACCCACTGTGTCTGCAAGAGCTGTGCAACCAGTCCCACATCCCCACCCTTTCCCCACACAGGAGGAGATGGTTTGACACACTGTGTCTGCAAGAGCTGTGCATCCAGTCCCACATCCGCACACTTTCCCCACACAGGAGGAGATGGTTTGACCCACTGTGTCTGCAAGAGCTGTGAAACCAGTCCCACATCCACACCCTTTCCCCACACAGGAGGGGATGGTTTGACCCACTGTGTCTGCAAGAGCTGTGAAACCAGTCCCACATCCACACCCTTTCCCCACACAGGAGGAGATGGTTTGACCCACTGTGACTGCAAGAGCTGTGAAACGAGTCCCACATCCACACCCTTTCCCCACACAGGAGGACATGGTTTGACACACTGTGTCTCAAGAGATCTGAAACCAGTCCCACATCCCCAACCTTTCCCCACACAGGAGGAGATAGTTTGACCCACTGTGTCTGCAAGAGCTGTGCAACCAGTCCCACATCCACACCCTTTCCCCACACAGGAGGAGATGGTTTGACCCAATGTGTCTGTCAGAGCTGTGCAACCGGTCCCACATCCACACCCTTTCCCCACACAGGAGGAGATGGTTTGACCCACTGTGTCTGCAAGAGCTGTGCAACCAGTCCCACATCCACATCCTTTCCCCACACAGGAGGAGATGGTTAGACCAACTGTGTCTGTAAGAGCTGTGAAACCAGTCCCACATCCACACCCTTTCCCCACACAGGAGGAGATGGTTAGACCCACTGTGTCTGTATGAGCTGTGAAACCAGTCCCACATCCACACCCTTTCCCCACACAGGAGGAGATGGTTTGACCCACTGTGTCTGTAAGAGCTGTGTAACCAGTCCCACATCCACACCCTTTCCCCACACAGGAGGAGATGGTTTGACCCACTGTGTCTGCAAGAGCTGTGAAACCAGTCCCACATCCACACCCATTCCCCACACAGGAGGAGATGGTTAGACCCACTGTGTCTGCAAGAGCTGTGCAACCAGTCCCACATCCACAGCCTTTCCCCACACAAGAGGAGATGGTTTGACCCACTGTGTCTGCAAGAGCTGTGAAACCAGTCCCACATCCCCACCCTTTCCCCACACAGGAGGAGATGGTTTGACCCACTGTGTCTGCAAGAGCTGTGCAACCAGTCCCACATCCACACCCTTTCCCTACACAGGAGGAGATGGTTTGACCCACTGTGTCTGCAAGAGCTGTGAAACCAGTCCCACATCCGCACCCTTTCCCCACACAGGAGGAGATGGTTTGACCCACTGTGTCTGCAAGAGCTGTGAAATCAGTCCCACATCCCCACCCTTTCTCCACACAGCAGGAGATGGTTAGACCCACTGTGTCTGCAAGAGCTGTGCAACCAGTCCCACATCTACAGCCTTTCCCCACACAGGAGGAGATGGTTTGACCCACTGTGTCTGCAAGAGCTGTGAAACCAGTCCCACATCCACACTCTTTCCCCACACAGGAGGAGATGGTTTGACCCACTGTGTCTGCAATAGCTGTGAAACCAGTTCCACATCCGCACGCTTTCCCCACACAGGAGGAGATGGTTTGACCCACTGTGTCTGAAAGAGCTGTGAAACCATTCCCACATCCCCAACCTTTCCCCACACAGGAGGAGATGCAGACCCACTGTGACTGCAAGAGCTGTGAAACCAGTCCCACATCCGCACCCTTTCCCCACACAATAGGAGATGGTTTGACACAATGTGTCTGCAAGAGCTGTGAAACCAGTCCCACAACCGCACACTTTTCCCACACAGGAGGAGATGGTTTGACCCACTGTGTCTGCAAGAGCTGTGCAACCAGTCCCACATCCGCACACTTTCCCCACACAAGAGGAGATGGTTTGACACACTGTGTCTGCAAGATCTGTGCAACCAGTCCCACATCCGCACACTTTCCCCACACAAGAGGAGATGGTTTGACACACTGTGTCTGCAATAGCTGTGAAACCAGTCCCACATCCACACCCTTTCCCCACACAGGAGGAGATGGTTTGACCGACTGCGTCTGCAAGAGCTCTGAAACCAGTCCCACATCCGCACACTTCCCCACACAGGAGGAGATGGTTTGACACACTGTGTCTGCAATAGCTGTGAAACTAGTCCCACATCCACAACCTTTCCCCACACAGGAGGAGATGGTTTGACCCACTGTGTCTGCAAGAGCTCTGAAACCAGTCCCACATCCGCACCCTTTCCCCACACAGGAGGAGATGGTTTGACCCACTGTGTCTGCAAGAGCTGTGAAACCAGTCCCACATCCACACCCTTTCTCCACACAGGAGGAGATGGTTTGCTCCACTGTGTCTGCAAGAGCTGTGAAACCAGTCCCACAACCCCAAACTTTCCCCACACAGGAGGAGATGGTTTGACACACTGTGTCTGCAAGAGCTGTGCAACGAGTCCCAAATCCATACCTTTTCCCTACACAGGAGGAGATGTTTTGACACACTTTGTCTGCAAGAGCTGTGAAACCAGTCCCACATCCACACCCTTTCCCCACACAGGAGGAGATGTTTTGTCCCACTGTGACTGTAAGAGCTGTGAAACCAGTCCCACATCCGCACACTTTCCCCTCACAGGGGGAGATGGTTTGACCCACAGTGTCTGTTATTGCTGTGCAACCAGTCCCACATCCCCACCCTTTCCCCACACAGGAGGGGATGGTTTGACACACTGTGTCTGCAAGAGCAGTGAAACCAGCCCCACATCCGGACCCTTTCCCCACACAGGAGGAGATGGTTTGACCCACTGTGTCTGCAAGAGCTGTGAAACCAGTCCCACATCCACACCCTTTCCCCACACAGGAGGAGATGGTTTGACACACTGTGTCTGCAAGAGCTGTGAAACCAGTCCCACATCCACACCCTTTCCCCACACAGGAGGAGATGGTTTGACCCACTGTCTCTGCAAGAGCTGTGAAACCAGTCCCACATCCACACCCTTTCCCCACACAGGAGGAGATGGTTTGACACACTGTGTCTGCAAGAGCTGTGAAACGAGTCCCACATCCGCACACTTTCCCCACACAGGAGGAGATGGTTTGACCCACTGTGTCTGCAAGAGCTGTGAAACCAGTCCCACATCCACACCCTTTCCCCACACAGGAGGAGATGGTTAGACCCACTGTGTCTGCAAGAGCTGTGAAACCAGTCCCACATCCACACCCTTTCCCCACACAGGAGGAGATGGTTTGACCCACTGTGTCTGCAAGACCTGTGCACCAGTCCCACATCCGCACCCTTTCCCCACACAGGAGGAGATGGTTTGACCCACTGTGTCTGCAAGAGCTGTGAAACCAGTCCCACATCCGCAGCCTTTCCCCACACAGGAGGAGATGGTTTGACCCACTGTGTCTGCAAGAGCTGTGAAACCCAGTCCCACATCCGCACCCTTTCCCCACACAGGAGGAGATGGTTTGACCCACTGTGTCGGAAAGAGCTGTGAAACCAGCCCCACATCCGCACCCTTTCCCCACACAGGAGGAGATGGTTTGACCCACTGTGTCTGCAAGAACTGTGAAACCAGTCCCACATCCGCACACTTTCCCAACACAGGAGGAGATGGGTTGAGCCACTATGTCTGCAAGAGCTGTGAAACCAGTCCCACATCCCCACCCTTTCCCCTCACAGGAGGAGATGTTTTGACCCACTATGTCTGGAAGAGCTGTGAAACCATTTCCACATCCACACCCTTTCCCCACACAGGAGGAGATGGTTTGACCCACTGTGTCTGCAAGAGCTGTGCAACCAGTCCCACATCCCCACCCTTTCCCCACACAGGAGGAGATGGTTTGACACACTGTGTCTGCAAGAGCTGTGCAACCAGTCCCACATCCGCACACTTTCCCCACACAGGAGGAGATGGTTTGACCCACTGTGTCTGCAAGAGCTGTGAAACCAGTCCCACATCCACAAACTTTCCCCACACAGGAGGGGATGGTTTGACCCACAGTGTCTGCAAGAGCTGTGAAACCAGTCCCACATCCACACCCTTTCCCCACACAGGAGGGGATGGTTTGACCCACTGTGTCTGCAAGAGCTGTGAAACCAGTCCCACATCCACACCCTTTCCCCACACAGGAGGAGATGGTTTGACCCACTGTGACTGCAAGAGCTGTGAAACGAGTCCCACATCCACACCCTTTCCCCACACAGGAGGACATGGTTTGACACACTGTGTCTCAAGAGATGTGAAACCAGTCCCACATCCCCAACCTTTCCCCACACAGGAGGAGATAGTTTGACCCACTGTGTCTGCAAGAGCTGTGAAACCAGTCCCACATCCGCACACTTTCCCCACACAGGAGGAGATGGTTTGACCCACTGTGTCTGTCAGAGCTGTGAAACCGTTCCCACATCCACACCCTTTCCCCACACAGGAGGAGATGGTTTGACCCACTGTGTCTGCAAGAGCTGTGCAACCAGTCCCACATCCGCACCCTTTCCCCACACAGGAGGAGATGGTTTGACCCACTGTGACTGTAAGAGCTGTGAAACCAGTCCCACATCCGCACCCTTTCCCCACACAGGAGGAGATGGTTTGACCCACTGTGTCTGCAAGAGCTGTGTAACCAGTCCCACATCCGCACCCTTTCCCCACACAGGAGGAGATGGTTTGACCCACTGTGTCTGCAAGAGCTGTGAAACCAGTCCCACATCCACACCCTTTCCCCACACAGGAGGAGATGGTTTGACCCACTGTGTCTGCAAGAGCTGTGAAACCAGTCCCACTTCCGCACCCTTTCTCCACACAGGAGGAGATGGTTTGACCCACTGTGTCTGCAAGAGCTGTGAAACCAGTCCCACATCCACACCCTTTCCCCACACAGGAGGAGATGGTTTGACCCACTGTGTCTGTAAGAGCTGTGTAACCAGTCCCACATCCACACCCTTTCCCCACACAGGAGATGGTTTGACCCACTGTGTCTGCAAGAGCTGTGTAACCAGTCCCACATCCACACACTTTCCCCACACAGGAGGAGATGGTTTGACCCACTGTGTCTGCAAGAGCTGTGAAACCAGTCCCACATCCGCACCCTTTCCCCACACAGGAGGAGATGGTTTGACCCACTGTGTCTGTCAGAGCTGTGCAACCAGTCCCACATCCACACCCTTTCCCCACACAGGAGGAGATGGTTTGACCCACTGTGTCTGCAAGAGCTGTGAAACCAGTCCCACATCCACACCCTTTCCCCACACAGGAGGAGATGGTTAGACCAACTGTGTCTGTAAGAGCTGTGAAACCAGTCCCACATCCACACCCTTTCCCCACACAGGAGGAGATGGTTAGACCCACTGTGTCTGTAAGAGCTGTGCAACCAGTCCCACATCCACACCCTTTCCCCACACAGGAGGAGATGGTTTGACCCACTGTGTCTGTAAGAGCTGTGTAACCAGTCCCACATCCACACCCTTTCCCCACACAGGAGGAGATGGTTTGACCCACTGTGTCTGCAAGAGCTGTGAAACCAGTCCCACATCCACACCCTTTCCCCACACAGGAGGAGATGGTTAGACCCACTGTGTCTGCAAGAGCTGTGAAACCAGTCCCACATCCCCACCCTTTCTCCACACAGCAGGAGATGGTTAGACCCACTGTGTCTGCAAGAGCTGTGCAACCAGTCCCACATCCACAGCCTTTCCCCAAACAGGAGGAGATGGTTAGACCCACTGTGTCTGCTAGAGCTGTGAAACCAGTCCCACATCCCCACCCTTTCCCCACACAGGAGGAGATGGTTTGACACACTGTGTCTGCAAGAGCTGTGAAACCAGTCCCACATCCACACCCTTTCCCCACACAGGAGGAGATGGTTTGACACACTGTGTCTGCAAGAGCTGTGAAACCAGTCCCACATCCGCACCCCTTCCCCACACAGGAGGAGATGGTTTGACCCACTGTGTCTGCAAGAGCTGTGAAACCAGTCCCACATCCACACTCTTTCCCTACACAGGAGGAGATGGTTTGACCCACTGTGTCTGCAAGAGCTGTGAAACCAGTTCCACATCCGCACGCTTTCCCCACACAGGAGGAGATGGTTTGACCCACTGTGTCTGAAAGAGCTGTGAAACCATTCCCACATCCCCAACCTTTCCCCACACAGGAGGAGATGCAGACCCACTGTGACTGCAAGAGCTGTGAAACCAGTCCCACATCCGCACACTTTTCCCACACAGGAGGAGATGGTTTGACCCACTGTGTCTGCAAGAGCTGTAAAACCAGTCCCACATCCGCACCCTTTCCCCACACAGGAGGAGATGGTTTGACCCACTGTGTCTGCAAGAGCTGTGAAACCACTCCCACATCCACAGCCTTTCCCCACACATGAGGAGATGGTTTGACCCACTGTGTCTGCAAGAGCTGTGAAACCAGTCCCACATCCGCACACTTTCCCCACACAAGAGGAGATGGTTTGACCCACTGTGTCTGCAAGAGCTGTGAAACCAGTCCCACATCCACACCCTTTCCCCACACAGGAGGAGATGGTTTGACACACTGTGTCTGCAAGAGCTGTGAAACCAGTCCCACATCCGCACCCTTTCCCCACACAGGAGGAGATGGTTTGACCCACTGTGTCTGCAAGAGCTGTGACTTCTGTCCCACATCCCCACCCTTTCTCCACACCGGAGGAGATGGTTAGACCCACTGTGTCTGCAAGAGCTGTGCAACCAGTCCCACATCCACAGCCTTTCCCCACACAGGAGGAGATGGTTAGACCCACTGTGTCTGCTAGAGCTGTGAAACCTGTCCCACATCCACACCCTTTCCCCACACAGGAGGAGATGGTTTGACCCACTGTGCCTGCAAGAGCTGTGAAACCAGTCCCACATCCACACCCTTTCCCCACACAGGAGGAGATGGTTTGACCCACTGTGTCTGCAAGAGCTGTGAAACCAGTCCCACATCCGCACCCTTTCCCCACACAGGAGGAGATGGTTTGACCCACTGTGTCTGCAAGAGCTGTGAAACCCAGTCCCACATCCGCACGCTTTCCCCACACAGAAGGAGATGGTTTGACCCACTGTGTCTGCAAGAACTGTGAAACCAGTCCCACATCCGCACACTTTCCCCTCACAGTGGGAGATGGTTTGACCCACAGTGACTGTTATTGCTGTGCAACCAGTCCCACATCCACACCCTTTCCCCACACAGGAGGCGATGGTTTGACACACTGTGTCTGCAAGAGCAGTGAAACCAGCCCCACATCCGGACCCTTTCCCCACACAGGAGGAGATGGTTTGACCCACTGTGTCTGCAAGAGCTGTGAAACCAGTCCCACATCCACACCCTTTCCCCACACAGGAGGAGATGGTTTGACACACTGTGTCTGCAAGAGCTGTGCAACCAGTCCCACATCCACAGCCTTTCCCCACACAGGAGGAGATGGTTTGACCCACTGTGTCTGCAAGAGCTCTGAAACCAGTCCCACATCCACACCCTTTCCCCACACAGGAGGAGATGGTTTGACCCACTGTGTCTGCAAGACCTGTGCACCAGTCCCACATCCGCACCCTTTCCCCACACAGGAGGAGATGGTTTGACCCACTGTGTCTGCAAGAGCTGTGAAACCAGTCCCACATCCGCAGCCTGTCCCCACACAGGAGGAGATGGTTTGACCCACTGTGTCTGCAAGAGCTGTGAAACCCAGTCCCACATCCGCACCCTTTCCCCACACAGGAGGAGATGGTTTGACCCACTGTGTCTGAAAGAGCTGTGAAACCAGCCCCACATCCGCACCCTTTCCCCACACAGGAGGAGATGGTTTGACCCACTGTGTCTGCAAGAACTGTGAAACCAGTCCCACATCCACACACTTTCCCCACACAGGAGGAGATGGGTTGAGCCACTATGTCTGCAAGAGCTGTGAAACCAGTCCCACATCCCCACCCTTTCCCCTCACAGGAGGAGATGTTTTGACCCACTATGTCTGCAAGAGCTGTGAAACCAGTTCCACATCCACACCCTTTCCCCACACAGGAGGAGATGGTTTGACCCACTGTGTCTGCAAGAGCTGTGCAACCAGTCCCACATCCCCACCCTTTCCCCACACAGGAGGAGATGGTTTGACACACTGTGTCTGCAAGAGCTGTGCAACCAGTCCCACATCCGCACACTTTCCCCACACAGGAGGAGATGGTTTGACCCACTGTGTCTGCAAGAGCTGTGAAACCAGTCCCACATCCACACCCTTTCCCCACACAGGAGGGGATGGTTTGACCCACAGTGTCTGCAAGAGCTGTGAAACCAGTCCCACATCCACACCCTTTCCACACACAGGAGGGGATGGTTTGACCCACTGTGTCTGCAAGAGCTGTGAAACCAGTCCCACATCCACACCCTTTCCCCACACAGGAGGAGATGGTTTGACGCACTGTTACTGCAAGAGCTGTGAAACGAGTCCCACATCCACACCCTTTCCCCACACAGGAGGACATGGTTTGACACACTGTGTCTCAAGAGATGTGAAACCAGTCCCACATCCCCAACCTTTCCCCACACAGGAGGAGATAGTTTGACCCACTGTGTCTGCAAGAGCTGTGCAACCAGTCCCACATCCGCACACTTTCCCCACACAGGAGGAGATGGTTTGACCCACTGTGTCTGTCAGAGCTGTGAAACCGGTCCCACATCCACACCCTTTCCCCACACAGGAGGAGATGGTTTGACCCACTGTGTCTGCAAGAGCTGTGTAACCAGTCCCACATCCACACACTTTCCCCACACAGGAGGAGATGGTTTGACCCACTGTGTCTGCAAGAGCTGTGAAACCAGTCCCACATCCGCACCCTTTCCCCACACAGGAGGAGATGGTTTGACCCACTGTGCCTGTCAGAGCTGTGCAACCAGTCCCACATCCACACCCTTTCCCCACACAGGAGGAGATGGTTTGACCCACTGTGTCTGCAAGAGCTGTGCAACCAGTCCCACATCCACACCCTTTCCCCACACAGGAGGAGATGGTTAGACCCACTGTGTCTGTAAGAGCTGTGCAACCAGTCCCACATCCACACCCTTTCCCCACACAGGAGGAGATGGTTTGAACCACTGTGTCTGTAAGAGCTGTGTAACCAGTCCCACATCCACACCCTTTCCCCACACAGGAGGAGATGGTTTGACCCACTGTGTCTGCAAGAGCTGTGAAACCAGTCCCACATCCACACCCTTTCCCCACACAGGAGGAGATGGTTAGACCCACTGTGTCTGCAAGAGCTGTGAAATCAGTCCCACATCCCCACCCTTTCTCCACACAGCAGGAGATGGTTAGACCCACTGTGTCTGCAAGAGCTGTGCAACCAGTCCCACATCCACAGCCTTTCCCCAAACAGGAGGAGATGGTTAGACCCACTGTGTCTGCTAGAGCTGTGAAACCAGTCCCACATCCACACCCTTTCCCCACACAGGAGGAGATGGTTTGACACACTGTGTCTGCAAGAGCTGTGAAACCAATCCCACATCCGCACCCTTTCCCCACACAGGAGGAGATGGTTTGAACCACTGTGTCTGCAAGAGCTGTGTAACCAGTCCCACATCCCCACCCTTTCCCCAAACAGGAGGAGATGGTTTGACCCACTGTGTCTGCAAGAGCTGTGAAACCAGTCCCACATCCACACTCTTTCCCCACACAGGAGGAGATGGTTTTACCCACTGTGTCTGCAAGAGCTGTGAAACCCAGTCCCACATCCGCACACTTCCCCAGACAGGAGGAGATGGTTTGACCCACTGTGTCTGCAAGAGCTGTGAAACCAGTTCCACATCCGCACGCTTTCCCCACACAGGAGGAGATGGTTTGACCCACTGTGTCTGAAAGTGCTGTGAAACCATTCCCACATCCCCAACCTTTCCCCACACAGGAGGAGATGGTTTGACCCACTGTGTCTGCAAGAGCTGTAAAACCAGTCCCACATCCGCACCCTTTCCCCACACAGGAGGAGATGGTTTGACCCACTGTGTCTGCAAGAGCTGTGAAACCACTCCCACATCCACAGCCTTTCCCCACACATGAGGAGATGGTTTGACCCACTGTGTCTGCAAGAGCTGTGCAACCAGTCCCACATCCGCACCCTTTCCCCACACAGGAGGACATGGTTTGACCCACTGTGTCTCAAGAGATGTGAAACCAGTCCCACATCCCCAACCTTTCCCCACACAGGAGGAGATAGTTTGACCCACTGTGTCTGCAAGAGCTGTGCAACCAGTCCCACATCCGCACACTTTCCCCACACAGGAGGAGATGGTTTGACCCACTGTGTCTGTCAGAGCTGTGAAACCGGTCCCACATCCACACCCTATCCCCACACAGGAGGAGATGGTTTGACCCACTGTGTCTGCAAGAGCTGTGCAACCAGTCCCACATCCGCACCCTTTCCCCACACAGGAGGAGATGGTTTGACCCACTGTGACTGCAAGAGCTGTGTAACCAGTCCCACATCCGCACCCTTTCCCCACACAGGAGGAGATGGTTTGACCCACTGTGTCTGCAAGAGCTGTGAAACCAGTCCCACATCCACACCCTTTCCCCACACAGGAGGAGATGGTTTGACCCACTGGGTCTGCTAGAGCTGTGAAACCAGTCCCACATCCCCACCCTTTCCCCACACAGGAGGAGATGGTTTGACACACTGTGTCTGCAAGAGCTGTGTAACCAGTCCCACATCCACACCCTTTCCCCACACAGGAGGAGATGGTTTGACCCACTGTGTCTGCAATAGCTGTGAAACCAGTTCCACATCCACACCCTTTCCCCACACAGGAGGAGATGGTTTGACCCACTGTGTCTGAAAGAGCTGTGAAACCATTCCCACATCCCCAACCTTTCCCCACACAGGAGGAGATGCAGACCCACTGTGACTGCAAGAGCTGTGAAACCAGTCCCACATCCGCACACTTTTCCCACACAGGAGGAGATGGTTTGACCCACTGTGTCTGCAAGAGCTGTAAAACCAGTCCCACATCCGCACCCTTTCCCCACACAGGAGGAGATGGTTTGACCCACTGTGTCTGCAAGAGCTGTGAAACCACTCCCACATCCACAGCCTTTCCCCACACATGAGGAGATGGTTTGACCCACTGTGTCTGCAAGAGCTGTGCAACCAGTCCCACATCCGCACCCTTTCCCCACACAGGAGGACATGGTTTGACCCACTGTGTCTCAAGAGATGTGAAACCAGTCCCACATCCCCAACCTTTCCCCACACAGGAGGAGATAGTTTGACCCACTGTGTCTGCAAGAGCTGTGAAACCAGTCCCACAACCGCACACTTTTCCCACACAGGAGGAGATGGTTTGACCCACTGTGTCTGCAAGAGCTGTGCAACCAGTCCCACATCCGCACACTTTCCCCACACAAGAGGAGATGGTTTGACACACTGTGTCTGCAAGATCTGTGCAACCAGTCCCACATCCGCACACTTTCCCCACACAAGAGGAGATGGTTTGACACACTGTGTCTGCAATAGCTGTGAAACCAGTCCCACATCCACACCCTTTCCCCACACAGGAGGAGATGGTTTGACCGACTGCGTCTGCAAGAGCTCTGAAACCAGTCCCACATCCGCACACTTCCCCACACAGGAGGAGATGGTTTGACACACTGTGTCTGCAATAGCTGTGAAACCAGTCCCACATCCACAACCTTTCCCCACACAGGAGGAGATGGTTTGACCCACTGTGTCTGCAAGAGCTCTGAAACCAGTCCCACATCCGCACCCTTTCCCCACACAGGAGGAGATGGTTTGACCCACTGTGTCTGCAAGAGCTGTGAAACCAGTCCCACATCCACACCCTTTCTCCACACAGGAGGAGATGGTTTGCTCCACTGTGTCTGCAAGAGCTGTGCAACCAGTCCCACATCCGCACACTTTCCCCACACAGGAGGAGATGGTTTGACACACTGTGTCTGCAAGAGCTGTGCAACGAGTCCCAAATCCATACCTTTTCCCTACACAGGAGGAGATGTTTTGACCCACTTTGTCTGCAAGAGCTGTGAAACCAGTCCCACATCCACACCCTTTCCCCACACAGGAGGAGATGTTTTGTCCCACTGTGACTGTAAGAGCTGTGAAACCAGTCCCACATCCGCACACTTTCCCCTCACAGGGGGAGATGGTTTGACCCACAGTGTCTGTTATTGCTGTGCAACCAGTCCCACATCCCCACCCTTTCCCCACACAGGAGGGGATGGTTTGACACACTGTGTCTGCAAGAGCTGTGCAACCAGTCCCACATCCACAGCCTTTCCCCACACAGGAGGAGATGGTTTGACCCACTGTCTCTGCAAGAGCTGTGAAACCAGTCCCACATCCACACCCTTTCCCCACACAGGAGGAGATGGTTTGACACACTGTGTCTGCAAGAGCTGTGAAACGAGTCCCACATCCGCACACTTTCCCCACACAGGAGGAGATGGTTTGACCCACTGTGTCTGCAAGAGCTGTGAAACCAGTCCCACATCCACACCCTTTCCCCACACAGGAGGAGATGGTTTGACCCACTGTGTCTGCAAGACCTGTGCACCAGTCCCACATCCGCACCCTTTCCCCACACAGGAGGAGATGGTTTGACCGACTGCGTCTGCAAGAGCTGTGCAACCAGTCCCACATCCGCACCCTTTCCCCACACAGGAGGAGATGGTTTGACACACTGTGTCTGCAAGAGCTGTGAAACCAGTCCCACATCCGCACCCCTTCCCCACACAGGAGGAGATGGTTTGACCCACTGTGTCTGCAAGAGCTGTGAAACCAGTCCCACATCCACACTCTTTCCCCACACAGGAGGAGATGGTTTGACCCACTGTGTCTGCAATAGCTGTGAAACCAGTTCCACATCCGCACGCTTTCCCCACACAGGAGGAGATGGTTTGACCCACTGTGTCTGAAAGAGCTGTGAAACCATTCCCACATCCCCAACCTTTCCCCACACAGGAGGAGATGCAGACCCACTGTGACTGCAAGAGCTGTGAAACCAGTCCCACATCCGCACCCTTTCCCCACACAATAGGAGATGGTTTGACACAATGTGTCTGCAAGAGCTGTGAAACCAGTCCCACAACCGCACACTTTTCCCACACAGGAGGAGATGGTTTGACCCACTGTGTCTGCAAGAGCTGTGCAACCAGTCCCACATCCGCACACTTTCCCCACACAAGAGGAGATGGTTTGACACACTGTGTCTGCAAGATCTGTGCAACCAGTCCCACATCCGCACACTTTCCCCACACAAGAGGAGATGGTTTGACACACTGTGTCTGCAATAGCTGTGAAACCAGTCCCACATCCACACCCTTTCCCCACACAGGAGGAGATGGTTTGACCGACTGCGTCTGCAAGAGCTCTGAAACCAGTCCCACATCCGCACACTTCCCCACACAGGAGGAGATGGTTTGACACACTGTGTCTGCAATAGCTGTGAAACCAGTCCCACATCCACAACCTTTCCCCACACAGGAGGAGATGGTTTGACCCACTGTGTCTGCAAGAGCTCTGAAACCAGTCCCACATCCGCACCCTTTCCCCACACAGGAGGAGATGGTTTGACCCACTGTGTCTGCAAGAGCTGTGAAACCAGTCCCACATCCACACCCTTTCTCCACACAGGAGGAGATGGTTTGCTCCACTGTGTCTGCAAGAGCTGTGAAACCAGTCCCACAACCCCAAACTTTCCCCACACAGGAGGAGATGGTTTGACACACTGTGTCTGCAAGAGCTGTGCAACGAGTCCCAAATCCATACCTTTTCCCTACACAGGAGGAGATGTTTTGACCCACTTTGTCTGCAAGAGCTGTGAAACCAGTCCCACATCCACACCCTTTCCCCACACAGGAGGAGATGTTTTGTCCCACTGTGACTGTAAGAGCTGTGAAACCAGTCCCACATCCGCACACTTTCCCCTCACAGGGGGAGATGGTTTGACCCACAGTGTCTGTTATTGCTGTGCAACCAGTCCCACATCCCCACCCTTTCCCCACACAGTAGGGGATGGTTTGACACACTGTGTCTGCAAGAGCAGTGAAACCAGCCCCACATCCGGACCCTTTCCCCACACAGGAGGAGATGGTTTGACCCACTGTGTCTGCAAGAGCTGTGAAACCAGTCCCACATCCACACCCTTTCCCCACACAGGAGGAGATGGTTTGACACACTGTGTCTGCAAGAGCTGTGCAACCAGTCCCACATCCACAGCCTTTCCCCACACAGGAGGAGATGGTTAGACCCACTGTGTCTGCTAGAGCGGTGAAACCAGTCCCACATCCACACCCTTTCCCCACACAGGAGGAGATGGTTTGACCCACTGTCTCTGCAAGAGCTGTGAAACCAGTCCCACATCCAGACCCTTTCCCCACACAGGAGGAGATGGTTTGACACACTGTGTCTGCAAGAGCTGTGAAACGAGTCCCACATCCGCACACTTTCCCCACACAGGAGGAGATGGTTTGACCCACTGTGTCTGCAAGAGCTGTGAAACCAGTCCCACATCCACACCCTTTCCCCACACAGGAGGAGATGGTTTGACCCACTGTGTCTGCAAGACCTGTGCACCAGTCCCACATCCGCACCCTTTCCCCACACAGGAGGAGATGGTTTGACCCACTGTGTCTGCAAGAGCTGTGAAACCAGTCCCACATCCGCAGCCTTTCCCCACACAGGAGGAGCTGGTTTGACCCACTGTGTCTGCAAGAGCTGTGAAACCCAGTCCCACATCCGCACCCTTTCCCCACACAGGAGGAGATGGTTTGACCCACTGTGTCGGAAAGAGCTGTGAAACCAGCCCCACATCCGCACCCTTTCCCCACACAGGAGGAGATGGTTTGACCCACTGTGTCTGCAAGAACTGTGAAACCAGTCCCACATCCGCACACTTTCCCAACACAGGAGGAGATGGGTTGAGCCACTATGTCTGCAAGAGCTGTGAAACCAGTCCCACATCCCCACCCTTTCCCCTCACAGGAGGAGATGTTTTGACCCACTATGTCTGGAAGAGCTGTGAAACCATTTCCACATCAACACCCTTTCCCCACACAGGAGGAGATGGTTTGACCCACTGTGTCTGCAAGAGCTGTGCAACCAGTCCCACATCCCCACCCTTTCCCCACACAGGAGGAGATGGTTTGACACACTGTGTCTGCAAGAGCTGTGCAACCAGTCCCACATCCGCACACTTTCCCCACACAGGAGGAGATGGTTTGACCCACTGTGTCTGCAAGAGCTGTGAAACCAGTCCCACATCCACAAACTTTCCCCACACAGGAGGGGATGGTTTGACCCACAGTGTCTGCAAGAGCTGTGAAACCAGTCCCACATCCACACCCTTTCCCCACACAGGAGGGGATGGTTTGACCCACTGTGTCTGCAAGAGCTGTGAAACCAGTCCCACATCCACACCCTTTCCCCACACAGGAGGAGATGGTTTGACCCACTGTGACTGCAAGAGCTGTGAAACGAGTCCCACATCCACACCCTTTCCCCACACAGGAGGACATGGTTTGACACACTGTGTCTCAAGAGATGTGAAACCAGTCCCACATCCCCAACCTTTCCCCACACAGGAGGAGAAAAGTTTGACCCACTGTGTCTGCAAGAGCTGTGAAACCAGTCCCACATCCGCACACTTTCCCCACACAGGAGGAGATGGTTTGACCCACTGTGTCTGTCAGAGCTGTGAAACCGTTCCCACATCCACACCCTTTCCCCACACAGGAGGAGATGGTTTGACCCACTGTGTCTGCAAGAGCTGTGCAACCAGTCCCACATCCGCACCCTTTCCCCACACAGGAGGAGATGGTTTGACCCACTGTGACTGTAAGAGCTGTGAAACCAGTCCCACATCCGCACCCTTTCCCCACACAGGAGGAGATGGTTTGACCCACTGTGTCTGCAAGAGCTGTGTAACCAGTCCCACATCCGCACCCTTTCCCCACACAGGAGGAGATGGTTTGACCCACTGTGTCTGCAAGAGCTGTGAAACCAGTCCCACTTCCGCCCCCTTTCTCCACACAGGAGGAGATGGTTTGACCCACTGTGTCTGTAAGAGCTGTGTAACCAGTCCCACATCCACACCCTTTCCCCACACAGGAGGAGATGGTTTGACCCACTGTGTCTGTCAGAGCTGTGTAACCAGTCCCACATCCACACCCTTTCCCCACACAGGAGATGGTTTGACCCACTGTGTCTGCAAGAGCTGTGAAACCAGTCCCACATCCACACCCTTTCCCCACACAGGAGGAGATGGTTTGACCCACTGTGTCTGTAAGAGCTGTGTAACCAGTCCCACATCCACACCCTTTCCCCACACAGGAGATGGTTTGACCCACTGTGTCTGCAAGAGCTGTGTAACCAGTCCCACATCCACACCCTTTCCCCACACAGGAGATGGTTTGACCCACTGTGTCTGTAAGAGCTGTGAAACCAGTCCCACATCCGCACCCTTTCCCCACACAGGAGGAGATGGTTTGACCCACTGTGTCTGCAAGAGCTGTGACTTCTGTCCCACATCCCCACCCTTTCTCCACACCGGAGGAGATGGTTAGACCCACTGTGTCTGCAAGAGCTGTGCAACCAGTCCCACATCCACAGCCTTTCCCCACACAGGAGGAGATGGTTAGACCCACTGTGTCTGCTAGAGCTGTGAAACCTGTCCCACATCCACACCCTTTCCGCACACAGGAGGAGATGGTTTGACCCACTGTGCCTGCAAGAGCTGTGAAACCAGTCCCACATCCACACCCTTTCCCCACACAGGAGGAGATGGTTTGACCCACTGTGTCTGCAAGAGCTGTGAAACCAGTCCCACATCCGCACCCTTTCCCCACACAGGAGGAGATGGTTTGACCCACTGTGTCTGCAAGAGCTGTGAAACCGAGTCCCACATCCGCACGCTTTCCCCACACAGAAGGAGATGGTTTGACCCACTGTGTCTGCAAGAACTGTGAAACCAGTCCCACATCCGCACACTTTCCCCTCACAGGGGGAGATGGTTTGACCCACAGTGACTGTTATTGCTGTGCAACCAGTCCCACATCCACACCCTTTCCCCACACAGGAGGCGATGGTTTGACACACTGTGTCTGCAAGAGCAGTGAAACCAGCCCCACATCCGGACCCTTTCCCCACACAGGAGGAGATGGTTTGACCCACTGTGTCTGCAAGAGCTGTGAAACCAGTCCCACATCCACACCCTTTCCCCACACAGGAGGAGATGGTTTGACACACTGTGTCTGCAAGAGCTGTGCAACCAGTCCCACATCCACAGCCTTTCCCCACACAGGAGGAGATGGTTTGACCCACTGTGTCTGCAAGAGCTGTGAAACCAGTCCCACATCCACACCCTTTCCCCACACAGGAGGAGATGGTTTGACCCACTGTGTCTGCAAGACCTGTGCACCAGTCCCACATCCGCACCCTTTCCCCACACAGGAGGAGATGGTTTGACCCACTGTGTCTGCAAGAGCTGTGAAACCAGTCCCACATCCGCAGCCTGTCCCCACACAGGAGGAGATGGTTTGACCCACTGTGTCTGCAAGAGCTGTGAAACCCAGTCCCACATCCGCACCCTTTCCCCACACAGGAGGAGATGGTTTGACCCACTGTGTCTGAAAGAGCTGTGAAACCAGCCCCACATCCGCACCCTTTCCCCACACAGGAGGAGATGGTTTGACCCACTGTGTCTGCAAGAACTGTGAAACCAGTCCCACATCCACACACTTTCCCCACACAGGAGGAGATGGGTTGAGCCACTATGTCTGCAAGAGCTGTGAAACCAGTCCCACATCCCCACCCTTTCCCCTCACAGGAGGAGATGTTTTGACCCACTATGTCTGCAAGAGCTGTGAAACCAGTTCCACATCCACACCCTTTCCCCACACAGGAGGAGATGGTTTGACCCACTGTGTCTGCAAGAGCTGTGAAACCAGTCCCACATCCACACTCTTTCCCCACACAGGAGGAGATGGTTTTACCCACTGTGTCTGCAAGAGCTGTGAAACCCAGTCCCACATCCGCACACTTCCCCACACAGGAGGAGATGGTTTGACCCACTGTGTCTGCAAGAGCTGTGAAACCAGTTCCACATCCGCACGCTTTCCCCACACAGGAGGAGATGGTTTGACCCACTGTGTCTGAAAGTGCTGTGAAACCATTCCCACATCCCCAACCTTTCCCCACACAGGAGGAGATGCAGACCCACTGTGACTGCAAGAGCTGTGAAACCAGTCCCACATCCGCACACTTTTCCCACACAGGAGGAGATGGTTTGACCCACTGTGTCTGCAAGAGCTGTAAAACCAGTCCCACATCCGCACCCTTTCCCCACACAGGAGGAGATGGTTTGACCCACTGTGTCTGCAAGAGCTGTGAAACCACTCCCACATCCACAGCCTTTCCCCACACATGAGGAGATGGTTTGACCCACTGTGTCTGCAAGAGCTGTGCAACCAGTCCCACATCCGCACCCATTCCCCACACAGGAGGCCATTGTTTGACACACTGTGTCTCAAGAGATGTGAAACCAGTCCCACATCCCCAACCTTTCCCCACACAGGAGGAGATAGTTTGACCCACTGTGTCTGCAAGAGCTGTGCAACCAGTCCCACATCCGCACACTTTCCCCACACAGGAGGAGATGGTTTGACCCACTGTGTCTGTCAGAGCTGTGAAACCGGTCCCACATCCACACCCTTTCCCCACACAGGAGGAGATGGTTTGACCCACTGTGTCTGCAAGAGCTGTGCAACCAGTCCCACATCCGCACCCTTTCCCCACACAGGAGGAGATGGTTTGACCCACTGTGTCTGCAAGAGCTGTGTAACCAGTCCCACATCCGCACCCTTTCCCCACACAGGAGGAGATGGTTTGACCCACTGTGTCTGCAAGAGCTGTGAAACCAGTCCCACATCCACACCCTTTCCCCACACAGGAGGAGATGGTTTGACCCACTGGGTCTGCTAGAGCTGTGAAACCAGTCCCACATCCCCACCCTTTCCCCACACAGGAGGAGATGGTTTGACACACTGTGTCTGCAAGAGCTGTGAAACCAGTCCCACATCCGCATCCTTTCCCCACACAGGAGGAGATGGTTTGACCCACTGTGTCTGCAAGAGCTGTGAAACCAGTCCCACATCCACACCCTTTCCCCACACAGGAGGAGATGGTTTGACACACTGTGTCTGCAAGAGCTGTGAAACCAGTCCCACATCCACACCCTTTCCCCACACAGGAGGAGATGGTTTGACCCACTGTGTCTGCAAGAGCTGTGAAACCAGTCCCACATCCGCACCCCTTCCCCACACAGGAGGAGATGGTTTGACCCACTGTGTCTGCAAGAGCTGTGAAACCAGTCCCACATCCACACTCTTTCCCCACACAGGAGGAGATGGTTTGACCCACTGTGTCTGCAATAGCTGTGAAACCAGTTCCACATCCGCACGCTTTCCCCACACAGGAGGAGATGGTTTGACCCACTGTGTCTGAAAGAGCTGTGAAACCATTCCCACATCCCCAACCTTTCCCCACACAGGAGGAGATGCAGACCCACTGTGACTGCAAGAGCTGTGAAACCAGTCCCACATCCCCACCCTTTCTCCACACAGCAGGAGATGGTTAGACCCACTGTGTCTGCAAGAGCTGTGCAACCAGTACCACATCCACAGCCTTTCCCCAAACAGGAGGAGATGGTTAGACCCACTGTGTCTGCTAGAGCTGTGAAACCAATCCCACATCCCCACCCTTTCTCCACACAGCAGTAGATGGTTAGACCCACTGTGTCTGCAAGAGCTGTGCAACCAGTCCCACATCCACAGCCTTTCCCCAAACAGGAGGAGATGGTTAGACCCACTGTGTCTGCTAGAGCTGTGAAACCAGTCCCACATCCCACCCTTTCCCCACACAGGAGGAGATGGTTTGACACACTGTGTCTGCAAGAGCTGTGAAACCAGTCCCACATCCACACCCTTTCCCCACACAGGAGGAGATGGTTTGACACACTGTGTCTGCAAGAGCTGTGAAACCAGTCCCACATCCGCACCCCTTCCCCACACAGGAGGAGATGGTTTGACCCACTGTGTCTGCAAGAGCTGTGAAACCAGTCCCACATCCACACTCTTTCCCTACACAGGAGGAGATGGTTTTACCCACTGTGTCTGCAAGAGCTGTGAAACCCAGTCCCACATCCGCACACTTCCCCACACAGGAGGAGATGGTTTGACCCACTGTGTCTGCAAGAGCTGTGAAACCAGTTCCACCTCCGCACGCTTTCCCCACACAGGAGGAGATGGTTTGACCCACTGTGTCTGAAAGAGCTGTGAAACCATTCCCACATCCCCAACCTTTCCCCACACAGGAGGAGATGCAGACCCACTGTGACTGCAAGAGCTGTGAAACCAGTCCCACATCCGCACACTTTTCCCACACAGGAGGAGATGGTTTGACCCACTGTGTCTGCAAGAGCTGTAAAACCAGTCCCACATCCGCACCCTTTCCCCACACAGGAGGAGATGGTTTGACCCACTGTGTCTGCAAGAGCTGTGAAACCACTCCCACATCCACAGCCTTTCCCCACACATGAGGAGATGGTTTGACCCACTGTGTCTGCAAGAGCTGTGAAACCAGTCCCACATCCGCACACTTTCCCCACACAAGAGGAGATGGTTTGACCCACTGTGTCTGCAAGAGCTGTGAAACCAGTCCCACATCCACACCCTTTCCCCACACAGGAGGAGATGGTTTGACCCACTGTGTCTGCAAGAGCTGTGCAACCAGTCCCACATCCACACCCTTTCCCCACACAGGAGGAGATGGTTTGACCCACTGTGTCTGCAAGAGCTGTGTAACCAGTCCCACATCCGCACCCTTTCCCCACACAGGAGGAGATGGTTTGACCCACTGTGTCTGCAAGAGCTGTGACTTCTGTCCCACATCCCCACCCTTTCTCCACACCGGAGGAGATGGTTAGACCCACTGTGTCTGCAAGAGCTGTGCAACCAGTCCCACATCCATAGCCTTTCCCCACACAGGAGGAGATGGTTAGACCCACTGTGTCTGCTAGAGCTGTGAAACCTGTCCCACATCCACACCCTTTCCCCACACAGGAGGAGATGGTTTGACCCACTGTGCCTGCAAGAGCTGTGAAACCAGTCCCACATCCACACCCTTTCCCCACACAGGAGGAGATGGTTTGACCCACTGTGTCTGCAAGAGCTGTGAAACCAGTCCCACATCCGCACTCTTTCCCCACACAGGAGGAGATGGTTTGACCCACTGTGTCTGCAAGAGCTGTGAAACCCAGTCCCACATCCGCACGCTTTCCCCACACAGAAGGAGATGGTTTGACCCACTGTGTCTGCAAGAACTGTGAAACCAGTCCCACATCCGCACACTTTCCCCTCACAGGGGGAGATGGTTTGACCCACAGTGACTGTTATTGCTGTGCAACCAGTCCCACATCCACACCCTTTCCCCACACAGGAGGAGATGGTTTGACCCACTGTGTCTGCAAGAACTGTGAAACCAGTCCCACATCCACACACTTTCCCCACACAGGAGGAGATGGGTTGAGCCACTATGTCTGCAAGAGCTGTGAAACCAGTCCCACATCCCCACCCTTTCCCCTCACAGGAGGAGATGTTTTGACCCACTATGTCTGCAAGAGCTGTGAAACCAGTTCCACATCCACACCCTTTCCCCACACAGGAGGAGATGGTTTGACCCACTGTGTCTGCAAGAACTGTGCAACCAGTCCCACATCCCCACCCTTTCCCCACACAGGAGGAGATGGTTTGACACACTGTGTCTGCAAGAGCTGTGCAACCAGTCCCACATCCGCACACTTTCCCCACACAGGAGGAGATGGTTTGACCCACTGTGTCTGCAAGAGCTGTGAAACCAGTCCCACATCCACACCCTTTCCCCACACAGGAGGGGATGGTTTGACCCACAGTGTCTGCAAGAGCTGTGAAACCAGTCCCACATCCACACCCTTTCCACACACAGGAGGGGATGGTTTGACCCACTGTGTCTGCAAGAGCTGTGAAACCAGTCCCACATCCACACCCTTTCCCCACACAGGAGGAGATGGTTTGACCCACTGTGACTGCAAGAGCTGTGAAACGAGTCCCACATCCCCACCCTTTCCCCACACAGGAGGAGATGGTTTGACACACTGTGTCTGCAAGAGCTGTGCAACCAGTCCCACATCCGCACACTTTCCCCACACAGGAGGAGATGGTTTGACCCACTGTGTCTGCAAGAGCTGTGAAACCAGTCCCACATCCACACCCTTTCCCCACACAGGAGGACATGGTTTGACACACTGTGTCTCAAGAGATGTGAAACCAGTCCCACATCCCCAACCTTTCCCCACACAGGAGGAGATAGTTTGACCCACTGTGTCTGCAAGAGCTGTGCAACCAGTCCCACATCCGCACACTTTCCCCACACAGGAGGAGATGGTTTGACCCACTGTGTCTGTCAGAGCTGTGAAACCGGTCCCACATCCACACCCTTTCCCCACACAGGAGGAGATGGTTTGACCCACTGTGTCTGCAAGAGCTGTGCAACCAGTCCCACATCCGCACCCTTTCCCCACACAGGAGGAGATGGTTTGACCCACTGTGACTGTAAGAGCTGTGAAACCAGTCCCACATCCGCACCCTTTCCCCACACAGGAGGAGATGGTTTGACCCACTGTGTCTGCAAGAGCTGTGAAACCAGTCCCACATCCACACCCTTTCCCCACACAGGAGGAGATGGTTTGACCCACTGTGTCTGCAAGAGCTGTGAAACCAGTCCCACATCCACACCCTTTCCCCACACAGGAGGAGATGTTTTGACCCACTGTGTCTGTCAGAGCTGTGTAACCAGTCCCACATCCACACCCTTTCCCCACACAGGAGATGGTTTGACCCACTGTGTCTGCAAGAGCTGTGTAACCAGTCCCACATCCACACACTTTCCCCACACAGGAGGAGATGGTTTGACCCACTGTGTCTGCAAGAGCTGTGAAACCAGTCCCACATCCGCACCCTTTCCCCACACAGGAGGAGATGGTTTGACCCACTGTGCCTGTCAGAGCTGTGCAACCAGTCCCACATCCACACCCTTTCCCCACACAGGAGGAGATGGTTTGACCCACTGTGTCTGCAAGAGCTGTGCAACCAGTCCCACATCCACACCCTTTCCCCACACAGGAGGAGATGGTTAGACCCACTGTGTCTGTAAGAGCTGTGCAACCAGTCCCACATCCACACCCTTTCCCCACACAGGAGGAGATGGTTTGACCCACTGTGTCTGTAAGAGCTGTGTAACCAGTCCCACATCCACACCCTTTCCCCACACAGGAGGAGATGGTTTGACCCACTGTGTCTGCAAGAGCTGTGAAACCAGTCCCACATCCACACCCTTTCCCCACACAGGAGGAGATGGTTAGACCCACTGTGTCTGCAAGAGCTGTGAAATCAGTCCCACATCCCCACCCTTTCTCCACACAGCAGGAGATGGTTAGACCCACTGTGTCTGCAAGAGCTGTGCAACCAGTCCCACATCCACAGCCTTTCCCCAAACAGGAGGAGATGGTTAGACCCACTGTGTCTGCTAGAGCTGTGAAACCAGTCCCACATCCACACACTTTCCCCACACAGGAGGAGATGGTTTGACACACTGTGTCTGCAAGAGCTGTGAAACCAATCCCACATCCGGACCCTTTCCCCACACAGGAGGAGATGGTTTGAACCACTGTGTCTGCAAGAGCTGTGTAACCAGTCCCACATCCCCACCCTTTCCCCAAACAGGAGGAGATGGTTTGACCCACTGTGTCTGCAAGAGCTGTGAAACCAGTCCCACATCCACACTCTTTCCCCACACAGGAGGAGATGGTTTTACCCACTGTGTCTGCAAGAGCTGTGAAACCCAGTCCCACATCCGCACACTTCCCCACACAGGAGGAGATGGTTTGACCCACTGTGTCTGCAAGAGCTGTGAAACCAGTTCCACATCCGCACGCTTTCCCCACACAGGAGGAGATGGTTTGACCCACTGTGTCTGAAAGTGCTGTGAAACCATTCCCACATCCCCAACCTTTCCCCACACAGGAGGAGATGCAGACCCACTGTGACTGCAAGAGCTGTGAAACCAGTCCCACATCCGCACACTTTTCCCACACAGGAGGAGATGGTTTGACCCACTGTGTCTGCAAGAGCTGTAAAACCAGTCCCACATCCGCACCCTTTCCCCACACAGGAGGAGATGGTTTGACCCACTGTGTCTGCAAGAGCTGTGCAACCAGTCCCACATCCGCACCCTTTCCCCACACAGGAGGCCATTGTTTGACACACTGTGTCTCAAGAGATGTGAAACCAGTCCCACATCCCCAACCTTTCCCCACACAGGAGGAGATAGTTTGACCCACTGTGTCTGCAAGAGCTGTGCAACCAGTCCCACATCCGCACACTTTCCCCACACAGGAGGAGATGGTTTGACCCACTGTGTCTGTCAGAGCTGTGAAACCGGTCCCACATCCACACCCTTTCCCCACACAGGAGGAGATGGTTTGACCCACTGTGTCTGCAAGAGCTGTGCAACCAGTCCCACATCCGCACCCTTTCCCCACACAGGAGGAGATGGTTTGACCCACTGTGACTGTAAGAGCTGTGAAACCAGTCCCACATCCGCACCCTTTCCCCACACAGGAGGAGATGGTTTGACCCACTGTGTCTGCAAGAGCTGTGTAACCAGTCCCACATCCGCACCCTTTCCCCACACAGGAGGAGATGGTTTGACCCACTGTGTCTGCAAGAGCTGTGAAACCAGTCCCACATCCACACCCTTTCCCCACACAGGAGGAGATGGTTTGACCCAATGGGTCTGCTAGAGCTGTGAAACCAGTCCCACATCCCCACCCTTTCCCCACACAGGAGGAGATGGTTTGACACACTGTGTCTGCAAGAGCTGTGAAACCAGTCCCACATCCACACCCTTTCCCCACACAGGAGGAGATGGTTTGACACACTGTGTCTGCAAGAGCTGTGAAACCAGTCCCACATCCGCACCCCTTCCCCACACAGGAGGAGATGGTTTGACCCACTGTGTCTGCAAGAGCTGTGAAACCAGTCCCACATCCACACTCTTTCCCCACACAGGAGGAGATGGTTTGACCCACTGTGTCTGCAATAGCTGTGAAACCAGTTCCACATCCGCACGCTTTCCCCACACAGGAGGAGATGGTTTGACCCACTGTGTCTGAAAGAGCTGTGAAACCATTCCCACATCCCCAACCTTTCCCCACACAGGAGGAGATGCAGACCCACTGTGACTGCAAGAGCTGTGAAACCAGTCCCACATCCGCACCCTTTCCCCACACAATAGGAGATGGTTTGACACAATGTGTCTGCAAGAGCTGTGAAACCAGTCCCACAACCGCACACTTTTCCCACACAGGAGGAGATGGTTTGACCCACTGTGTCTGCAAGAGCTGTGCAACCAGTCCCACATCCGCACACTTTCCCCACACAAGAGGAGATGGTTTGACACACTGTGTCTGCAAGATCTGTGCAACCAGTCCCACATCCGCACACTTTCCCCACACAAGAGGAGATGGTTTGACACACTGTGTCTGCAATAGCTGTGAAACCAGTCCCACATCCACACCATTTCCCCACACAGGAGGAGATGGTTTGACCGATTGCGTCTGCAAGAGCTCTGAAACCAGTCCCACATCCGCACACTTCCCCACACAGGAGGAGATGGTTTGACACACTGTGTCTGCAATAGCTGTGAAACCAGTCCCACATCCACAACCTTTCCCCACACAGGAGGAGATGGTTTGACCCACTGTGTCTGCAAGAGCTCTGAAACCAGTCCCACATCCGCACCCTTTCCCCACACAGGAGGAGATGGTTTGACCCACTGTGTCTGCAAGAGCTGTGAAACCAGTCCCACATCCACACCCTTTCTCCACACAGGAGGAGATGGTTTGCTCCACTGTGTCTGCAAGAGCTGTGAAACCAGTCCCACAACCCCAAACTTTCCCCACACAGGAGGAGATGGTTTGACACACTGTGTCTGCAAGAGCTGTGCAACGAGTCCCAAATCCATACCTTTTCCCTACACAGGAGGAGATGTTTTGACCCACTTTGTCTGCAAGAGCTGTGAAACCAGTCCCACATCCACACCCTTTCCCCACACAGGAGGAGATGTTTTGTCCCACTGTGACTGTAAGAGCTGTGAAACCAGTCCCACATCCGCACCCTTTCCCCTCACAGGGGGAGATGGTTTGACCCACAGTGTCTGTTATTGCTGTGCAACCAGTCCCACATCCCCACCCTTTCCCCACACAGGAGGGGATGGTTTGACACACTGTGTCTGCAAGAGCAGTGAAACCAGCCCCACATCCGGACCCTTTCCCCACACAGGAGGAGATGGTTTGACCCACTGTGTCTGCAAGAGCTGTGAAACCAGTCCCACATCCACACCCTTTCCCCACACAGGAGGAGATGGTTTGACACACTGTGTCTGCAAGAGCTGTGCAACCAGTCCCACATCCACACCCTTTCCCCACACAGGAGGAGATGGTTTGACCCACTGTCTCTGCAAGAGCTGTGAAACCAGTCCCACATCCACACCCTTTCCCCACACAGGAGGAGATGGTTTGACACACTGTGTCTGCAAGAGCTGTGAAACGAGTCCCACATCCGCACACTTTCCCCACACAGGAGGAGATGGTTTGACCCACTGTGTCTGCAAGAGCTGTGAAACCAGTCCCACATCCACACCCTTTCCCCACACAGGAGGAGATGGTTTGACCCACTGTGTCTGCAAGACCTGTGCACCAGTCCCACATCCGCACCCTTTCCCCACACAGGAGGAGATGGTTTGACCCACTGTGTCTGCAAGAGCTGTGAAACCATTTCCACATCCACACCCTTTCCCCACACAGGAGGGGATGGTTTGACCCACTGTGTCTGCAAGAGCTGTGAAACCAGTCCCACATCCACACCCTTTCCCCACACAGGAGGAGATGGTTTGACCCACTGTGACTGCAAGAGCTGTGAAACGAGTCCCACATCCACACCCTTTCCCCACACAGGAGGACATGGTTTGACACACTGTGTCTCAAGAGATGTGAAACCAGTCCCACATCCCCAACGTTTCCCCACACAGGAGGAGATAGTTTGACCCACTGTGTCTGCAAGAGCTGTGAAACCAGTCCCACATCCGCACACTTTCCCCACACAGGAGGAGATGGTTTGACCCACTGTGTCTGTCAGAGCTGTGAAACCGTTCCCACATCCACACCCTTTCCCCACACAGGAGGAGATGGTTTGACCCACTGTGTCTGCAAGAGCTGTGTAACCAGTCCCACATCCGCACCCTTTCCCCACACAGGAGGAGATGGTTTGACCCACTGTGTCTGCAACAGCTGTGAAACCAGTCCCACATCCACACCCTTTCCCCACACAGGAGGAGATGGTTTGACCCACTGTGTCTGCAAGAGCTGTGAAACCAGTCCCACTTCCGCACCCTTTCTCCACACAGGAGGAGATGGTTTGACCCACTGTGTCTGCAAGAGCTGTGAAACCAGTCCCACATCCACACCCTTTCCCCACACAGGAGGAGATGGTTTGACCCACTGTGTCTGCAAGAGCTGTGCAACCAGTCCCACATCCACACCCTTTCCCCACACAGGACGAGATGGTTTGACCCACTGTGTCTGTAAGAGCTGTGTAACCAGTCCCACATCCACACCCTTTCCCCACACAGGAGATGGTTTGACCCACTGTGTCTGCAAGAGCTGTGTAACCAGTCCCACATCCACACACTTTCCCCACACAGGAGGAGATGGTTTGACCCACTGTGTCTGCAAGAGCTGTGAAACCAGTCCCACATCCGCACCCTTTCCCCACACAGGAGGAGATGGTTTGACCCACTGTGTCTGTAAGAGCTGTGAAACCAGTCCCACATCCACACCCTTTCCCCACACAGGAGGAGATGGTTAGATCACTGTGTCTGTAAGAGCTGTGCAACCAGTCCCACGTCCACACCCTTTCCCCACACAGGAGGAGATGGTTTGACCCACTGTGTCTGTAAGAGCTGTGTAACCAGTCCCACATCCACACCCTTTCCCCACACAGGAGGAGATGGTTTGACCCACTGTGTCTGCAAGAGCTGTGAAACCAGTCCCACATCCACACCCTTTCCCCACACAGGAGGAGATGGTTAGACCCACTGTGTCTGCAAGAGCTGTGAAACCAGTCCCACATCCCCACCCTTTCTCCACACAGCAGGAGATGGTTAGACCCACTGTGTCTGCAAGAGCTGTGCAACCAGTCCCACATCCACAGCCTTTCCCCAAACAGGAGGAGATGGTTAGACCCACTGTGTCTGCTAGAGCTGTGAAACCAGTCCCACATCCCCACCCTTTCCCCACACAGGAGGAGATGGTTTGACCCACTGTGTCTGCAAGAGCTGTGAAACCAGTCCCACATCCACACCCTTTCCCCACACAGGAGGAGATGGTTTGACACACTGTGTCTGCAAGAGCTGTGAAACCAGTCCCACATCCGCACCCCTTCCCCACACAGGAGGAGATGGTTTGACCCACTGTGTCTGCAAGAGCTGTGAAACCAGTCCCACATCCGCACACTTTCCCCACACAGGAGGAGATGGTTTGACCCACTGTGTCTGCAAGAACTGTGAAACCAGTCCCACATCCACACACTTTCCCCACACAGGAGGAGATGGGTTGAGCCACTATGTCTGCAAGAGCTGTGAAACCAGTCCCACATCCCCACCCTTTCCCCTCACAGGAGGAGATGTTTTGACCCACTATGTCTGCAAGAGCTGTGAAACCAGTTCCACATCCACACCCTTTCCCCACACAGGAGGAGATGGTTTGACCCACTGTGTCTGCAAGAGCTGTGCAACCAGTCCCACATCCCCACCCTTTCCCCACACAGGAGGAGATGGTTTGACACACTGTGTCTGCAAGAGCTGTGCAACCAGTCCCACATCCGCACACTTTCCCCACACAGGAGGAGATGGTTTGACCCACTGTGTCTGCAAGAGCTGTGAAACCAGTCCCACATCCACACCCTTTCCCCACACAGGAGGGGATGGTTTGACCCACAGTGTCTGCAAGAGCTGTGAAACCAGTCCCACATCCACACCCTTTCCACACACAGGAGGGGATGGTTTGACCCACTGTGTCTGCAAGAGCTGTGAAACCAGTCCCACATCCACACCCTTTCCCCACACAGGAGGACATGGTTTGACACACTGTGTCTCAAGAGATGTGAAACCAGTCCCACATCGCCAACCTTTCCCCACACAGGAGGAGATAGTTTGACCCACTGTGTCTGCAAGAGCTGTGCAACCAGTCCCACATCCGCACACTTTCCCCACACAGGAGGAGATGGTTTGACCCACTGTGTCTGTCAGAGCTGTGAAACCGGTCCCACATCCACACCCTTTCCCCACACAGGAGGAGATGGTTTGACCCACTGTGTTTGCAAGAGCTGTGCAACCAGTCCCACATCCGCACCCTTTCCCCACACAGGAGGAGATGGTTTGACCCACTGTGACTGTAAGAGCTGTGAAACCAGTCCCACATCCGCACCCTTTCCCCACACAGGAGGAGATGGTTTGACCCACTGTGTCTGCAAGAGCTGTGAAACCAGTCCCACATCCGCACCCTTTCCCCACACAGGAGGAGATGGTTTGACCCACTGTGTCTGCAAGAGCTGTGTAACCAGTCCCACATCCGCACCCTTTCCCCACACAGGAGGAGATGGTTTGACCCACTGTGTCTGTAAGAGCTGTGTAACCAGTCCCACATCCACACCCTTTCCCCACACAGGAGGAGATGGTTTGACCCACTGTGTCTGCAAGAGCTGTGAAACCAGTCCCACATCCACACCCTTTCCCCACACAGGAGGAGATGGTTAGACCCACTGTGTCTGCAAGAGCTGTGAAATCAGTCCCACATCCCCACCCTTTCTCCACACAGCAGGAGATGGTTAGACCCACTGTGTCTGCAAGAGCTGTGCAACCAGTCCCACATCCACAGCCTTTCCCCAAACAGGAGGAGATGGTTAGACCCACTGTGTCTGCTAGAGCTGTGAAACCAGTCCCACATCCACACACTTTCCCCACACAGGAGGAGATGGTTTGACACACTGTGTCTGCAAGAGCTGTGAAACCAATCCCACATCCGCAACCTTTCCCCACACAGGAGGAGATGGTTTGACCCACTGTGTCTGCAAGAGCTGTGTAACCAGTCCCACATCCCCACCCTTTCCCCAAACAGGAGGAGATGGTTTGACCCACTGTGTCTGCAAGAGCTGTGAAACCAGTCCCACATCCACACTCTTTCCCCACACAGGAGGAGATGGTTTTACCCACTGTGTCTGCAAGAGCTGTGAAACCCAGTCCCACATCCGCACACTTCCCCACACAGGAGGAGATGGTTTGACCCACTGTGTCTGCAAGAGCTGTGAAACCAGTTCCACATCCGCACGCTTTCCCCACACAGGAGGAGATGGTTTGACCCACTGTGTCTGAAAGTGCTGTGAAACCATTCCCACATCCCCAACCTTTCCCCACACAGGAGGAGATGCAGACCCACTGTGACTGCAAGAGCTGTGAAACCAGTCCCACATCCGCACACTTTTCCCACACAGGAGGAGATGGTTTGACCCACTGTGTCTGCAAGAGCTGTAAAACCAGTCCCACATCCGCACCCTTTCCCCACACAGGAGGAGATGGTTTGACCCACTGTGTCTGCAAGAGCTGTGAAACCACTCCCACATCCACAGCCTTTCCCCACACATGAGGAGATGGTTTGACACACTGTGTCTGCAAGAGCTGTGCAACCAGTCCCACAACCACACACTTTACCCACACAGGAGGAGATGGTTTGACCCACTGTGTCTGCAAGAGATGTGAAACCAGTCCCACATCCACACCCTTTCCCCACACAGGA
Source organism: Isurus oxyrinchus (assembly GCA_026770705.1). NCBI lineage: Eukaryota > Metazoa > Chordata > Chondrichthyes > Lamniformes > Lamnidae > Isurus > Isurus oxyrinchus. Next base: position 190,014 of record JANJGN010000566.1, read on the forward strand.
GGAGATGTTTTGACCCACTGTGTCTGCAAGAGCTGTGAAACCAGTCCCACATCCGCACACTTTCCCCACACAGGAGGAGATAGTTTGACACACTGTGTCTGCAAGAGCTGTGAAACCAGTCCCACATCCACACCCTTTCCCCACACAGGAGGAGATGGTTTGACCCACTGTGATGCAAGAGCTGTGAAACCAGTCCCACATCCACACCCTTTCCCCACACAGGAGGAGATGGTTTGACCCACTGTGATTGCAAGAGCTGTGAAACCAGTCCCACATCCACACCCTTTCCCCACACAGGAGAAGATGGTTTGACCCACTGTGTCTGCAAGAGCTGTGAAACCAGTTCCACATCCACACCCTTTCCCCACACAGGAGGAGATGGTTTGACACACTGTGTCTGCAAGAGCTGTGCAACGAGTCCCAAATCCACACCTTTTCCCTACACAGGAGGAGATGTTTTGACCCACTGTGTCTGCAAGAGCTGTGAAACCAGTCCCACATCCACACCCTTTCCCCACACAGGAGGAGATGTTTTGGCCACTGTGACTGTAAGAGCTGTGAAACCAGTCCCACATCCGCACACTTTCCCCTCACAGGGGGAGGTGGTTTGACCCACAGTGACTGTAAGAGCTGTGCAACCAGTCCCACATCCACACCCTTTCCCCACACAGGAGGGGATGTTTTGACACACTGTGTCTGCAAGAGCTGTGCAACCAGTCCCACAACCACACACTTTACCCACACAGGAGGAGATGGTTTGACCCACTGTGTCTGCAAGAGATGTGAAACCAGTCCCACATCCACACCCTTTCCCCACACAGGAGGAGATGTTTTGACCCACTGTGTCTGCAAGAGCAGTGCAACCAGTCCCACATCCGCACACTTTCCCCACACAGGAGGAGATAGTTTGACACACTGTGTCTGCAAGAGCTGTGAAACCAGTCCCACATCCACACCCTTTCCCCACACAGGAGGAGATGGTTTGACCCACTGTGTCTGCAAGAGCTGTGAAACCAGTCCCACATCCCCACCCTTTCCCCACACAGGAGGAGATGGTTTGACCCACTGTGTCTGCAAGAGCTGTGAAACCAGTTCCACATCCACACCCTTTCCCCACACAGGAGGAGATGGTTTGACACACTGTGTCTGCAAGAGCTGTGAAACCAGTCCCACAACCCCAAACTTTCCCCACACAGGAGGAGATGGTTTGACACACTGTGTCTGCAAGAGCTGTGCAACGAGTCCCAAATCCACACCTTTTCCCTACACAGGAGGAGATGTTTTGACCCACTGTGTCTGCAAGAGCTGTGAAACCAGTCCCACATCCACACCCTTTCCCCACACAGGAGGAGATGTTTTGGCCACTGTGACTGTAAGAGCTGTGAAACCAGTCCCACATCCGCACACTTTCCCCTCACAGGAGGAGATGGTTTGACCCACAGTGACTGTAAGAGCTGTGCAACCAGTCCCACATCCACACCCTTTCCCCACACAGGAGGGGATGGTTTGACACACTGTGTCTGCAAGAGCTGTGAAACCAGTCCCACATCCGCACCCTTTCCCCACACAGGAGGAGATGGTTTGACCCACTGTGTCTGCAAGAGCTGTGCAACCAGTCCCACATCCGCACACTTTCCCCACACAAGAGGAGATGGTTTGACCCACTGTGTCTGCAAGAGCTGTGAAACCAGTCCCACATCCCCACCCTTTCCCCACACAGGAGGAGATGGTTTGACCCACCGTGTCTGCAAGAGCTGTGAAACCAGTCCCACATCCACACCCTTTCCCCACACAGGAGGAGATGGTTTGACACACTGTGTCTGCAAGAGCTGTGAAACCAGTCCCACATCCGCACCCTTTCCCCACACAGGAGGAGATGGTTTGACCCAATGTGTCTGCAAGAGCTGTGCAACCAGTCCCACATCCACAGCCTTACCCCACACAGGAGGAGATGGTTAGACCCACTGTGTCTGCTAGAGCTGTGAAACCTGTCCCACATCCACACCCTTTCCCCACACAGGAGGAGATGGTTTGACCCACAGTGACTGTTATTGCTGTGCAACCAGTCCCACATCCACACCCTTTCCCCACACAGGAGGAGATGGTTTGACCCACTGTGTCTGCAAGAGCTGTGAAACCAGTCCCACATCCACACCCTTTCCTCACACAGGAGGAGATGGTTTGACACACTGTGTCTGCAAGAGCTGTGCAACCAGTCCCACATCCACAGCATTTCCCCACACAGGAGGAGATGCTTAGACCCACTGTGTCTGCTAGAGCTGTGAAACCAGTCCCACATCCACACCCATTCCCCACACAGGAGGAGATGGTTTGACCCACTGTGTCTGCAAGAGCTGTGAAACCAGTCCCACATCCGCACCCTTTCCCCACACAGGAGGAGATGGTTTGACACACTGTGTCTGCAAGAGCTGTGAAACGAGTCCCACATCCGCACACTTTCCCCACACAGGAGGAGATGGTTTGACCCACTGTGTCTGCAAGAGCTGTGAAACCAGTCCCACATCCACACCCTTTCCCCACACAGGAGGAGATGGTTTGACCCACTGTGTCTGCAAGAGCTGTGCAACCAGTCCCACATCCACACCCTTTCCCCACACAGGAGGAGATGGTTTGACCCACTGTGTCTGCAAGAGCTGTGCAACCAGTCCCACATCCGCACCCTTTCCCCACACAGGAGGAGATGGTTTGACCCACTTTGCCTGCAAGAGCTGTGAAACCAGCCCCACATCCCCACCCTTTCCCCACACAGGAGGAGATGGTTTGACCCACTGTGTCTGCAAGAGCTGTGAAACCAGTCCCACATCCGCAGCCTTTCCCCACACAGGAGGAGATGGTTTGACCCACTGTGTCTGCAAGAGCTGTGAAACCCAGTCCCACATCCGCACCCTTTCCCCACACAGGAGGAGATGGTTTGACCCACTGTGTCTGCAAGAACTGTGAAACCAGTCCCACATCCGCACACTTTCCCCACACAGGAGGAGATGGGTTGAGCCACTATGTCTGCAAGAGCTGTGAAACCAGTCCCACATCCCCACCCTTTCCCCTCACAGGAGGAGATGTTTTGACCCACTATGTCTGCAAGAGCTGTGAAACCAGTTCCACATCCACACCCTTTCCCCACACAGGAGGAGATGGTTTGACCCACTCTGTCTGCAAGAGCTGTGCAACCAGTCCCACATCCACACCCTTTCCCCACACAGGAGGAGATGGTTTGACACACTGTGTCTGCAAGAGCTGTGAAACCAGTCCCACAACCCCAAACTTTCCCCACACAGGAGGAGATGGTTTGACACACTGTGTCTGCAAGAGCTGTGCAACGAGTCCCAAATCCACACCTTTTCCCTACACAGGAGGAGATGTTTTGACCCACTGTGTCTGCAAGAGCTGTGAAACCAGTCCCACATCCACACCCTTTCCCCACACAGGAGGAGATGTTTTGGCCACTGTGACTGTAAGAGCTGTGAAACCAGTCCCACATCCGCACACTTTCCCCTCACAGGAGGAGATGGGTGGACCCACAGTGACTGTAAGAGCTGTGCAACCAGTCCCACATCCACACCCTTTCCCCACACAGGAGGGGATGGTTTGACACACTGTGTCTGCAAGAGCTGTGAAACCAGTCCCACATCCGCACCCTTTCCCCACACAGGAGGAGATGGTTTGACCCACTGTGTCTGCAAGAGCTGTGCAACCAGTCCCACATCCGCACACTTTCCCCACACAAGAGGAGATGGTTTGACCCACTGTGTCTGCAAGAGCTGTGAAACCAGTCCCACATCCCCACCCTTTCCCCACACAGGAGGAGATGGTTTGACCCACTGTGTCTGCAAGAGCTGTGAAACCAGTCCCACATCCACACCCTTTCCCCACACAGGAGGAGATGGTTTGACACACTGTGTCTGCAAGAGCTGTGAAACCAGTCCCACATCCGCACCCTTTCCCCACACAGGAGGAGATGGTTTGACCCACTGTGTCTGCAAGAGTTGTGCAACCAGTCCCACATCCACAGCCTTTCCCCACACAGGAGGAGATGGTTAGACCCACTGTGTCTGCTAGAGCTGTGAAACCTGTCCCACATCCACACCCTTTCCCCACACAGGAGGAGATGGTTTGACCCACTGTGCCTGCAAGAGCTGTGAAACCAGTCGCACATCCACACCCTTTCCCCACACAGGAGGAGATGGTTTGACACACTGTGTCTGCAAGAGCTGTGAAACCAGTCCCACATCCGCACACTTTCCCCGCACAGGAGGAGATGGTTTGACCCACTGTGTCTGCAAGAGCTGTCAAACCAGTCCCACATCCGCACCCTTTCCCCACACAGGAGGAGATGGTTTGACCCACAGTGTCTGCAAGAACTGTGAAACCAGTCCCACATCCGCACACTTTCCCCTCACAGGGGGAGATGGTTTGACCCACAGTGACTGTTATTGCTGTGCAACCAGTCCCACATCCACACCCTTTCCCCACACAGGAGGAGATGGTTTGACCCACTGTGTCTGCAAGAGCTGTGAAACCAGTCCCACATCCACACCCTTTCCTCACACAGGAGGAGATGGTTTGACACACTGTGTCTGCAAGAGCTGTGCAACCAGTCCCACATCCACAGCCTTTCCCCACACAGGAGGAGATGCTTAGACCCACTGTGTCTGCTAGAGCTGTGAAAACAGTCCCACATCCACACCCATTCCCCACACAGGAGGAGATGGTTTGACCCACTGTGTCTGCAAGAGCTGTGAAACCAGTCCCACATCCACACCCTTTCCCCACACAGGAGGAGATGGTTTGACACACTGTGTCTGCAAGAGCTGTGAAACGAGTCCCACATCCGCACACTTTCCCCACACAGGAGGAGATGGTTTGACCCACTGTGTCTGCAAGAGCTGTGAAACCAGTCCCACATCCACACCCTTTCCCCACACAGGAGGAGATGGTTTGACCCACTGTGTCTGCAAGAGCTGTGCAACCAGTCCCACATCCACACCCTTTCCCCACACAGGAGGAGATGGTTTGACCCACTGTGTCTGCAAGAGCTGTGCAACCAGTCCCACATCCGCACCCTTTCCCCACACAGGAGGAGATGGTTTGACCCACTGTGCCTGCAAGAGCGGTGAAACCAGTCCCACATCCGCAGCCTTTCCCCACACAGGAGGAGATGGTTTGACCCACTGTGCCTGCAAGAGCTGTGAAACCCAGTCCCACATCCGCACCCTTTCCCCACACAGGAGGAGATGGTTTGACCCACTGTGTCTGAAAGAGCTGTGAAACCAGCCCCACATCCGCACCCTTTCCCCACACAGGAGGAGATGGTTTGACCCACTGTGTCTGCAAGAACTGTGAAACCAGTCCCACATCCGCACACTTTCCCCACACAGGAGGAGATGGTTTGACCCACTGTGTCTGCAAGAGCTGTGAAACCAGTTCCACATCCACACCCTTTCCCCACACAGGAGGAGATGGTTTGACACACTGTGTCTGCAAGAGCTGTGAAACCAGTCCCACAACCCCAAACTTTCCCCACACAGGAGGAGATGGTTTGACACACAGTGTCTGCAAGAGCTGTGCAACGAGTCCCAAATCCACACCTTTTCCCTACACAGGAGGAGATGTTTTGACCCACTGTGTCTGCAAGAGCTGTGAAACCAGTCCCACATCCACACCCTTTCCCCACACAGGAGGAGATGTTTTGGCCACTGTGACTGTAAGAGCTGTGAAACCAGTCCCACATCCGCACACTTTCCCCTCACAGGGGGAGGTGGTTTGACCCACAGTGACTGTAAGAGCTGTGCAACCAGTCCCACATCCACACCCTTTCCCCACACAGGAGGGGATGTTTTGACACACTATGTCTGCAAGAGCTGTGCAACCAGTCCCACAACCACACACTTTACCCACACAGGAGGAGATGGTTTGACCCACTGTGTCTGCAAGAGATGTGAAACCAGTCCCACATCCACACCCTTTCCCCACACAGGAGGAGATGTTTTGACCCACTGTGTCTGCAAGAGCAGTGCAACCAGTCCCACATCCGCACACTTTCCCCACACAGGAGGAGATAGTTTGACACACTGTGTCTGCAAGAGCTGTGAAACCAGTCCCACATCCACACCCTTTCCCCACACAGGAGGAGATGGTTTGACCCACTGTGTCTGCAAGAGCTGTGAAAGCAGTCCCACATCCCCACCCTTTCCCCACACAGGAGGAGATGGTTTGACCCACTGTGTCTGCAAGAGCTGTGAAACCAGTTCCACATCCACACCCTTTCCCCACACAGGAGGAGATGGTTTGACACACTGTGTCTGCAAGAGCTGTGAAACCAGTCCGACAACCCCAAACTTTCCCCACACAGGAGGAGATGATTTGACCCACTGTGTCTGAAAGAGCTGTGAAACCAGCCCCACATCCGCACCCTTTCCCCACACAGGAGGAGATGGTTTGACCCACTGTGTCTGCAAGAACTGTGAAACCAGTCCCACATCCGCACACTTTCCCCACACAGGAGGAGATGGGTTGAGCCACTATGTCTGCAAGAGCTGTGAAACCAGCCCCACATCCCCACCCTTTCCCCTCACAGGAGGAGATGTTTTGACCCACTATGTCTGCAAGAGCTGTGAAACCAGTTCCACATCCACACCCTTTCCCCACACAGGAGGAGATGGTTTGACCCACTGTGTCTGCAAGAGCTGTGCAACCAGTCCCACATCCACACCCTTTCCCCACACAGGAGGATTTGGTTTGACACACTGTGTCTGCAAGAGCTGTGAAACCAGTCCCACAACCCCAAACTTTCCCCACACAGGAGGAGATGGTTTGACACACTGTGTCTGCAAGAGCTGTGCAACGAGTCCCAAATCCACACCTTTTCCCTACACAGGAGGAGATGTTTTGACCCACTGTGTCTGCAAGAGCTGTGAAACCAGTCCCACATCCACACCCTTTCCCCACACAGGAGGAGATGTTTTGGCCACTGTGACTGTAAGAGCTGTGAAACCAGTCCCACATCCGCACACTTTCCCCTCACAGGAGGAGATGGTTTGACCCACAGTGACTGTAAGAGCTGTGCAACCAGTCCCACATCCACACCCTTTCCCCACACAGGAGGGGATGGTTTGACACACTGTGTCTGCAAGAGCTGTGAAACCAGTCCCACATCCGCACCCTTTCCCCACACAGGAGGAGATGGTTTGACCCACTGTGTCTGCAAGAGCTGTGCAACCAGTCCCACATCCGCACACTTTCCCCACACAAGAGGAGATGGTTTGACCCACTGTGTCTGCAAGAGCTGTGAAACCAGTCCCACATCCCCACCCTTTCCCCACACAGGAGGAGATGGTTTGACCCACTGTGTCTGCAAGAGCTGTGAAACCAGTCCCACATCCACACCCTTTCCCCACACAGGAGGAGATGGTTTGACACACTGTGTCTGCAAGAGCTGTGAAACCAGTCCCACATCCGCACCCTTTCCCCACACAGGAGGAGATGGTTTGACCCACTGTGTCTGCAAGAGCTGTGCAACCAGTCCCACATCCACAGCCTTTCCCCACACAGGAGGAGATGGTTAGACCCACTGTGTCTGCTAGAGCTGTGAAACCTGTCCCACATCCACACCCTTTCCCCACACAGGAGGAGATGGTTTGACCCACTGTGCCTGCAAGAGCTGTGAAACCAGTCCCACATCCACACCCTTTCCCCACACAGGAGGAGATGGTTTGACACACTGTGTCTGCAAGAGCAGTGAAACCAGTCCCACATCCGCACACTTTCCCCGCACAGGAGGAGATGGTTTGACCCACTGTGTCTGCAAGAGCTGTGAAACCAGTCCCACATCCGGACCCTTTCCCCACACAGGAGGAGATGGTTTGACCCACTGTGTCTGCAAGAACTGTGAAACCAGTCCCACATCCGCACACTTTCCCCTCACAGGGGGAGATGGTTTGACCCACAGTGACTGTTATTGCTGTGCAACCAGTCCCACATCCACACCCTTTCCCCACACAGGAGGAGATGGTTTGACACACTGTGTCTGCAAGAGCTGTGCAACCAGTCCCACATCCACAGCCTTTCCCCACACAGGAGGAGATGCTTAGACCCACTGTGTCTGCTAGAGCTGTGAAACCAGTCCCACATCCACACCCTTTCCCCACACAGGAGGAGATGGTTTGACACACTGTGTCTGCAAGAGCTGTGAAACGAGTCCCACATCCGCACACTTTCCCCACACAGGAGGAGATGGTTTGACCCACTGTGTCTGCAAGAGCTGTGCAACCAGTCCCACATCCGCACACTTTCCCCACACAGGAGGAGATGGTTTGACCCACTGTGTCTGCAAGAGCTGTGCAACCAGTCCCACATCCACACCCTTTCCCCACACAGGAGGAGATGGTTTGACCCACTGTGTCTGCAAGAGCTGTGCAACCAGTCCCACATCCGCACACTTTCCCCACACAGGAGGAGATGGTTTGACCCACTGTGCCTGCAAGAGCTGTGAAACCAGTCCCACATCCGCAGCCTTTCCCCACACAGGAGGAGATGGTTTGACCCACTGTGCCTGCAAGAGCTGTGAAACCCAGTCCCACATCCGCACCCTTTCCCCACACAGGAGGAGATGGTTTGACCCACTGTGTCTGCAAGAACTGTGAAACCAGTCCCACATCCGCACACTTTCCCCACACAGGAGGAGATGTGTTGAGCCACTATGTCTGCAAGAGCTGTGAAACCAGTCCCACATCCCCACCCTTTCCCCTAACAGGAGGAGATGTTTTGACCCACTATGTCTGCAAGAGCTGTGAAACCAGTTCCACATCCACACCCTTTCCCCACACAGGAGGAGATGGTTTGACCCACTGTGTCTGCAAGAGCTGTGCAACCAGTCCCACATCCCCACCCTTTCCCCACACAGGAGGAGATGGTTTGACCAACTGTGTCTGCAAGAGCTGTGCAACCAGTCCCACATCCGCACACTTTCCCCACACAGGAGGAGATGGTTTGACCCACTGTGTCTGCAAGAGCTGTGAAACCAGTCCCACATCCACACCCTTTCCCCACACAGGAGGGGATGGTTTGACCCACAGTGTCTGCAAGAGCTGTGAAACCAGTCCCACATCCACACCCTTTCCCCACACAGGAGGGGATGGTTTGACCCACTGTGTCTGCAAGAGCTGTGAAACCAGTCCCACATCCACACCCTTTCCCCACACAGGAGGAGATGGTTTGACCCACTGTGACTGCAAGAGCTGTGAAACGAGTCCCACATCCGCACCCTTTCCCCACACAGGAGGAGATGGTTTGACCCACTGTGACTGCAAGAGCTGTGAAACGAGTCCCACATCCACACCCTTTCCCCTCACAGGAGGACATGGTTTGACACACTGTGTCTCAAGAGATGTGAAACCAGTCCCACATCCCCACCCTTTCCCCACACAGGAGGAGATAGTTTGACCCACTGTGTCTGCAAGAGCTGTGCAACCAGTCCCACATCCGCACACTTTCCCCACACAGGAGGAGATGGTTTGACCCACTGTGTCTGTCAGAGCTGTGAAACCGGTCCCACATCCACACCCTTTCCCCACACAGGAGGAGATGGTTTGACCCACTGTGTCTGCAAGAGCTGTGCAACCAGTCCCACATCCGCACCCTTTCCCCACACAGGAGGAGATGGTTTGACCCACTGTGACTGTAAGAGCTGTGAAACCAGTCCCACATCCGCACCCTTTCCCCACACAGGAGGAGATGGTTTGACCCACTGTGTCTGCAAGAGCTGTGTAACCAGTCCCACATCCGCACCCTTTCCCCACACAGGAGGAGATGGTTTGACCCACTGTGTCTGCAAGAGTTGTGAAACCAGTCCCACATCCACACCCTTTCCCCACACAGGAGGAGATGGTTTGACCCACTGTGTCTGTAAGAGCTGTGTAACCAGTCCCACATCCACACCCTTTCCCCACACAGGAGATGGTTTGACCCACTGTGTCTGCAAGAGCTGTGTAACCAGTCCCACATCCACACACTTTCCCCACACAGGAGGAGATGGTTTGACCCACTGTGTCTGCAAGAGCTGTGAAACCAGTCCAACATCCACACCCTTTCCCCACACAGGAGGAGATGGTTAGACCAACTGTGTCTGTAAGAGCTGTGAAACCAGTCCCACATCCACACCCTTTCCCCACACAGGAGGAGATGGTTAGACCCACTGTGTCTGTAAGAGCTGTGCAACCAGTCCCACATCCACACCCTTTCCCCACACAGGAGGAGATGGTTTGACCCACTGTGTCTGCAAGAGCTGTGAAACCCAGTCCCACATCCGCACACTTCCCCACACAGGAGGAGATGGTTTGACCCACTGTGTCTGCAAGAGCTGTGAAACCAGTTCCACATCCGCACGCTTTCCCCACACAGGAGGAGATGGTTTGACCCACTGTGTCTGAAAGTGCTGTGAAACCATTCCCACATCCCCAACCTTTCCCCACACAGGAGGAGATGCAGACCCACTGTGACTGCAAGAGCTGTGAAACCAGTCCCACATCCGCACACTTTTCCCACACAGGAGGAGATGGTTTGACCCACTGTGTCTGCAAGAGCTGTAAAACCAGTCCCACATCCGCACCCTTTCCCCACACAGGAGGAGATGGTTTGACCCACTGTGTCTGCAAGTGCTGTGAAACCACTCCCACATCCACAGCCTTTCCCCACACATGAGGAGATGGTTTGACCCTCTGTGTCTGCAAGAGCTGTGCAACCAGTCCCACATCCGCACCCTTTCCCCACATGGGAGGCCATTGTTTGACCCACTGTGTCTGCAAGAGCTGTGCAACCAGTCCCACATCCGCACCCTTTCCCCTCACCGGAGGAGATGGTTTGACCCACTTTGTCTGCAAGAGCTGTGAAACTAGTCCAACATCCCCACCATTTCCCCACACAGGAGGAGATGGTTTGACCGACTGCGTCTGCAAGAGCTGTGCAACCAGTCCCACATCCACAGCCTTTCCCCACACAGGAGGAGATGGTTTGACCCACTGTGTCTGCAAGAGCTGTGAAACCAGTCCCACATCCGCACACTTTCCCCACACAAGAGGAGATGGTTTGACCCACTGTGTCTGCAAGAGCTGTGCAACCAGTCCCACAACCACACACTTTACCCACACAGGAGGAGATGGTTTGACCCACTGTGTCTGCAAGAGATGTGAAACCAGTCCCACATCCACACCCTTTCCCCACACAGGAGGAGATGTTTTGACCCACTGTGTCTGCAAGAGCAGTGCAACCAGTCCCACATCCGCACACTTTCCCCACACAGGAGGAGATAGTTTGACACACTGTGTCTGCAAGAGCTGTGAAACCAGTCCCACATCCACACCCTTTCCCCACACAGGAGGAGATGGTTTGACCCACTGTGTCTGCAAGAGCTGTGAAACCAGTCCCACATCCCCACCCTTTCCCCACACAGGAGGAGATGGTTTGACCCACTGTGTCTGCAAGAGCTGTGAAACCAGTTCCACATCCACACCCTTTCCCCACACAGGAGGAGATGGTTTGACACACTGTGTCTGCAAGAGCTGTGAAACCAGTCCCACAACCCCAAACTTTCCCCACACAGGAGGAGATGGTTTGACACACTGTGTCTGCAAGAGCTGTGCAACGAGTCCCAAATCCACACCTTTTCCCTACACAGGAGGAGATGTTTTGACCCACTGTGTCTGCAAGAGCTGTGAAACCAGTCCCACATCCACACCCTTTCCCCACACAGGAGGAGATGTTTTGGACACTGTGACTGTAAGAGCTGTGAAACCAGTCCCACATCCGCACACTTTCCCCTCACAGGGGGAGATGGTTTGACCCACAGTGACTGTAAGAGCTGTGCAACCAGTCCCACATCCACACCCTTTCCCCACACAGGAGGGGATGGTTTGACACACTGTGTCTGCAAGAGCTGTGAAACCAGTCCCACATCCGCACCCTTTCCCCACACAGGTGGAGATGGTTTGACCCACTGTGTCTGCAGGAGCTGTGAAACCCAGTCCCACATCCGCACACTTCCCCACACAGGAGGAGATGGTTTGACCCACTGTGTCTGCAAGAGCTGTGAAACCAGTTCCACATCCGCACGCTTTCCCCACACAGGAGGAGATGGTTTGACCCACTGTGTCTGAAAGAGCTGTGAAACCATTCCCACATCCCCAACCTTTCCCCACACAGGAGGAGATGGTTTGACCCACTGTGACTGCAAGAGCTGTGAAACGAGTCCCACATCCACACCCTTTCCCCACACAGGAGGACATGGTTTGACACACTGTGTCTCAAGAGATGTGAAACCAGTCCCACATCCCCAACCTTTCCCCACACAGGAGGAGATAGTTTGACCCACTGTGTCTGCAAGAGCTGTGAAACCAGTCCCACATCCGCACACTTTCCCCACACAGGAGGAGATGGTTTGACCCACTGTGTCTGTCAGAGCTGTGAAACCGGTCCCACATCCACACCCTTTCCCCACACAGGAGGAGATGGTTTGACCCACTGTGCCTGCAAGAGCTGTGCAACCAGTCCCACATCCGCACCCTTTCCCCACACAGGAGGAGATGGTTTGACCAACTGTGACTGTAAGAGCTGTGAAACCAGTCCCACATCCGCACCCTTTCCCCACACAGGAGCAGATGGTTTGACCCACTGTGTCTGCAAGAGCTGTGTAACCAGTCCCACATCCGCACCCTTTCCCCACACAGGAGGAGATGGTTTGACCCACTGTGTCTGTCAGAGCTGTGCAACCAGTCCCACATCCACACCCTTTCCCCACACAGGAGGAGATGGTTAGACCAACTGTGTCTGTAAGAGCTGTGAAACCAGTCCCACATCCACACCCTTTCCCCACACAGGAGGAGATGGTTAGACCCACTGTGTCTGTAAGAGCTGTGCAACCAGTCCCACATCCACACCCTTTCCCCACACAGGAGGAGATGGTTTGACCCACTGTGTCTGTAAGAGCTGTGTAACCAGTCCCACATCCACACCCTTTCCCCACACAGGAGGAGATGGTTTGACCCACTGTGTCTGCAAGAGCTGTGAAACCAGTCCCACATCCCCACCCTTTCCCCACACAGGAGGAGATGGTTAGACCCACTGTGTCTGCAAGAGCTGTGAAATCAGTCCCACATCCCCACCCTTTCTCCACACAGCAGGAGATGGTTAGACCCACTGTGTCTGCAAGAGCTGTGCAACCAGTCCCACATCCACAGGCTTTCCCCAAACAGGAGGAGATGGTTAGACCCACTGTGTCTGCTAGAGCTGTGAAACCAGTCCCACATCCCCACCCTTTCCCCACACAGGAGGAGATGGTTTGACACACTGTGTCTGCAAGAGCTGTGAAACCAGTCCCACATCCACACCCTTTCCCCACACAGGAGGAGATGGTTTGACACACTGTGTCTGCAAGAGCTGTGAAACCAGTCCCACATCCGCACCCCTTCCCCACACAGGAGGAGATGGTTTGACCCACTGTGTCTGCAAGAGCTGTGAAACCAGTCCCACATCCACACTCTTTCCCTACACAGGAGGAGATGGTTTTACCCACTGTGTCTGCAAGAGCTGTGAAACCCAGTCCCACATCCGCACACTTCCCCACACAGGAGGAGATGGTTTGACCCACTGTGTCTGCAAGAGCTGTGAAACCAGTTCCACATCCGCACGCTTTCCCCACACAGGAGGAGATGGTTTGACCCACTGTGTCTGAAAGAGCTGTGAAACCATTCCCACATCCCCAACCTTTCCCCACACAGGAGGAGATGCAGACCCACTGTGACTGCAAGAGCTGTGAAACCAGTCCCACATCCGCACACTTTTCCCACACAGGAGGAGATGGTTTGACCCACTGTGTCTGCAAGAGCTGTAAAACCAGTCCCACATCCGCACCCTTTCCCCACACAGGAGGAGATGGTTTGACCCACTGTGTCTGCAAGAGCTGTGAAACCACTCCCACATCCACAGCCTTTCCCCACACATGAGGAGATGGTTTCACCCACTGTGTCTGCAAGAGCTGTGAAACCAGTCCCACATCCGCACACTTTCCCCACACAAGAGGAGATGGTTTGACCCACTGTGTCTGCAAGAGCTGTGCAACCAGTCCCACAACCACACACTTTACCCACACAGGAGGAGATGGTTTGACCCACTGTGTCTGCAAGAGATGTGAAACCAGTCCCACATCCACACCCTTTCCCCACACAGGAGGAGATGTTTTGACCCACTGTGTCTGCAAGAGCTGTGAAACCAGTCCCACATCCACACCCTTTCCCCACACAGGAGGAGATGGTTTGACCCACTGTGTCTGCAAGAGCTCTGAAACCAGTCCCACATCCCCACCCTTTCCCCACACAGGAGGAGATGGTTTGACCCACTGTGTCTGCAAGAGCTGTGAAACCAGTCCCACATCCGCACACTTTCCCCACACAAGAGGAGATGGTTTGACCCACTGTGTCTGCAAGAGCTGTGAAACCAGTCCCACATCCACACCCTTTCCCCACACAGGAGGAGATGGTTTGACACACTGTGTCTGCAAGAGCTGTGAAAACAGTCCCACATCCGCACCCTTTCCCCACACAGGAGGAGATGGTTTGACCCACTGTGTCTGCAAGAGCTGTGACTTCTGTCCCACATCCCCACCCTTTCTCCACACCGGAGGAGATGGTTAGACCCACTGTGTCTGCAAGAGCTGTGCAACCAGTCCCACATCCAAACCCTTTCCCCACACAGGAGGAGATGGTTAGACCCACTGTGTCTGCTAGAGCTGTGAAACCTGTCCCACATCCGCACACTTTCCCCGCACAGGAGGAGATGGTTTGACCCACTGTGTCTGCAAGAGCTGTGAAACCAGTCCCACATCCGCACCCTTTCCCCACACAGGAGGACATGGTTTGACCCACTGTGTCTGCAAGAGCTGTGAAACCAGTCCCACATCCGCACACTTTCCCCACACAGGAGGAGATGGTTTGACCCACTGTGTCTGCAAGAGCTGTGAAACCCAGTCCCACATCCGCACGCTTTCCCCACACAGGAGGAGATGGTTTGACCCACTGTGTCTGCAAGAACTGTGAAACCAGTCCCACATCCGCACACTTTCCACTCACAGGGGGAGATGGTTTGACCCACAGTGACTGTTATTGCTGTGCAACCAGTCCCACATCCACACCCTTTCCCCACACAGGAGGCGATGGTTTGACACACTGTGTCTGCAAGAGCAGTGAAACCAGCCCCACATCCGGACCCTTTCCCCACACAGGAGGAGATGGTTTGACCCACTGTGTCTGCAAGAGCTGTGAAACCAGTCCCACATCCACACCCTTTCCCCACACAGGAGGAGATGGTTTGACACACTGTGTCTGCAAGAGCTGTGCAACCAGTCCCACATCCACAGCCTTTCCCCACACAGGAGGAGATGGTTTGACCCACTGTGTCTGCAAGAGCTGTGAAACCAGTCCCACATCCACACCCTTTCCCCACACAGGAGGAGATGGTTTGACCCACTGTGTCTGCAAGACCTGTGCACCAGTCCCACATCCGCACCCTTTCCCCACACAGGAGGAGATGGTTTGACCCACTGTGTCTGCAAGAGCTGTGAAACCAGTCCCACATCCGCAGCCTTTCCCCACACAGGAGGAGATGGTTTGACCCACTGTGTCTGCAAGAGCTGTGAAACCCAGTCCCACATCCGCACCCTTTCCCCACACAGGAGGAGATGGTTTGACCCACTGTGTCTGAAAGAGCTGTGAAACCAGCCCCACATCCGCACCCTTTCCCCACACAGGAGGAGATGGTTTGACCCACTGTGTCTGAAAGAGCTGTGAAACCATTCCCACATCCCCAACCTTTCCCCACACAGGAGGAGATGGTTTGACCCACTGTGACTGCAAGAGCTGTGAAACGAGTCCCACATCCACACCCTTTCCCCACACAGGAGGAGATGGTTTGACACACTGTGTCTCAAGAGATGTGAAACCAGTCCCACATCCCCAACCTTTCCCCACACAGGAGGAGATAGTTTGACCCACTGTGTCTGCAAGAGCTGTGAAACCAGTCCCACATCCGCACACTTTCCCCACACAGGAGGAGATGGTTTGACCCACTGTGTCTGTCAGAGCTGTGAAACCGGTCCCACATCCACACCCTTTCCCCACACAGGAGGAGATGGTTTGACCCACTGTGCCTGCAAGAGCTGTGCAACCAGTCCCACATCCGCACCCTTTCCCCACACAGGAGGAGATGGTTTGACCCACTGTGACTGTAAGAGCTGTGAAACCAGTCCCACATCCGCACCCTTTCCCCACACAGGAGCAGATGGTTTGACCCACTGTGTCTGCAAGAGCTGTGTAACCAGTCCCACATCCGCACCCTTTCCCCACACAGGAGGAGATGGTTTGACCCACTGTGTCTGCAAGAGCTGTGAAACCAGTCCCACATCCACACCCTTTCCCCACACAGGAGGAGATGGTTTGACCCACTGTGTCTGCAAGAGCTGTGAAACCAGTCCCACTTCCGCACCCTTTCTCCACACAGGAGGAGATGGTTTGACCCACTGTGTCTGCAAGAGCTGTGAAACCAGTCCCACATCCACACCCTTTCCCCACACAGGAGGAGATGGTTTCACCCACTGTGTCTGTAAGAGCTGTGTAACCAGTCCCACATCCACACCCTTTCCCCACACAGGAGATGGTTTGACCCACTGTGTCTGCAAGAGCTGTGTAACCAGTCCCACATCCACACACTTTCCCCACACAGGAGGAGATGGTTTGACCCACTGTGTCTGCAAGAGCTGTGAAACCAGTCCCACATCCGCACCCTTTCCCCACACAGGAGGAGATGGTTTGACCCACTGTGTCTGTCAGAGCTGTGCAACCAGTCCCACATCCACACCCTTTCCCCACACAGGAGGAGATGGTTAGACCAACTGTGTCTGTAAGAGCTGTGAAACCAGTCCCACATCCACACCCTTTCCCCACACAGGAGGAGATGGTTAGACCCACTGTGTCTGTAAGAGCTGTGCAACCAGTCCCACATCCACACCCTTTCCCCACACAGGAGGAGATGGTTTGACCCACTATGTCTGTAAGAGCTGTGTAACCAGTCCCACATCCACACCCTTTCCCCACACAGGAGGAGATGGTTTGACCCACTGTGTCTGCAAGAGCTGTGAAACCAGTCCCACATCCCCACCCTTTCCCCACACAGGAGGAGATGGTTAGACCCACTGTGTCTGCAAGAGCTGTGAAATCAGTCCCACATCCCCACCCTTTCTCCACACAGCAGGAGATGGTTAGACCCACTGTGTCTGCAAGAGCTGTGCAACCAGTCCCACATCCACACCCTTTCCCCAAACAGGAGGAGATGGTTAGACCCACTGTGTCTGCTAGAGCTGTGAAACCAGTCCCACATCCCCACCCTTTCCCCACACAGGAGGAGATGGTTTGACACACTGTGTCTGCAAGAGCTGTGAAACCAGTCCCACATCCACACCCTTTCCCCACACAGGAGGAGATGGTTTGACACACTGTGTCTGCAAGAGCTGTGAAACCAGTCCCACATCCACACCCTTTCCCCACACAGGAGGAGATGGTTTGACACACTGTGTCTGCAAGAGCTGTGAAACCAGTCCCACATCCACACTCTTTCCCTACACAGGAGGAGATGGTTTTACCCACTGTGTCTGCAAGAGCTGTGAAACCCAGTCCCACATCCGCACACTTCCCCACACAGGAGGAGATGGTTTGACCCACTGTGTCTGCAAGAGCTGTGAAACCAGTCCCACATCCACACCCTTTCCCCACACAGGAGGAGATGGTTTGACCCACTGTGTCGGCAAGAGCTGTGAAACCAGTTCCACATCCGCACGCTTTCCCCACACAGGAGGAGATGGTTTGACCCACTGTGTCTGAAAGAGCTGTGAAACCATTCCCACATCCCCAACCTTTCCCCACACAGGAGGAGATGCAGACCCACTGTGACTGCAAGAGCTGTGAAACCAGTCCCACATACGCAAACTTTTCCCACACAGGAGGAGATGGTTTGACCCACTGTGTCTGCAAGAGCTGTAAAACCAGTCCCACATCCGCACACTTTCCCCACACAGGAGGAGATGGTTTGACCCACTGTGTCTGCAAGAGATGTGAAACCAGTCCCACATCCACACCCTTTCCCCACACAGGAGGAGATGTTTTGACCCACTGTGTCTGCAAGAGCTGTGAAACCAGTCCCACATCCACACCCTTTCCCCACACAGGAGGAGATGGTTTGACCCACTGTGTCTGCAAGAGCTCTGAAACCAGTCCCACATCCCCACCCTTTCCCCACACAGGAGGAGATGGTTTGACCCACTGTGTCTGCAAGAGCTGTGAAACCAGTCCCACATCCGCACACTTTCCCCACACAAGAGGAGATGGTTTGACCCACTGTGTCTGCAAGAGCTGTGAAACCAGTCCCACATCCACACCCTTTCCCCACACAGGAGGAGATGGTTTGACACACTGTGTCTGCAAGAGCTGTGAAACCAGTCCCACATCCGCACCCTTTCCCCACACAGGAGGAGATGGTTTGACCCACTGTGTCTGCAAGAGCTGTGACTTCTGTCCCACATCCCCACCCTTTCTCCACACCGGAGGAAATGGTTAGACCCACTGTGTCTGCAAGAGCTGTGCAACCAGTCCCACATCCACACCCTTTCCCCACACAGGAGGAGATCGTTAGACCCACTTTGTCTGCTAGAGCTGTGAAACCTGTCCCACATCCGCACACTTTCCCCGCACAGGAGGAGATGGTTTGACCCACTGTGTCTGCAAGAGCTGTGAAACCAGTCCCACATCCGCACCCTTTCCCCACACAGGAGGACATGGTTTGACCCACTGTGTCTGCAAGAGCTGTGAAACCAGTCCCACATCCGCACACTTTCCCCACACAGGAGGAGATGGTTTGACCCACTGTGTCTGCAAGAGCTGTGAAACCCAGTCCCACATCCGCACGCTTTCCCCACACAGGAGGAGATGGTTTGACCCACTGTGTCTGCAAGAACTGTGAAACCAGTCCCACATCCGCACACTTTCCCCTCACAGGGGGAGATGGTTTGACCCACAGTGACTATTATTGCTGTGCAACCAGTCCCACATCCACACCCTTTCCCCACACAGGAGGCGATGGTTTGACACACTGTGTCTGCAAGAGCAGTGAAACCAGCCCCACATCCGGACCCTTTCCCCACACAGGAGGAGATGGTTTGACCCACTGTGTCTGCAAGAGCTGTGAAACCAGTCCCACATCCACACCCTTTCCCCACACAGGAGGAGATGGTTTGACACACTGTGTCTGCAAGAGCTGTGCAACCAGTCCCACATCCACAGCCTTTCCCCACACAGGAGGAGATGGTTTGACCCACTGTGTCTGCAAGAGCTGTGAAACCAGTCCCACATCCACACCCTTTCCCCACACAGGAGGAGATGGTTTGACCCACTGTGTCTGCAAGACCTGTGCACCAGTCCCACATCCGCACCCTTTCCCCACACAGGAGGAGAGGGTTTGACCCACTGTGTCTGCAAGAGCTGTGAAACCAGTCCCACATCCGCAGCCTTTCCCCACACAGGAGGAGATGGTTTGACCCACTGTGTCTGCAAGAGCTGTGAAACCAGCCCCACATCCGCACCCTTTCCCCACACAGGAGGAGATGGTTTGACCCACTGTGTCTGAAAGAGCTGTGAAACCAGCCCCACATCCGCACCCTTTCCCCACACAGGAGGAGATGGTTTGACCCACTGTGTCTGCAAGAACTGTGAAACCAGTCCCACATCCGCACACTTTCCCCACACAGGAGGAGATGGGTTGAGCCACTATGTCTGCAAGAGCTGTGAAACCAGTCCCACATCCCCACCCTTTCCCCACTCAGGAGGAGATGTTTTGACCCACTATGTCTGCAAGAGCTGTGAAACCAGTTCCACATCCACACCCTTTCCCCACACAGGAGGAGATGGCTTGACCCACTGTGTCTGCAAGAGCTGTGCAACCAGTCCCACATCCCCACCCTTTCCCCACACAGGAGGAGATGGTTTGACACACTGTGTCTGCAAGAGCTGTGCAACCAGTCCCACATCCGCACACTTTCCCCACACAGGAGGAGATGGTTTGACCCACTGTGTCTGCAAGAGCTGTGAAACCAGTCCCACATCCACACCCTTTCCCCACACAGGAGGGGATGGTTTGACCCACAGTGTCTGCAAGAGCTGTGAAACCAGTCCCACATCCACACCCTTTCCCCACACAGGAGGGGATGGTTTGACCCACTGTGTCTGCAAGAGCTGTGAAACCAGTCCCACATCCACACCCTTTCCCCACACAGGAGGGGATGGTTTGACCCACTGTGTCTGCAAGAGCTGTGAAACCAGTCCCACATCCACACCCTTTCCCCACACAGGAGGAGATGGTTTGACCCACTGTGACTGCAAGAGCTGTGAAACGAGTCCCACATCCACACCCTTTCCCCACACAGGAGGACATGGTTTGACACACTGTGTCTCAAGAGATGTGAAACCAGTCCCACATCCCCAACATTTCCCCACACAGGAGGAGATAGTTTGACCCACTGTGTCTGCAAGAGCTGTGCAACCAGTCCCACATCCGCACACTTTCCCCACACAGGAGGAGATGGTTTGACCCACTGTGTCTGTCAGAGCTGTGAAACCGGTCCCACATCCACACCCTTTCCCCACACAGGAGGAGATGGTTTGACCCACTGTGTCTGCAAGAGCTGTGCAACCAGTCCCACATCCGCAACCTTTCCCCACACAGGAGGAGATGGTTTGACCCACTGTGACTGTAAGAGCTGTGAAACCAGTCCCACATCCGCACCCTTTCCCCACACAGGAGGAGATGGTTTGACCCACTGTGTCTGCAAGAGCTGTGAAACCAGTCCCACATCCGCACCCTTTCCCCACACAGGAGGAGATGGTTTGACCCACTGTGCCTGTCTGAGCTGTGCAACCAGTCCCACATCCACACCCTTTCCCCACACAGGAGGAGATGGTTTGACCCACTGTGTCTGTAAGAGCTGTGTAACCAGTCCCACATCCACACCCTTTCCCCACACAGGAGGAGATGGTTTGACCCACTGTGTCTGCAAGAGCTGTGAAACCAGTCCCACATCCACACCCTTTCCCCACACAGGAGGAGATGGTTAGACCCACTGTGTCTGCAAGATCTGTGAAATCAGTCCCACATCCCCACCCTTTCTCCACACAGCAGGAGATGGTTAGACCCACTGTGTCTGCAAGAGCTGTGCAACCAGTCCCACATCCACAGCCTTTCCCCAAACAGGAGGAGATGGTTAGACCCACTGTGTCTGCTAGAGCTGTGAAACCAGTCCCACATCCCCACCCTTTCCCCACACAGGAGGAGATGGTTTGACACACTGTGTCTGCAAGAGCTGTGAAACCAGTCCCACATCCACACACTTTCCCCACACAGGAGGAGATGGTTTGACACACTGTGTCTGCAAGAGCTGTGAAACCAGTCCCACATCCGCACCCCTTCCCCACACAGGAGGAGATGGTTTGACCCACTGTGTCTGCAAGAGCTGTGAAACCAGTCCCACATCCACACTCTTTCCCCACACAGGAGGAGATGGTTTTACCCACTGTGTCTGCAAGAGCTGTGAAACCCAGTCCCACATCCGCACACTTCCCCACACAGGAGGAGATGGTTTGACCCACTGTGTCTGCAAGAGCTGTGAAACCAGTTCCACATCCGCACGCTTTCCCCACACAGGAGGAGATGGTTTGACACACTGTGTCTGCAAGAGCTGTGAAACCAGTCCCACATCCACACCCTTTCCCCACCCAGGAGGAGATGCAGACCCACTGTGACTGCAAGAGCTGTGAAACCAGTCCCACATCCGCACACTTTTCCCACACAGGAGGAGATGGTTTGACCCACTGTGTCTGCAAGAGCTGTAAAACCAGTCCCACATCCGCACCCTTTCCCCACACAGGAGGAGATGGTTTGACCCACTGTGTCTGCAAGAGCTGTGAAACCAGTCCCACATCCACAGCCTTTCCCCACACATGAGGAGATGGTTTGACCCACTGTGTCTGCAAGAGCTGTGCAACCAGTCCCACATCCGCACCCTTTCCCCACACAGGAGGCCATTGTTTGACCCACTGTGTCTGCAAGAGCTGTGCAACCAGTCCCACATCCGCACCCTTTCCCCTCACCGGAGGAGATGGTTTGACCCACTTTGTCTGCAAGAGCTGTGAAACTAGTCCAACATCCCCACCATTTCCCCACACAGGAGGAGATGGTTTGACCGACTGCGTCTGCAAGAGATGTGCAACCAGTCCCACAACCACACACTTTACCCACACAGGAGGAGATGGTTTGACCCACTGTGTCTGCAAGAGATGTGAAACCAGTCCCACATCCACACCCTTTCCCCACACAGGAGGAGATGGTTTGACCCACTGTGTCTGCAAGAGCTGTGAAACCAGTTCCACATCCACACCCTTTCCCCACACAGGAGGAGATGGTTTGACACACTGTGTCTGCAAGAGCTGTGAAACCAGTCCCACAACCCCAAACTTTCCCCACACAGGAGGAGATGGTTTGACACACTGTGTCTGCAAGAGCTGTGCAACGAGTCCCAAATCCACACCTTTTCCCTACACAGGAGGAGATGTTTTGACCCACTGTGTCTGCAAGAGCTGTGAAACCAGTCCCACATCCACACCCTTTCCCCACACAGGAGGAGATGTTTTGGCCACTGTGACTGTAAGAGCTGTGAAACCAGTCCCACATCCGCACACTTTCCCCTCACAGGGGGAGATGGTTTGACCCACAGTGACTGTAAGAGCTGTGCAACCAGTCCCACATCCACACCCTTTCCCCACACAGGAGGGGATGTTTTGACACACTGTGTCTGCAAGAGCTGTGCAACCAGTCCCACATCCACACACTTTACCCACACAGGAGGAGATGGTTTGACCCACTGTGTCTGCAAGAGATGTGAAACCAGTCCCACATCCACACCCTTTCCCCTCACAGGAGGAGATGTTTTGACCCACTGTGTCTGCACGAGCAGTGCAACCAGTCCCACATCCGCACACTTTCCCCACACAGGAGGAGATAGTTTGACACACTGTGTCTGCAAGAGCTGTGAAACCAGTCCCACATCCACACCCTTTCCCCACACAGGAGGAGATGGTTTGACCCACTGTGTCTGCAAGAGCTGTGAAACCAGTCCCACATCCCCACCCTTTCCCCACACAGGAGGAGATGGTTTGACCCACTGTGTCTGCAAGAGCTGTGAAACCAGTTCCACATCCACACCCTTTCCCCACACAGGAGGAGATGGTTTGACACACTGTGTCTGCAAGAGCTGTGCAACGAGTCCCAAATCCACACCTTTTCCCTACACAGGAGGAGATGTTTTGACCCACTGTGTCTGCAAGAGCTGTGAAACCAGTCCCACAACCCCAAACTTTCCCCACACAGGAGGAGATGGTTTGACACACTGTGTCTGCAAGAGCTGTGCAACGAGTCCCAAATCCACACCTTTTCCCTACACAGGAGGAGATGTTTTGACCCACTGTGTCTGCAAGAGCTGTGAAACCAGTCCCACATCCACACCCTTTCCCCACACAGGAGGAGATGTTTTGGCCACTGTGACTGTAAGAGCTGTGAAACCAGTCCCACATCCGCACACTTTCCCCTCACAGGAGGAGATGGTTTGACCGACAGTGACTGTAAGAGCTGTGCAACCAGTCCCACATCCACACCCTTTCCCCTCACAGGGGGAGATGGTTTGACCCACAGTGACTGTTATTGCTGTGCAACCAGTTCCACATCCACACCCTTTCCCCACACAGGAGGAGATGGTTTGACCCACTGTGTCTGCAAGAGCTGTGCAACCAGTCCCACATCCCCACCCTTTCCCCACACAGGAGGAGATGGTTTGACACACTGTGTCTGCAAGAGCTGTGCAACCAGTCCCACATCCGCACACTTTCCCCACACAGGAGGAGATGTTTTGACCCACTGTGTCTGCAACAGCTGTGAAACCAGTCCCACATCCACACCCTTTCCCCACACAGGAGGGGATGGTTTGACCCACAGTGTCTGCAAGAGCTGTGAAACCAGTCCCACATCCACACCCTTTCCCCACACAGGAGGGGATGGTTTGACCCACTGTGTCTGCAAGAGCTGTGAAACCAGTCCCACATCCACACCCTTTCCCCACACAGGAGGAGATGGTTTGACCCACTGTGACTGCAAGAGCTGTGAAACGAGTCCCACATCCACACCCTTTCCCCACACAGGAGGACATGGTTTGACACACTGTGTCTCAAGAGATGTGAAACCAGTCCCACATCCCCAACCTTTCCCCACACAGGAGGAGATACTTTGACCCACTGTGTCTGCAAGAGCTGTGCAACCAGTCCCACATCCGCACACTTTCCCCACACAGGAGGAGATGGTTTGACCCACTGTGTCTGTCAGAGCTGTGAAACCGGTCCCACATCCACACCCTTTCCCCACACAGGAGGAGATGGTTTGACCCACTGTGTCTGCAAGAGCTGTGCAACCAGTCCCACATCCGCAACCTTTCCCCACACAGGAGGAGATGGTTTGACCCACTGTTACTGTAAGAGCTGTGAAACCAGTCCCACATCCGCACCCTTTCCCCACACAGGAGGAGATGGTTTGACCCACTGTGTCTGCAAGAGCTGTGAAACCAGTCCCACATCCGCACCCTTTCCCCACACAGGAGGAGATGGTTTGACCCACTGTGCCTGTCAGAGCTGTGCAACCAGTCCCACATCCACACCCTTTCCCCACACAGGAGGAGATGTTTTGACCCACTGTGTCTGTAAGAGCTGTGTAACCAGTCCCACATCCACACCCTTTCCCCACACAGGAGGAGATGGTTTGACCCACTGTGTCTGCAAGAGCTGTGAAACCAGTCCCACATCCACACCCTTTCCCCACACAGGAGGAGATGGTTAGACCCACTGTGTCTGCAAGAGCTGTGAAATCAGTCCCACATCCCCACCCTTTCTCCACACAGCAGGAGATGGTTAGACCCACTGTGTCTGCAAGAGCTGTGCAACCAGTCCCACATCCACAGCCTTTCCCCAAACAGGAGGAGATGGTTAGACCCACTGTGTCTGTCAGAGCTGTGAAACCAGTCCCACATCCCCACCCTTTCCCCACACAGGAGGGGATGGTTTGACCCACTGTGTCTGCAAGAGCTGTGAAACCAGTCCCACATCCACACCCTTTCCCCACACAGGAGGAGATGGTTTGACCCACTGTGACTGCAAGAGCTGTGAAACGAGTCCCACATCCACACCCTTTCCCCACACAGGAGGACATGGTTTGACACACTGTGTCTCAAGAGATGTGAAACCAGTCCCACATCCCCAACCTTTCCCCACACAGGAGGAGATAGTTTGACCCACTGTGTCTGCAAGAGCTGTGCAACCAGTCCCACATCCGCACACTTTCCCCACACAGGAGGAGATGGTTTGACCCACTGTGTCTGTCAGAGCTGTGAAACCGGTCCCACATCCACACCCTTTCCCCACACAGGAGGAGATGGTTTGACCCACTGTGTCTGCAAGAGCTGTGCAACCAGTCCCACATCCGCAACCTTTCCCCACACAGGAGGAGATGGTTTGACCCACTGTGACTGTAAGAGCTGTGAAACCAGTCCCACATCCGCACCCTTTCCCCACACAGGAGGAGATGGTTTGACCCACTGTGTCTGCAAGAGCTGTGAAACCAGTCCCACATCCACACCCTTTCCCCACACAGGAGGAGATGGTTTGACCCACTGTGTCTGTAAGAGCTGTGTAACCAGTCCCACATCCACACCCTTTCCCCACACAGGAGGGGATGGTTTGACACACTGTGTCTGCAAGAGCTGTGAAACCGGTCCCACATCCACACACTTTCCCCACACAGGAGGAGATGGTTTGACCCACTGTGACTGTAAGAGCTGTGAAACCAGTCCCACATCCGCACCCTTTCCCCACACAGGAGGAGATGGTTTGACCCACTGTGCCTGTCAGAGCTGTGCAACCAGTCCCACATCCACACCCTTTCCCCACACAGGAGGAGATGGTTTGACCCACTGTGTCTGTAAGAGCTGTGTAACCAGTCCCACATCCACACCCTTTCCCCACACAGGAGGA
This sequence comes from Isurus oxyrinchus, assembly GCA_026770705.1. Classification (NCBI taxonomy): domain Eukaryota; kingdom Metazoa; phylum Chordata; class Chondrichthyes; order Lamniformes; family Lamnidae; genus Isurus; species Isurus oxyrinchus. Next base: position 216,242 of record JANJGN010000566.1, read on the forward strand.
GATGGTTTGACCCACTGTGTCTGCAAGAGCTGTGAAACCAGTCCCACATCCACACCCTTTCCCCACACAGGAGGAGATGGTTAGACCCACTGTGTCTGCAAGAGCTGTGAAATCAGTCCCACATCCCCACCCTTTCTCCACACAGCAGGAGATGGTTAGACCCACTGTGTCTGCAAGAGCTGTGCAACCAGTCCCACATCCACAGCCTTTCCCCAAACAGGAGGAGATGGTTAGACCCACTGTGTCTGTCAGAGCTGTGAAACCAGTCCCACATCCCCACCCTTTCCCCACACAGGAGGAGATGGTTTGACACACTGTGTCTGCAAGAGCTGTGAAACCAGTCCCACATCCACACACTTTCCCCACACAGGAGGAGATGGTTTTACCCACTGTGTCTGCAAGAGCTGTGAAACCCAGTCCCACATCCGCACACTTCCCCACACAGGAGGAGATGGTTTGACCCACTGTGTCTGCAAGAGCTGTGAAACCAGTTCCACATCCGCACGCTTTCCCCACACAGGAGGAGATGGTTTGACCCACTGTGTCTGAAAGTGCTGTGAAACCATTCCCACATCCCCAACCTTTCCCCACACAGGAGGAGATGCAGACCCACTGTGACTGCAAGAGCTGTGAAACCAGTCCCACATCCGCACACTTTTCCCACACAGGAGGAGATGGTTTGACCCACTGTGTCTGCAAGAGCTGTAAAACCAGTCCCACATCCGCACCCTTTCCCCACACAGGAGGAGATGGTTTGACCCACTGTGTCTGCAAGAGCTGTGAAACCAGTCCCACATCCACAGCCTTTCCCCACACATGAGGAGATGGTTTGACCCACTGTGTCTGCAAGAGCTGTGCAACCAGTCCCACATCCGCACCCTTTCCCCACACAGGAGGCCATTGTTTGACCCACTGTGTCTGCAAGAGCTGTGCAACCAGTCCCACATCCGCACCCTTTCCCCTCACCGGAGGAGATGGTTTGACCCACTTTGTCTGCAAGAGCTGTGAAACTAGTCCAACATCCCCACCATTTCCCCACACAGGAGGAGATGGTTTGACCGACTGCGTCTGCAAGAGCTGTGCAACCAGTCCCACATCCACAGCCTTTCCCCACACAGGAGGAGATGGTTTGACCCACTGTGTCTGCAAGCGCTGTGAAACCAGTCCCACATCCGCACACTTTCCCCACACAAGAGGAGATGGTTTGACCCACTGTGTCTGCAAGAGCTGTGCAACCAGTCCCACAACCACACACTTTACCCACACAGGAGGAGATGGTTTGACCCACTGTGTCTGCAAGAGATGTGAAACCAGTCCCACATCCACACCCTTTCCCCACACAGGAGGAGATGGTTTGACCCACTGTGTCTGCAAGAGCTGTGAAACCAGTTCCACATCCACACTCTTTCCCCACACAGGAGGAGATGGTTTGACCCACTGTGTCTGCAAGAGCTGTGAAACCAGTCCCACAACCCCAAACTTTCCCCACACAGGAGGAGATGGTTTGACACACTGTGTCTGCAAGAGCTGTGCAACGAGTCCCAAATCCACACCTTTTCCCTACACAGGAGGAGATGTTTTGACCCACTGTGTCTGCAAGAGCTGTGAAACCAGTCCCACATCCACACCCTTTCCCCACACAGGAGGAGATGGTTTCACCCACTGTGTCTGCAAGAGCTGTGCAACCAGTCCCACATCCACACCCTTTCCCCACACAGGAGGAGATGGTTTGACCCACTGTGTCTGCAAGAGCTGTGCAACCAGTCCCACATCCGCACCCTTTCCCCACACAGGAGGAGATGGTTTGACCCACTGTGTCTGAAAGAGCTGTGAGACCAGCCCCACATCCGCACCCTTTCCCCACACAGGAGGAGATGGTTTGACCCACTGTGTCTGCAAGAACTGTGAAACCAGTCCCACATCCGCACACTTTCCCCACACAGGAGGAGATGGGTTGAGCCACTATGTCTGCAAGAGCTGTGAAACCAGTCCCACATCCCCACCCTTTCCCCTCACAGGAGGAGATGTTTTGACCCACTATGTCTGCAAGAGCTGTGAAACCAGTTCCACATCCACACCCTTTCCCCACACAGGAGGAGATGGTTTGACCCACTGTGTCTGCAAGAGCTGTGCAACCAGTCCCACATCCCCACCCTTTCCCCACACAGGAGGAGATGGTTTGACACACTGTGTCTGCAAGAGCTGTGCAACCAGTCCCACATCCGCACACTTTCCCCACACAGGAGGAGATGGTTTGACCCACTGTGTCTGCAAGAGCTGTGAAACCAGTCCCACATCCACACCCTTTCCCCACACAGGAGGGGATGGTTTGACCCACTGTGTCTGCAAGAGCTGTGAAACCAGTCCCACATCCACACCCTTTCCCCACACAGGAGGAGATGGTTTGACCCACTGTGACTGCAAGAGCTGTGAAACGAGTCCCACATCCACACCCTTTCCCCACACAGGAGGACATGGTTTGACACACTGTGTCTCAAGAGATGTGAAACCAGTCCCACATCCCCACCCTTTCCCCACACAGGAGGAGATAGTTTGACCCACTGTGTCTGCAAGAGCTGTGCAACCAGTCCCACATCCGCACACTTTCCCCACACAGGAGGAGATGGTTTGACCCACTGTGTCTGCAAGAGCTGTGAAACCTGTCCCACATCCACACCCTTTCCCCACACAGGAGGAGATGGTTTGACCCACTGTGTCTGCAAGAGCTGTGCAACCAGTCCCACATCCGCACCCTTTCCCCACACAGGAGGAGATGGTTTGACCCACTGTGACTGTAAGAGCTGTGAAACCAGTCCCACATCCGCACCCTTTCCCCACACAGGAGGAGATGGTTTGACCCACTGTGTCTGCAAGAGCTGTGCAACCAGTCCCACATCCACAGCCTTTCCCCACACAGGAGGAGATGGTTTGACCCACTGTGTCTGCAAGAGCTGTGCAACCAGTCCCACATCCACACCCTTTCCCCACACAGGAGGAGATGGTTTGACCCACTGTGTCTGCAAGAGCTGTGCAACCAGTCCCACATCCACACCCTTTCCCCACACAGGAGGAGATGGTTTGACCCACTGTGTCTGCAAGAGCTGTGCAACCAGTCCCACATCCACACCCTTTCCCCACACAGGAGGAGATGGTTAGACCCACTGTGTCTGCTAGAGCTGTGAAACCAGTCCCACATCCACACCCATTCCCCACACAGGAGGAGATGGTTTGACCCACGGTGTCTGCAAGAGCTGTGAAACCAGTCCCACATCCACACCCTTTCCCCACACAGGAGGAGATGGTTTGACACACTGTGTCTGCAAGAGCTGTGAAACGAGTCCCACATCCGCACACTTTCCCCACACAGGAGGAGATGGTTTGACCCACTGTGTCTGCAAGAGCTGTGAAACCAGTCCCACATCCACACCCTTTCCCCACACAGGAGGAGATGGTTTGACCCACTGTGTCTGCAAGAGCTGTGCAACCAGTCCCACATCCACACCCTTTCCCCACACAGGAGGAGATGGTTTGACCCACTGTGTCTGCAAGAGCTGTGCAACCAGTCCCACATCCGCACCCTTTCCCCACACAGGAGGAGATGGTTTGACCCACTGTGCCTGCAAGAGCTGTGAAACCAGTCCCACATCCGCAGCCTTTCCCCACACAGGAGGAGATGGTTTGACCCACTGTGCCTGCAAGAGCTGTGAAACCCAGTCCCACATCCGCACCCTTTCCCCACACAGGAGGAGATGGTTTGACCCACTGTGTCTGCAAGAACTGTGAAACCAGTCCCACATCCGCACACTTTCCCCACACAGGAGGAGATGGGTTGAGCCACTATGTCTGCAAGAGCTGTGAAACCAGTCCCACATCCCCACCCTTTCCCCTCACAGGAGGAGATGTTTTGACCCACTATGTCTGCAAGAGCTGTGAAACCAGTTCCACATCCACACCCTTTCCCCACACAGGAGGAGATAGTTTGACCCACTGTGTCTGCAAGAGCTGTGCAACCAGTCCCACATCCGCACACTTTCCCCACACAGGAGGAGATGGTTTGACCCACTGTGTCTGCAAGAGCTGTGAAACCTGTCCCACATCCACACCCTTTCCCCACACAGGAGGAGATGGTTTGACCCACTGTGTCTGCAAGAGCTGTGAAACCAGTCCCACATCCGCAGCCTTTCCCCACACAGGAGGAGATGGTGTGACCCACTGTGTCTGCAAGAACTGTGAAACCAGTCCCACATCCGCACACTTTCCCCACACAGGAGGAGATGGGTTGAGCCACTATGTCTGCAAGAGCTGTGAAACCAGTCCCACATCCCCACCCTTTCCCCTCACAGGAGGAGATGTTTTGACCCACTATGTCTGCAAGAGCTGTGAAACCAGTTCCACATCCACACCCTTTCCCCACACAGGAGGAGATGGTTTGACCCACTGTGTCTGCAAGAGCTGTGAAATCAGTCCCACATCCCCACCCTTTCCCCACACAGGAGGAGATGGTTTGACACACTGTGTCTGCAAGAGCTGTGCAACCAGTCCCACATCCGCACACTTTCCCCACACAGGAGGAGATGGTTTGACCCACTGTGTCTGCAAGAGCTGTGAAACCAGTCCCACATCCACACCCTTTCCCCACACAGGAGGGGATGGTTTGACCCACAGTGTCTGCAAGAGCTGTGAAACCAGTCCCACATCCACACCCTTTCCCCACACAGGAGGGGATGGTTTGACCCACTGTGTCTGCAAGAGCTGTGAAACCAGTCCCACATCCACACCCTTTCCCCACACAGGAGGAGATGGTTTGACCCACTGTGACTGCAAGAGCTGTGAAACGAGTCCCACATCCACACCCTTTCCCCTCACAGGAGGACATGGTTTGACACACTGTGTCTCAAGAGATGTGAAGCCAGTCCCACATCCACACCCTTTCCCCACACAGGAGGAGATAGTTTGACCCACTGTGTCTGCAAGAGCTGTGCAACCAGTCCCACATCCGCACACTTTCCCCACACAGGAGGAGATGGTTTGACCCACTGTGTCTGTCAGAGCTGTGAAACCGGTCCCACATCCACACCCTTTCCCCACACAGGAGGAGATGGTTTGACCCACTGTGTCTGCAAGAGCTGTGCAACCAGTCCCACATCCGCATCTTTTCCCCACACAGGAGGAGATGGTTTGACCCACTGTGACTGTAAGAGCTGTGAAACCAGTCCCACATCCGCACCCTTTCCCCACACAGGAGGAGATGGTTTGACCCACTGTGTCTGCAAGAGCTGTGTAACCAGTCCCACATCCGCACCCTTTCCCCACACAGGAGGAGATGGTTTGACCCACTGTGTCTGCAAGAGTTGTGAAACCAGTCCCACATCCACACCCTTTCCCCACACAGGAGGAGATGGTTTGACCCACTGTGTCTGTAAGAGCTGTGTAACCAGTCCCACATCCACACCCTTTCCCCACACAGGAGATGGTTTGACCCACTGTGTCTGCAAGAGCTGTGTAACCAGTCCCACATCCACACACTTTCCCCACACAGGAGGAGATGGTTTGACCCACTGTGTCTGCAAGAGCTGTGAAACCAGTCCAACATCCACACCCTTTCCCCACACAGGAGGAGATGGTTTGACCCACTGTGTCTGCAAGAGCTGTGAACCCAGTCCCACATCCACACCCTTTCCCCACACAGGAGGAGATGGTTAGACCAACTGTGTCTGTAAGAGCTGTGAAACCAGTCCCACATCCACACCCTTTCCCCACACAGGAGGAGATGGTTAGACCCACTGTGTCTGTAAGAGCTGTGCAACCAGTCCCACATCCACACCCTTTCCCCACACAGGAGGAGATGGTTTGACCCACTGTGTCTGCAAGAGCTGTGAAACCCAGTCCCACATCCGCACACTTCCCCACACAGGAGGAGATGGTTTGACCCACTGTGTCTGCAAGAGCTGTGAAACCAGTTCCACATCCGCACGCTTTCCCCACACAGGAGGAGATGGTTTGACCCACTGTGTCTGAAAGTGCTGTGAAACCATTCCCACATCCCCAACCTTTCCCCACACAGGAGGAGATGCAGACCCACTGTGACTGCAAGAGCTGTGAAACCAGTCCCACATCCGCACACTTTTCCCACACAGGAGGAGATGGTTTGACCCACTGTGTCTGCAAGAGCTGTAAAACCAGTCCCACATCCGCACCCTTTCCCCACACAGGAGGAGATGGTTTGACCCACTGTGTCTGCAAGAGCTGTGAAACCACTCCCACATCCACAGCCTTTCCCCACACATGAGGAGATGGTTTGACCCACTGTTTCTGCAAGAGCTGTGCAACCAGTCCCACATCCGCACCCTTTCCCCACATGGGAGGCCATTGTTTGACCCACTGTGTCTGCAAGAGCTGTGCAACCAGTCCCACATCCGCACCCTTTCCCCTCACCGGAGGAGATGGTTTGACCCACTTTGTCTGCAAGAGCTGTGAAACTAGTCCAAAATCCCCACCATTTCCCCACACAGGAGGAGATGGTTTGACCGACTGCGTCTGCAAGAGCTGTGCAACCAGTCCCACATCCACAGCCTTTCCCCACACAGGAGGAGATGGTTTGACCCACTGTGTCTGCAAGAGCTGTGAAACCAGTCCCACATCCGCACACTTTCCCCACACAAGAGGAGATGGTTTGACCCACTGTGTCTGCAAGAGCTGTGCAACCAGTCCCACAACCACACACTTTACCCACACAGGAGGAGATGGTTTGACCCACTGTGTCTGCAAGAGATGTGAAACCAGTCCCACATCCACACCCTTTCCCCACACAGGAGGAGATGTTTTGACCCACTGTGTCTGCAAGAGCAGTGCAACCAGTCCCACATCCGCACACTTTCCCCACACAGGAGGAGATAGTTTGACACACTGTGTCTGCAAGAGCTGTGAAACCAGTCCCACATCCACACCCTTTCCCCACACAGGAGGAGATGGTTTGACCCACTGTGTCTGCAAGAGCTGTGAAACCAGTCCCACATCCCCACCCTTTCCCCACACAGGAGGAGATGGTTTGACCCACTGTGTCTGCAAGAGCTGTGAAACCAGTTCCACATCCACACCCTTTCCCCACACAGGAGGAGATGGTTTGACACACTGTGTCTGCAAGAGCTGTGAAACCAGTCCCACAACCCCAAACTTTCCCCACACAGGAGGAGATGGTTTGACACACTGTGTCTGCAAGAGCTGTGCAACGAATCCCAAATCCACACCTTTTCCCTACACAGGAGGAGATGTTTTGACCCACTGTGTCTGCAAGAGCTGTGAAACCAGTCCCACATCCACACCCTTTCCCCACACAGGAGGAGATGTTTTGGCCACTGTGACTGTAAGAGCTGTGAAACCAGTCCCACATCCGCACACTTTCCCCTCACAGGGGGAGATGGTTTGACCCACAGTGACTGTAAGAGCTGTGCAACCAGTCCCACATCCACACCCTTTCCCCACACAGGAGGGGATGGTTTGACACACTGTGTCTGCAAGAGCTGTGAAACCAGTCCCACATCCGCACCCTTTCCCCACACAGGAGGAGATGGTTTGACCCACTGTGTCTGCAGGAGCTGTGAAACCCAGTCCCACATCCGCACACTTCCCCACACAGGAGGAGATGGTTTGACCCACTGTGTCTGCAAGAGCTGTGAAACCAGTTCCACATCCGCACGCTTTCCCCACACAGGAGGAGATGGTTTGACCCACTGTGTCTGAAAGAGCTGTGAAACCATTCCCACATCCCCAACCTTTCCCCACACAGGAGGAGATGGTTTGACCCACTGTGACTGCAAAAGCTGTGAAACGAGTCCCACATCCACACCCTTTCCCCACACAGGAGGACATGGTTTGACACACTGTGTCTCAAGAGATGTGAAACCAGTCCCACATCCCCAACCTTTCCCCACACAGGAGGAGATAGTTTGACCCACTGTGTCTGCAAGAGCTGTGAAACCAGTCCCACATCCGCACACTTTCCCCACACAGGAGGAGATGGTTTGACCCACTGTGTCTGTCAGAGCTGTGAAACCGGTCCCACATCCACACCCTTTCCCCACACAGGAGGAGATGGTTTGACCCACTGTGCCTGCAAGAGCTGTGCAACCAGTCCCACATCCGCACCCTTTCCCCACACAGGAGGAGATGGTTTGACCCACTGTGACTGTAAGAGCTGTGAAACCAGTCCCACATCCGCACCCTTTCCCCACACAGGAGCAGATGGTTTGACCCACTGTGTCTGCAAGAGCTGTGTAACCAGTCCCTTATCCGCACCCTTTCCCCACACAGGAGGAGATGGTTTGACCCACTGTGTCTGCAAGAGCTGTGAAACCAGTCCCACATCCACACCCTTTCCCCACACAGGAGGAGATGGTTTGACCCACTGTGTCTGCAAGAGCTGTGAAACCAGTCCCACTTCCGCACCCTTTCTCCACACAGGAGGAGATGGTTTGACCCACTGTGTCTGCAAGAGCTGTGAAACCAGTCCCACATCCACACCCTTTCCCCACACAGGAGGAGATGGTTTGACCCACTGTGTCTGTAAGAGCTGTGTAACCAGTCCCACATCCACACCCTTTCCCCACACAGGAGATGGTTTGACCCACTGTGTCTGCAAGAGCTGTGTAACCAGTCCCACATCCACACACTTTCCCCACACAGGAGGAGATGGTTTGACACACTGTGTCTGCAAGAGCTGTGCAACCAGTCCCACATCCGCACACTTTCCCCACACAGGAGGAGATGGTTATACCCACTGTGTCTGCAAGAGCTGTGCAACCAGTCCCACATCCACAGGCTTTCCCCACACAGGAGGAGATGGTTAGACCCACTGTGTCTGCTAGAGCTGTGAAACCAGTCCCACATCCCCACCCTTTCCCCACACAGGAGGAGATGGTTTGACACACTGTGTCTGCAAGAGCTGTGAAACCAGTCCCACATCCACACCCTTTCCCCACACAGGAGGAGATGGTTTGACACACTGTGTCTGCAAGAGCTGTGAAACCAGTCCCACATCCGCACCCCTTCCCCACACAGGAGGAGATGGTTTGACCCACTGTGTCTGCAAGAGCTGTGAAACCAGTCCCACATCCACACTCTTTCCCTACACAGGAGGAGATGGTTTTACCCACTGTGTCTGCAAGAGCTGTGAAACCCAGTCCCACATCCGCACACTTCCCCACACAGGAGGAGATGGTTTGACCCACTGTGTCTGCAAGAGCTGTGAAACCAGTTCCACATCCGCACGCTTTCCCCACACAGGAGGAGATGGTTTGACCCACTGTGTCTGAAAGAGCTGTGAAACCATTCCCACATCCCCAACCTTTCCCCACACAGGAGGAGATGCAGACCCACTGTGACTGCAAGAGCTGTGAAACCAGTCCCACATACGCACACTTTTCCCACACAGGAGGAGATGGTTTGACCCACTGTGTCTGCAAGAGCTGTAAAACCAGTCCCACATCCACACCCTTTCCCCACACAGGAGGAGATGGTTTGACCCACTGTGTCTGCAAGAGCTGTGAAACCACTCCCACATCCACAGCCTTTCCCCACACATGAGGAGATGGTTTCACCCACTGTGTCTGCAAGAGCTGTGAAACCAGTCCCACATCCGCACACTTTCCCCACACAAGAGGAGATGGTTTGACCCACTGTGTCTGCAAGAGCTGTGCAACCAGTCCCACAACCACACACTTTACCCACACAGGAGGAGATGGTTTGACCCACTGTGTCTGCAAGAGATGTGAAACCAGTCCCACATCCACACCCTTTCCCCACACAGGAGGAGATGTTTTGACCCACTGTGTCTGCAAGAGCTGTGAAACCAGTCCCACATCCACACCCTTTCCCCACACAGGAGGAGATGGTTTGACCCACTGTGTCTGCAAGAGCTCTGAAACCAGTCCCACATCCCCACCCTTTCCCCACACAGGAGGAGATGGTTTGACCCACTGTGTCTGCAAGAGCTGTGAAACCAGTCCCACATCCGCAAACTTTCCCCACACAAGAGGAGATGGTTTGACCCACTGTGTCTGCAAGAGCTGTGAAACCAGTCCCACATCCACACCCTTTCTCCACACCGGAGGAGATGGTTAGACCCACTGTGTCTGCAAGAGCTGTGAAACCAGTCCCACATCCACACCCTTTCCCCACACAGGAGGAGATCGTTAGACCCACTTTGTCTGCTAGAGCTGTGAAACCTGTCCCACATCCGCACACTTTCCCCGCACTGGAGGAGATGGTTTGACCCACTGTGTCTGCAAGAGCTGTGAAACCAGTCCCACAACCGCACCCTTTCCCCACACAGGAGGACATGGTTTGACCCACTGTGTCTGCAAGAGCTGTGAAACCAGTCCCACATCCGCACACTTTCCCCACACAGGAGGAGATGGTTTGACCCACTGTGTCTGCAAGAGCTGTGAAACCCAGTCCCACATCCGCACGCTTTCCCCACACAGGAGGAGATGGTTTGACCCACTGTGTCTGCAAGAACTGTGAAACCAGTCCCACATCCGCACACTTTCCCCTCACAGGGGGAGATGGTTTGACCCACAGTGACTGTTATTGCTGTGCAACCAGTCCCACATCCACACCCTTTCCCCACACAGGAGGCGATGGTTTGACACACTGTGTCTGCAAGAGCAGTGAAACCAGCCCCACATCCGGACCCTTTCCCCACACAGGAGGAGATCGTTTGACCCACTGTGTCTGCAAGAGCTGTGAAACCAGTCCCACATCCACACCCTTTCCCCACACAGGAGGAGATGGTTTGACACACTGTGTCTGCAAGAGCTGTGCAACCAGTCCCACATCCACAGCCTTTCCCCACACAGGAGGAGATGGTTTGACCCACTGTGTCTGCAAGAGCTGTGAAACCAGTCCCACATCCGCACCCCTTCCCCACACAGGAGGAGATGGTTTGACCCACTGTGTCTGCAAGAGCTGTGAAACCAGTCCCACATCCACACTCTTTCCCTACACAGGAGGAGATGGTTTTACCCACTGTGTCTGCAAGAGCTGTGAAACCCAGTCCCACATCCGCACACTTCCCCACACAGGAGGAGATGGTTTGACCCACTGTGTCTGCAAGAGCTGTGAAACCAGTTCCACATCCGCACGCTTTCCCCACACAGGAGGAGATGGTTTGACCCACTGTGTCTGAAAGAGCTGTGAAACCATTCCCACATCCCCAACCTTTCCCCACACAGGAGGAGATGCAGACCCACTGTGACTGCAAGAGCTGTGAAACCAGTCCCACATACGCACACTTTTCCCACACAGGAGGAGATGGTTTGACCCACTGTGTCTGCAAGAGCTGTAAAACCAGTCCCACATCCGCACCCTTTCCCCACACAGGAGGAGATGGTTTGACCCACTGTGTCTGCAAGAGCTGTTAAACCACTCCCACATCCACAGCCTTTCCCCACACATGAGGAGATGGTTTCACCCACTGTGTCTGCAAGAGCTGTGAAACCAGTCCCACATCCGCACACTTTCCCCACACAAGAGGAGATGGTTTGACCCACTGTGTCTGCAAGAGCTGTGCAACCAGTCCCACAACCACACACTTTACCCACACAGGAGGAGATGGTTTGACCCACTGTGTCTGCAAGAGATGTGAAACCAGTCCCACATCCACACCCTTTCCCCACACAGGAGGAGATGTTTTGACCCACTGTGTCTGCAAGAGCTGTGAAACCAGTCCCACATCCACACCCTTTCCCCACACAGGAGGAGATGGTTTGACCCACTGTGTCTGCAAGAGCTCTGAAACCAGTCCCACATCCCCACCCTTTCCCCACACAGGAGGAGATGGTTTGACCCACTGTGTCTGCAAGAGCTGTGAAACCAGTCCCACATCCGCACACTTTCCCCACACAAGAGGAGATGGTTTGACCCACTGTGTCTGCAAGAGCTGTGACTTCTGTCCCACATCCCCACCCTTTCTCCACACCGGAGGAGATGGTTAGACCCACTGTGTCTGCAAGAGCTGTGCAACCAGTCCCACATCCGCACACTTTCCCCACACAGGAGGAGATGGTTTGACCCACTGTGTCTGCAAGAGCTGTGAAACCCAGTCCCACATCCGCACGCTTTCCCCACACAGGAGGAGATGGTTTGACCCACTGTGTCTGCAAGAACTGTGAAACCAGTCCCACATCCGCACACTTTCCCCTCACAGGGGGAGATGGTTTGACCCACAGTGACTGTTATTGCTGTGCAACCAGTCCCACATCCACACCCTTTCCCCACACAGGAGGCGATGGTTTGACACACTGTGTCTGCAAGAGCAGTGAAACCAGCCCCACATCCGGACCCTTTCCCCACACAGGAGGAGATGGTTTGACCCACTGTGTCTGCAAGAGCTGTGAAACCAGTCCCACATCCACACCCTTTCCCCACACAGGAGGAGATGGTTTGACACACTGTGTCTGCAAGAGCTGTGCAACCAGTCCCACATCCACAGCCTTTCCCCACACAGGAGGAGATGGTTTGACCCACTGTGTCTGCAAGAGCTGTGAAACCAGTCCCACATCCACACCCTTTCCCCACACAGGAGGAGATGGTTTGACCCACTGTGTCTGCAAGACCTGTGCACCAGTCCCACATCCGCACCCTTTCCCCACACAGGAGGAGATGGTTTGACCCACTGTGTCTGCAAGAGCAGTGAAACCAGTCCCACATCCGCAGCCTTTCCCCACACAGGAGGAGATGGTTTGACCCACTGTGTCTGCAAGAGCTGTGAAACCCAGTCCCACATCCGCACCCTTTCCCCACACAGGAGGAGATGGTTTGACCCACTGTGTCTGAAAGAGCTGTGAAACCAGCCCCACATCCGCACCCTTTCCCCACACAGGAGGAGATGGTTTGACCCACTGTGTCTGCAAGAACTGTGAAACCAGTCCCACATCCGCACACTTTCCCCACACAGGAGGAGATGGGTTGAGCCACTATGTCTGCAAGAGCTGTGAAACCAGTCCCACATCCCCACCCTTTCCCCTCTCAGGAGGAGATGTTTTGACCCACTATGTCTGCAAGAGCTGTGAAACCAGTTCCACATCCACACCCTTTCCCCACACAGGAGGAGATGGTTTGACCCACTGTGTCTGCAAGAGCTGTGCAACCAGTCCCACATCCCCACCCTTTCCCCACACAGGAGGAGATGGTTTGACACACTGTGTCTGCAAGAGCTGTGCAACCAGTCCCACATCCGCACACTTTCCCCACACAGGAGGAGATGGTTTGACCCACTGTGTCTGCAAGAGCTGTGAAACCAGTCCCACATCCACACCCTTTCCCCACACAGGAGGGGATGGTTTGACCCACTGTGTCTGCAAGAGCTGTGAAACCAGTCCCACATCCACACCCTTTCCCCACACAGGAGGAGATGGTTTGACCCACTGTGACTGCAAGAGCTGTGAAACTAGTCCCACATCCACACCCTTTCCCCACACAGGAGGACATGGTTTGACACACTTTGTCTCAAGAGATGTGAAACCAGTCCCACATCCCCAACATTTCCCCACACAGGAGGAGATAGTTTGACCCACTGTGTCTGCAAGAGCTGTGCAACCAGTCCCACATCCGCACACTTTCCCCACACAGGAGGAGATGGTTTGACCCACTGTGTCTGTCAGAGCTGTGAAACCGGTCCCACATCCACACCCTTTCCCCACACAGGAGGAGATGGTTTGACCCACTGTGTCTGCAAGAGCTGTGCAACCAGTCCCACATCCGCAACCTTTCCCCACACAGGAGGAGATGGTTTGACCCACTGTGACTGTAAGAGCTGTGAAACCAGTCCCACATCCGCACCCTTTCCCCACACAGGAGGAGATGGTTTGACCCACTGTGTCTGCAAGAGCTGTGAAACCAGTCCCACATCCGCACCCTTTCCCCACACAGGAGGAGATGGTTTGACCCACTGTGCCTGTCAGAGCTGTGCAACCAGTCCCACATCCACACCCTTTCCCCACACAGGAGGAGATGGTTTGACCCACTGTGTCTGTAAGAGCTGTGTAACCAGTCCCACATCCACACCCTTTCCCCACACAGGAGGAGATGGTTTGACCCACTGTGTCTGCAAGAGCTGTGAAACCAGTCCCACATCCACACCCTTTCCCCACACAGGAGGAGATGGTTTGACCCACTGTGTCTGCAAGAGCTGTGAAACCAGTCCCACATCCACACTCTTTCCCCACACAGGAGGAGATGGTTTTACCCACTGTGTCTGCAAGAGCTGTGAAACCCAGTCCCACATCCGCACACTTCCCCACACAGGAGGAGATGGTTTGACCCACTGTGTCTGCAAGAGCTGTGAAACCAGTTCCACATCCGCACGCTTTCCCCACACAGGAGGAGATGGTTTGACCCACTGTGTCTGAAAGTGCTGTGAAACCATTCCCACATCCCCAACCTTTCCCCACACAGGAGGAGATGCAGACCCACTGTGACTGCAAGAGCTGTGAAACCAGTCCCACATCCGCACACTTTTCCCACACAGGAGGAGATGGTTTGACCCACTGTGTCTGCAAGAGCTGTAAAACCAGTCCCACATCCGCACCCTTTCCCCACACAGGAGGAGATGTTTTGACCCACTGTGTCTGCAAGAGCTGTGAAACCAGTCCCACATCCACAGCCTTTCCCCACACATGAGGAGATGGTTTGACCCACTGTGTCTGCAAGAGCTGTGCAACCAGTCCCACATCCGCACCCTTTCCCCACACAGGAGGCCATTGTTTGACCCACTGTGTCTGCAAGAGCTGTGCAACCAGTCCCACATCCACACCCTTTCCCCTCACCGGAGGAGATGGTTTGACCCACTTTGTCTGCAAGAGCTGTGAAACTAGTCCAACATCCCCACCATTTCCCCACACAGGAGGAGATGGTTTGACCGACTGCGTCTGCAAGAGCTGTGCAACCAGTCCCACATCCACAGCCTTTCCCCACACAGGAGGAGATGGTTTGACCCACTGTGTCTGCAAGAGCTGTGAAACCAGTCCCACATCCGCACACTTTCCCCACACAAGAGGAGATGGTTTGACCCACTGTGTCTGCAAGAGCTGTGCAACCAGTCCCACAACCACACACTTTACCCACACAGGAGGAGATGGTTTGACCCACTGTGTCTGCAAGAGCTGTGCAACGAGTCCCAAATCCACACCTTTTCCCTACACAGGAGGAGATGTTTTGACCCACTGTGTCTGCAAGAGCTGTGAAACCAGTCCCACATCCACACCCTTTCCCCACACAGGAGGAGATGTTTTGGCCACTGTGACTGTAAGAGCTGTGAAACCAGTCCCACATCCGCACACTTTCCCCTCACAGGGGGAGATGGTTTGACCCACAGTGACTGTAAGAGCTGTGCAACCAGTCCCACATCCACACCCTTTCCCCACACAGGAGGGGATGTTTTGACACACTGTGTCTGCAAGAGCTGTGCAACCAGTCCCACAACCACACACTTTACCCACACAGGAGGAGATGGTTTGACCCACTGTGTCTGCAAGAGATGTGAAACCAGTCCCACATCCACACCCTTTCCCCTCACAGGAGGAGATGTTTTGACCCACTGTGTCTGCAAGAGCAGTGCAACCAGTCCCACATCCGCACCCTTTCCCCACACAGGAGGAGATGGTTTGACCCACTGTGTCTGAAAGAGCTGTGAAACCAGCCCCACATCCGCACCATTTCCCCACACAGGAGGAGATGGTTTGACCCACTGTGTCTGCAAGAACTGTGAAACCAGTCCCACATCCGCACACTTTCCCCACACAGGAGGAGATGGGTTGAGCCACTATGTCTGCAAGAGCTGTGAAACCAGTCCCACATCCACACCCTTTCCCCTCTCAGGAGGAGATGTTTTGACCCACTATGTCTGCAAGAGCTGTGAAACCAGTTCCACATCCACACCCTTTCCCCACACAGGAGGAGATGGTTTGACCCACTGTGTCTGCAAGAGCTGTGCAACCAGTCCCACATCCCCACCCTTTCCCCACACAGGAGGAGATGATTTGACACACTGTGTCTGCAAGAGCTGTGCAACCAGTCCCACATCCGCACACTTTCCCCACACAGGAGGAGATGGTTTGACCCACTGTGTCTGCAAGAGCTGTGAAACCAGTCCCACATCCACACCCTTTCCCCACACAGGAGGGGATGGTTTGACCCACTGTGTCTGCAAGAGCTGTGAAACCAGTCCCACATCCACACCCTTTCCCCACACAGGAGGAGATGGTTTGACCCACTGTGACTGCAAGAGCTGTGAAACGAGTCCCACATCCACACCCTTTCCCCACACAGGAGGACATGGTTTGACACACTGTGTCTCAAGAGATGTGAAACCAGTCCCACATCCCCAACATTTCCCCACACAGGAGGAGATAGTTTGACCCACTGTGTCTGCAAGAGCTGTGCAACCAGTCCCACATCCGCACACTTTCCCCACACAGGAGGAGATGGTTTGACCCACTGTGTCTGTCAGAGCTGTGAAACCGGTCCCACATCCACACCCTTTCCCCACACAGGAGGAGATGGTTTGACCCACTGTGTCTGCAAGAGCTGTGAAACCAGTCCCACATCCGCAACCTTTCCCCACACAGGAGGAGATGGTTTGACCCACTGTGACTGTAAGAGCTGTGAAACCAGTCCCACATCCGCACCCTTTCCCCACACAGGAGGAGATGGTTTGACCCACTGTGTCTGCAAGAGCTGTGAAACCAGTCCCACATCCGCACCCTTTCCCCACACAGGAGGAGATGGTTTGACCCACTGTGCCTGTCAGAGCTGTGCAACCAGTCCCACATCCACACCCTTTCCCCACACAGGAGGAGATGGTTTGACCCACTGTGTCTGTAAGAGCTGTGTAACCAGTCCCACATCCACACCCTTTCCCCACACAGGAGGAGATGGTTTGACCCACTGTGTCTGCAAGAGCTGTGAAACCAGTCCCACATCCACACTCTTTCCCCACACAGGAGGAGATGGTTTTACCCACTGTGTCTGCAAGAGCTGTGAAACCCAGTCCCACATCCGCACACTTCCCCACACAGGAGGAGATGGTTTGACCCACTGTGTCTGCAAGAGCTGTGAAACCAGTTCCACATCCGCACGCTTTCCCCACACAGGAGGAGATGGTTTGACCCACTGTGTCTGAAAGTGCTGTGAAACCATTCCCACATCCCCAACCTTTCCCGACACAGGAGGAGATGCAGACCCACTGTGACTGCAAGAGCTGTGAAACCAGTCCCACATCCGCACACTTTTCCCACACAGGAGGAGATGGTTTGACCCACTGTGTCTGCAAGAGCTGTAAAACCAGTCCCACATCCGCACCCTTTCCCCACACAGGAGGAGATGGTTTGACCCACTGTGTCTGCAAGAGCTGTGAAACCAGTCCCACATCCACAGCCTTTCCCCACACATGAGGAGATGGTTTGACCCACTGTGTCTGCAAGAGCTGTGCAACCAGTCCCACATCCGCACCCTTTCCCCACACAGGAGGCCATTGTTTGACCCACTGTGTCTGCAAGAGCTGTGCAACCAGTCCCACATCCGCACCCTTTCCCCTCACCGGAGGAGATGGTTTGACCCACTTTGTCTGCAAGAGCTGTGAAACTAGTCCAACATCCCCACCATTTCCCCACACAGGAGGAGATGGTTTGACCGACTGCGTCTGCAAGAGCTGTGCAACCAGTCCCACATCCACAGCCTTTCCCCAAACAGGAGGAGATGGTTTGACCCACTGTGTCTGCAAGAGCTGTGAAACCAGTCCCACATCCGCACACTTTCCCCACACAAGAGGAGATGGTTTGACCCACTGTGTCTGCAAGAGCTGTGCAACCAGTCCCACAACCACACACTTTACCCACACAGGAGGAGATGGTTTGACCCACTGTGTCTGCAAGAGATGTGCAACCAGTCCCACATCCACACCCTTTCCCCACACAGGAGGAGATGGTTTGACACACTGTGTCTGCAAGAGCTGTGCAACGAGTCCCAAATCCACACCTTTTCCCTACACAGGAGGAGATGTTTTGACCCACTGTGTCTGCAAGAGCTGTGAAACCAGTCCCACATCCACACCCTTTCCCCACACAGGAGGAGATGTTTTGGCCACTGTGACTGTAAGAGCTGTGAAACCAGTCCCACATCCGCACACTTTCCCCTCACAGGGGGAGATGGTTTGACCCACAGTGACTGTAAGAGCTGTGCAACCAGTCCCACATCCACACCCTTTCCCCACACAGGAGGGGATGTTTTGACACACTGTGTCTGCAAGAGCTGTGCAACCAGTCCCACAACCACACACTTTACCCACACAGGAGGAGATGGTTTGACCCACTGTGTCTGCAAGAGATGTGAAACCAGTCCCACATCCACACCCTTTCCCCTCACAGGAGGAGATGTTTTGACCCACTGTGTCTGCAAGAGCAGTGCAACCAGTCCCACATCCGCACACTTTCCCCACACAGGAGGAGATAGTTTGACACACTGTGTCTGCAAGAGCTGTGAAACCAGTCCCACATCCACACCCTTTCCCCACACAGGAGGAGATGGTTTGACCCACTGTGTCTGCAAGAGCTGTGAAACCAGTCCCACATCCCCACCCTTTCCCCACACAGGAGGAGATGGTTTGACACACTGTGTCTGCAAGAGCTGTGCAACCAGTCCCACATCCGCACACTTTCCCCACACAGGAGGAGATGGTTTGACCCACTGTGTCTGCAAGAGCTGTGAAACCAGTCCCACATCCACACCCTTTCCCCACACAGGAGGGGATGGTTTGACCCACTGTGTCTGCAAGAGCTGTGAAACCAGTCCCACATCCACACCCTTTCCCCACACAGGAGGAGATGGTTTGACCCACTGTGACTGCAAGAGCTGTGAAACGAGTCCCACATCCACACCCTTTCCCCACACAGGAGGACATGGTTTGACACACTGTGTCTCAAGAGATGTGAAACCAGTCCCACATCCCCACCCTTTCCCCACACAGGAGGAGATAGTTTGACCCACTGTGTCTGCAAGAGCTGTGCAACCAGTCCCACATCCGCACACTTTCCCCACACAGGAGGAGATGGTTTGACCCACTGTGACTGTAAGAGCTGTGAAACCAGTCCCACATCCGCACCCTTTCCCCACACAGGAGGAGATGGTTTGACCCACTGTGTCTGCAAGAGCTGTGCAACCAGTCCCACATCCACAGCCTTTCCCCACACAGGAGGAGATGCTTAGACCCACTGTGTCTGCTAGAGCTGTGAAACCAGTCCCACATCCACACCCATTCCCCACACAGGAGGAGATGGTTTGACCCACGGTGTCTGCAAGAGCTGTGAAACCAGTCCCACATCCACACCCTTTCCCCACACAGGAGGAGATGGTTTGACACACTGTGTCTGCAAGAGCTGTGAAACGAGTCCCACATCCGCACACTTTCCCCACACAGGAGGAGATGGTTTGACCCACTGTGTCTTCAAGAGCTGTGAAACCAGTCCCACATCCACACCCTTTCCCCACACAGGAGGAGATGGTTTGACCCACTGTGTCTGCAAGAGCTGTGCAACCAGTCCCACATCCACACCCTTTCCCCACACAGGAGGAGATGGTTTGACCCACTGTGTCTGCAAGAGCTGTGCAACCAGTCCCACATCCGCACCCTTTCCCCACACAGGAGGAGATGGTTTGACCCACTGTGCCTGCAAGAGCTGTGAAACCAGTCCAACATCCACACCCTTTCCCCACACAGGAGGAGATGGTTTGACCCACTGTGTCTGCAAGAGCTGTGAACCCAGTCCCACATCCACACCCTTTCCCCACACAGGAGGAGATGGTTAGACCAACTGTGTCTGTAAGAGCTGTGAAACCAGTCCCACATCCACACCCTTTCCCCACACAGGAGGAGATGGTTAGACCCACTGTGTCTGTAAGAGCTGTGCAACCAGTCCCACATCCACACCCTTTCCCCACACAGGAGGAGATGGTTTGACCCACTGTGTCTGCAAGAGCTGTGAAACCCAGTCCCACATCCGCACACTTCCCCACACAGGAGGAGATGGTTTGACCCACTGTGTCTGCAAGAGCTGTGAAACCAGTTCCACATCCGCACGCTTTCCCCACACAGGAGGAGATGGTTTGACCCACTGTGTCTGAAAGTGCTGTGAAACCATTCCCACATCCCCAACCTTTCCCCACACAGGAGGAGATGCAGACCCACTGTGACTGCAAGAGCTGTGAAACCAGTCCCACATCCGCACACTTTTCCCACACAGGAGGAGATGGTTTGACCCACTGTGTCTGCAAGAGCTGTAAAACCAGTCCCACATCCGCACCCTTTCCCCACACAGGAGGAGATGTTTTGACCCACTGTGTCTGCAAGAGCTGTGAAACCGCTCCCACATCCACAGCCTTTCCCCACACATGAGGAGATGGTTTGACCCACAGTGTCTGCAAGAGCTGTGCAACCAGTCCCACATCCGCACCCTTTCCCCACATGGGAG
The DNA here is from genome assembly GCA_026770705.1 of Isurus oxyrinchus. NCBI lineage: Eukaryota > Metazoa > Chordata > Chondrichthyes > Lamniformes > Lamnidae > Isurus > Isurus oxyrinchus. The sequence continues at coordinate 236,764 of JANJGN010000566.1, forward strand.
GCCATTGTTTGACCCACTGTGTCTGCAAGAGCTGTGCAACCAGTCCCACATCCGCACCCTTTCCCCTCACCGGAGGAGATGGTTTGACCCACTTTGTCTGCAAGAGCTGTGAAACTAGTCCAAAATCCCCACCATTTCCCCACACAGGAGGAGATGGTTTGACCGACTGCGTCTGCAAGAGCTGTGCAACCAGTCCCACATCCACAGCCTTTCCCCACACAGGAGGAGATGGTTTGACCCACTGTGTCTGCAAGAGCTGTGAAACCAGTCCCACATCCGCACACTTTCCCCACACAAGAGGAGATGGTTTGACCCACTGTGTCTGCAAGAGCTGTGCAACCAGTCCCACAACCACACACTTTACCCACACAGGAGGAGATGGTTTGACCCACTGTGTCTGCAAGAGATGTGAAACCAGTCCCACATCCACACCCTTTCCCCACACAGGAGGAGATGTTTTGACCCACTGTGTCTGCAAGAGCAGTGCAACCAGTCCCACATCCGCACACTTTCCCCACACAGGAGGAGATAGTTTGACACACTGTGTCTGCAAGAGCTGTGAAACCAGTCCCACATCCACACCCTTTCCCCACACAGGAGGAGATGGTTTGACCCACTGTGTCTGCAAGAGCTGTGAAACCAGTCCCACATCCCCACCCTTTCCCCACACAGGAGGAGATGGTTTGACCCACTGTGTCTGCAAGAGCTGTGAAACCAGTTCCACATCCACACCCTTTCCCCACACAGGAGGAGATGGTTTGACACACTGTGTCTGCAAGAGCTGTGAAACCAGTCCCACAACCCCAAACTTTCCCCACACAGGAGGAGATGGTTTGACACACTGTGTCTGCAAGAGCTGTGCAACGAATCCCAAATCCACACCTTTTCCCTACACAGGAGGAGATGTTTTGACCCACTGTGTCTGCAAGAGCTGTGAAACCAGTCCCACATCCACACCCTTTCCCCACACAGGAGGAGATGTTTTGGCCACTGTGACTGTAAGAGCTGTGAAACCAGTCCCACATCCGCACACTTTCCCCTCACATGGGGAGATGGTTTGACCCACAGTGACTGTAAGAGCTGTGCAACCAGTCCCACATCTGCACACTTTTCCCACACAGGAGGAGATGGTTTGACCCACTGTGTCTGCAAGAGCTGTAAAACCAGTCCCACATCCGCACCCTTTCCCCACACAGGAGGAGATGTTTTGACCCACTGTGTCTGCAAGAGCTGTGAAACCACTCCCACATCCACAGCCTTTCCCCACACATGAGGAGATGGTTTGACCCACTGTGTCTGCAAGAGCTGTGCAACCAGTCCCACATCCGCACCCTTTCCCCACATGGGAGGCCATTGTTTGACCCACTGTGTCTGCAAGAGCTGTGCAACCAGTCCCACATCCGCACCCTTTCCCCTCACCGGAGGAGATGGTTTGACCCACTTTGTCTGCAAGAGCTGTGAAACTAGTCCAAAATCCCCACCATTTCCCCACACAGGAGGAGATGGTTTGACCGACTGCGTCTGCAAGAGCTGTGCAACCAGTCCCACATCCACAGCCTTTCCCCACACAGGAGGAGATGGTTTGACCCACTGTGTCTGCAAGAGCTGTGAAACCAGTCCCACATCCGCACACTTTCCCCACACAAGAGGAGATGGTTTGACCCACTGTGTCTGCAAGAGCTGTGCAACCAGTCCCACAACCACACACTTTACCCACACAGGAGGAGATGGTTTGACCCACTGTGTCTGCAAGAGATGTGAAACCAGTCCCACATCCACACCCTTTCCCCACACAGGAGGAGATGTTTTGACCCACTGTGTCTGCAAGAGCAGTGCAACCAGTCCCACATCCGCACACTTTCCCCACACAGGAGGAGATAGTTTGACACACTGTGTCTGCAAGAGCTGTGAAACCAGTCCCACATCCACACCCTTTCCCCACACAGGAGGAGATGGTTTCACCCACTGTGTCTGCAAGAGCTGTGAAACCAGTCCCACATCCGCACACTTTCCCCACACAAGAGGAGATGGTTTGACCCACTGTGTCTGCAAGAGCTGTGCAACCAGTCCCACAACCACACACTTTACCCACACAGGAGGAGATGGTTTGACCCACTGTGTCTGCAAGAGATGTGAAACCAGTCCCACATCCACACCCTTTCCCCACACAGGAGGAGATGTTTTGACCCACTGTGTCTGCAAGAGCTGTGAAACCAGTCCCACATCCACACCCTTTCCCCACACAGGAGGAGATGGTTTGACCCACTGTGTCTGCAAGAGCTCTGAAACCAGTCCCACATCCCCACCCTTTCCCCACACAGGAGGAGATGGTTTGACCCACTTTGTCTGCAAGAGCTGTGAAACCAGTCCCACATCCGCACACTTTCCCCACACAAGAGGAGATGGTTTGACCCACTGTGTCTGCAAGAGCTGTGAAACCAGTCCCACATCCACACCCTTTCCCCACACAGGAGGAGATCGTTAGACCCACTTTGTCTGCTAGAGCTGTGAAACCTGTCCCACATCCGCACACTTTCCCCGCACAGGAGGAGATGGTTTGACCCACTGTGTCTGCAAGAGCTGTGAAACCAGTCCCACAACCGCACCCTTTCCCCACACAGGAGGACATGGTTTGACCCACTGTGTCTGCAAGAGCTGTGAAACCAGTCCCACATCCGCACACTTTCCCCACACAGGAGGAGATGGTTTGACCCACTGTGTCTGCAAGAGCTGTGAAACCCAGTCCCACATCCGCACGCTTTCCCCACACAGGAGGAGATGGTTTGACCCACTGTGTCTGCAAGAACTGTGAAACCAGTCCCACATCCGCACACTTTCCCCTCACAGGGGGAGATGGTTTGACCCACAGTGACTGTTATTGCTGTGCAACCAGTCCCACATCCACACCCTTTCCCCACACAGGAGGCGATGGTTTGACACACTGTGTCTGCAAGAGCAGTGAAACCAGCCCCACATCCGGACCCTTTCCCCACACAGGAGGAGATGGTTTGACCCACTGTGTCTGCAAGAGCTGTGAAACCAGTCCCACATCCACACCCTTTCCCCACACAGGAGGAGATGGTTTGACCCACTGTGTCTGCAAGAGCTGTGAAACCAGTCCCACATCCACACTCTTTCCCTACACAGGAGGAGATGGTTTTACCCACTGTGTCTGCAAGAGCTGTGAAACCCAGTCCCACATCCGCACACTTCCCCACACAGGAGGAGATGGTTTGACCCACTGTGTCTGCAAGAGCTGTGAAACCAGTTCCACATCCGCACGCTTTCCCCACACAGGAGGAGATGGTTTGACCCACTGTGTCTGAAAGAGCTGTGAAACCATTCCCACATCCCCAACCTTTCCCCACACAGGAGGAGATGCAGACCCACTGTGACTGCAAGAGCTGTGAAACCAGTCCCACATACGCAAACTTTTCCCACACAGGAGGAGATGGTTTGACCCACTGTGTCTGCAAGAGCTGTAAAACCAGTCCCACATCCGCACCCTTTCCCCACACAGGAGGAGATGGTTTGACCCACTGTGTCTGCAAGAGCTGTTAAACCACTCCCACATCCACAGCCTTTCCCCACACATGAGGAGATGGTTTCACCCACTGTGTCTGCAAGAGCTGTGAAACCAGTCCCACATCCGCACACTTTCCCCACACAAGAGGAGATGGTTTGACCCACTGTGTCTGCAAGAGCTGTGCAACCAGTCCCACAACCACACACTTTACCCACACAGGAGGAGATGGTTTGACCCACTGTGTCTGCAAGAGATGTGAAACCAGTCCCACATCCACACCCTTTCCCCACACAGGAGGAGATGTTTTGACCCACTGTGTCTGCAAGAGCTGTGAAACCAGTCCCACATCCACACCCTTTCCCCACACAGGAGGAGATGGTTTGACCCACTGTGTCTGCAAGAGCTCTGAAACCAGTCCCACATCCCCACCCTTTCCCCACACAGGAGGAGATGGTTTGACCCACTGTGTCTGCAAGAGCTGTGAAACCAGTCCCACATCCGCACACTTTCCCCACACAAGAGGAGATGGTTTGACCCACTGTGTCTGCAAGAGCTGTGACTTCTGTCCCACATCCCCACCCTTTCTCCACACCGGAGGAGATGGTTAGACCCACTGTGTCTGCAAGAGCTGTGCAACCAGTCCCACATCCACACCCTTTCCCCACACAGGAGGAGATGGTTTGACCCACTGTGTCTGCAAGAGCTGTGAAACCCAGTCCCACATCCGCACGCTTTCCCCACACAGGAGGAGATGGTTTGACCCACTGTGTCTGCAAGAACTGTGAAACCAGTCCCACATCCGCACACTTTCCCCTCACAGGGGGAGATGGTTTGACCCACAGTGACTGTTATTGCTGTGCAACCAGTCCCACATCCACACCCTTTCCCCACACAGGAGGCGATGGTTTGACACACTGTGTCTGCAAGAGCAGTGAAACCAGCCCCACATCCGGACCCTTTCCCCACACAGGAGGAGATGGTTTGACCCACTGTGTCTGCAAGAGCTGTGAAACCAGTCCCACATCCACACCCTTTCCCCACACAGGAGGAGATGGTTTGACACACTGTGTCTGCAAGAGCTGTGCAACCAGTCCCACATCCACAGCCTTTCCCCACACAGGAGGAGATGGTTTGACCCACTGTGTCTGCAAGAGCTGTGAAACCAGTCCCACATCCACACCCTTTCCCCACACAGGAGGAGATGGTTTGACCCACTGTGTCTGCAAGACCTGTGCACCAGTCCCACATCCGCACCCTTTCCCCACACAGGAGGAGATGGTTTGACCCACTGTGTCTGCAAGAGCAGTGAAACCAGTCCCACATCCGCAGCCTTTCCCCACACAGGAGGAGATGGTTTGACCCACTGTGTCTGCAAGAGCTGTGAAACCCAGTCCCACATCCGCACCCTTTCCCCACACAGGAGGAGATGGTTTGACCCACTGTGTCTGAAAGAGCTGTGAAACCAGCCCCACATCCGCACCCTTTCCCCACACAGGAGGAGATGGTTTGACCCACTGTGTCTGCAAGAACTGTGAAACCAGTCCCACATCCGCACACTTTCCCCACACAGGAGGAGATGGGTTGAGCCACTATGTCTGCAAGAGCTGTGAAACCAGTCCCACATCCCCACCCTTTCCCCTCTCAGGAGGAGATGTTTTGACCCACTATGTCTGCAAGAGCTGTGAAACCAGTTCCACATCCACACCCTTTCCCCACACAGGAGGAGATGGTTTGACCCACTGTGTCTGCAAGAGCTGTGCAACCAGTCCCACATCCCCACCCTTTCCCCACACAGGAGGAGATGGTTTGACACACTGTGTCTGCAAGAGCTGTGCAACCAGTCCCACATCCGCACACTTTCCCCACACAGGAGGAGATGGTTTGACCCACTGTGTCTGCAAGAGCTGTGAAACCAGTCCCACATCCACACCCTTTCCCCACACAGGAGGGGATGGTTTGACCCACTGTGTCTGCAAGAGCTGTGAAACCAGTCCCACATCCACACCCTTTCCCCACACAGGAGGAGATGGTTTGACCCACTGTGACTGCAAGAGCTGTGAAACGAGTCCCACATCCACACCCTTTCCCCACACAGGAGGACATGGTTTGACACACTGTGTCTCAAGAGATGTGAAACCAGTCCCACATCCCCAACATTTCCCCACACAGGAGGAGATAGTTTGACCCACTGTGTCTGCAAGAGCTGTGCAACCAGTCCCACATCCGCACACTTTCCCCACACAGGAGGAGATGGTTTGACCCACTGTGTCTGTCAGAGCTGTGAAACCGGTCCCACATCCACACCCTTTCCCCACACAGGAGGAGATGGTTTGACCCACTGTGTCTGCAAGAGCTGTGCAACCAGTCCCACATCCGCAACCTTTCCCCACACAGGAGGAGATGGTTTGACCCACTGTGACTGTAAGAGCTGTGAAACCAGTCCCACATCCGCACCCTTTCCCCACACAGGAGGAGATGGTTTGACCCACTGTGTCTGCAAGAGCTGTGAAACCAGTCCCACATCCGCACCCTTTCCCCACACAGGAGGAGATGGTTTGACCCACTGTGCCTGTCAGAGCTGTGCAACCAGTCCCACATCCACACCCTTTCCCCACACAGGAGGAGATGGTTTGACCCACTGTGTCTGTAAGAGCTGTGTAACCAGTCCCACATCCACACCCTTTCCCCACACAGGAGGAGATGGTTTGACCCACTGTGTCTGCAAGAGCTGTGAAACCAGTCCCACATCCACACCCTTTCCCCACACAGGAGGAGATGGTTTGACCCACTGTGTCTGCAAGAGCTGTGAAACCAGTCCCACATCCACACTCTTTCCCCACACAGGAGGAGATGGTTTTACCCACTGTGTCTGCAAGAGCTGTGAAACCCAGTCCCACATCCGCACACTTCCCCACACAGGAGGAGATGGTTTGACCCACTGTGTCTGCAAGAGCTGTGAAACCAGTTCCACATCCGCACGCTTTCCCCACACAGGAGGAGATGGTTTGACCCACTGTGTCTGAAAGTGCTGTGAAACCATTCCCACATCCCCAACCTTTCCCCACACAGGAGGAGATGCAGACCCACTGTGACTGCAAGAGCTGTGAAACCAGTCCCACATCCGCACACTTTTCCCACACAGGAGGAGATGGTTTGACCCACTGTGTCTGCAAGAGCTGTAAAACCAGTCCCACATCCGCACCCTTTCCCCACACAGGAGGAGATGTTTTGACCCACTGTGTCTGCAAGAGCTGTGAAACCAGTCCCACATCCACAGCCTTTCCCCACACATGAGGAGATGGTTTGACCCACTGTGTCTGCAAGAGCTGTGCAACCAGTCCCACATCCGCACCCTTTCCCCACACAGGAGGCCATTGTTTGACCCACTGTGTCTGCAAGAGATGTGCAACCAGTCCCACATCCACACCCTTTCCCCTCACCGGAGGAGATGGTTTGACCCACTTTGTCTGCAAGAGCTGTGAAACTAGTCCAACATCCCCACCATTTCCCCACACAGGAGGAGATGGTTTGACCGACTGCGTCTGCAAGAGCTGTGCAACCAGTCCCACATCCACAGCCTTTCCCCACACAGGAGGAGATGGTTTGACCCACTGTGTCTGCAAGAGCTGTGAAACCAGTCCCACATCCGCACACTTTCCCCACACAAGAGGAGATGGTTTGACCCACTGTGTCTGCAAGAGCTGTGCAACCAGTCCCACAACCACACACTTTACCCACACAGGAGGAGATGGTTTGACCCACTGTGTCTGCAAGAGCTGTGCAACGAGTCCCAAATCCACACCTTTTCCCTACACAGGAGGAGATGTTTTGACCCACTGTGTCTGCAAGAGCTGTGAAACCAGTCCCACATCCACACCCTTTCCCCACACAGGAGGAGATGTTTTGGCCACTGTGACTGTAAGAGCTGTGAAACCAGTCCCACATCCGCACACTTTCCCCTCACAGGGGGAGATGGTTTGACCCACAGTGACTGTAAGAGCTGTGCAACCAGTCCCACATCCACACCCTTTCCCCACACAGGAGGGGATGTTTTGACACACTGTGTCTGCAAGAGCTGTGCAACCAGTCCCACAACCACACACTTTACCCACACAGGAGGAGATGGTTTGACCCACTGTGTCTGCAAGAGATGTGAAACCAGTCCCACATCCACACCCTTTCCCCTCACAGGAGGAGATGTTTTGACCCACTGTGTCTGCAAGAGCAGTGCAACCAGTCCCACATCCGCACCCTTTCCCCACACAGGAGGAGATGGTTTGACCCACTGTGTCTGAAAGAGCTGTGAAACCAGCCCCACATCCGCACCATTTCCCCACACAGGAGGAGATGGTTTGACCCACTGTGTCTGCAAGAACTGTGAAACCAGTCCCACATCCGCACACTTTCCCCACACAGGAGGAGATGGGTTGAGCCACTATGTCTGCAAGAGCTGTGAAACCAGTCCCACATCCCCACCCTTTCCCCTCTCAGGAGGAGATGTTTTGACCCACTATGTCTGCAAGAGCTGTGAAACCAGTTCCACATCCACACCCTTTCCCCACACAGGAGGAGATGGTTTGACCCACTGTGTCTGCAAGAGCTGTGCAACCAGTCCCACATCCCCACCCTTTCCCCACACAGGAGGAGATGGTTTGACACACTGTGTCTGCAAGAGCTGTGCAACCAGTCCCACATCCGCACACTTTCCCCACACAGGAGGAGATGGTTTGACCCACTGTGTCTGCAAGAGCTGTGAAACCAGTCCCACATCCACACCCTTTCCCCACACAGGAGGGGATGGTTTGACCCACTGTGTCTGCAAGAGCTGTGAAACCAGTCCCACATCCACACCCTTTCCCCACACAGGAGGAGATGGTTTGACCCACTGTGACTGCAAGAGCTGTGAAACGAGTCCCACATCCACACCCTTTCCCCACACAGGAGGACATGGTTTGACACACTGTGTCTCAAGAGATGTGAAACCAGTCCCACATCCCCAACATTTCCCCACACAGGAGGAGATAGTTTGACCCACTGTGTCTGCAAGAGCTGTGCAACCAGTCCCACATCCGCACACTTTCCCCACACAGGAGGAGATGGTTTGACCCACTGTGTCTGTCAGAGCTGTGAAACCGGTCCCACATCCACACCCTTTCCCCACACAGGAGGAGATGGTTTGACCCACTGTGTCTGCAAGAGCTGTGCAACCAGTCCCACATCCGCAACCTTTCCCCACACAGGAGGAGATGGTTTGACCCACTGTGACTGTAAGAGCTGTGAAACCAGTCCCACATCCGCACCCTTTCCCCACACAGGAGGAGATGGTTTGACCCACTGTGTCTGCAAGAGCTGTGAAACCAGTCCCACATCCGCACCCTTTCCCCACACAGGAGGAGATGGTTTGACCCACTGTGTCTGTAAGAGCTGTGTAACCAGTCCCACATCCACACCCTTTCCCCACACAGGAGGAGATGGTTTGACCCACTGTGTCTGCAAGAGCTGTGAAACCAGTCCCACATCCACACCCTTTCCCCACACAGGAGGAGATGGTTTGACCCACTGTGTCTGCAAGAGCTGTGAAACCAGTCCCACATCCACACTCTTTCCCCACACAGGAGGAGATGGTTTTACCCACTGTGTCTGCAAGAGCTGTGAAACCCAGTCCCACATCCGCACACTTCCCCACACAGGAGGAGATGGTTTGACCCACTGTGTCTGCAAGAGCTGTGAAACCAGTTCCACATCCGCACGCTTTCCCCACACAGGAGGAGATGGTTTGACCCACTGTGTCTGAAAGTGCTGTGAAACCATTCCCACATCCCCAACCTTTCCCCACACAGGAGGAGATGCAGACCCACTGTGACTGCAAGAGCTGTGAAACCAGTCCCACATCCGCACACTTTTCCCACACAGGAGGAGATGGTTTGACCCACTGTGTCTGCAAGAGCTGTAAAACCAGTCCCACATCCGCACCCTTTCCCCACACAGGAGGAGATGGTTTGACCCACTGTGTCTGCAAGAGCTGTGAAACCAGTCCCACATCCACAGCCTTTCCCCACACATGAGGAGATGGTTTGACCCACTGTGTCTGCAAGAGCTGTGAAACCAGTCCCACATCCACACCCTTTCCCCACACAGGAGGAGATGGTTTGACACACTGTGTCTGCAAGAGCTGTGCAACCAGTCCCACATCCGCACCCTTTCCCCACACAGGAGGCCATTGTTTGACCCACTGTGTCTGCAAGAGCTGTGCAACCAGTCCCACATCCGCACCCTTTCCCCTCACCGGAGGAGATGGTTTGACCCACTTTGTCTGCAAGAGCTGTGAAACTAGTCCAACATCCCCACCATTTCCCCACACAGGAGGAGATGGTTTGACCGACTGCGTCTGCAAGAGCTGTGCAACCAGTCCCACATCCACAGCCTTTCCCCACACAGGAGGAGATGGTTTGACCCACTGTGTCTGCAAGAGCTGTGAAACCAGTCCCACATCCGCACACTTTCCCCACACAAGAGGAGATGGTTTGACCCACTGTGTCTGCAAGAGCTGTGCAACCAGTCCCACAACCACACACTTTACCCACACAGGAGGAGATGGTTTGACCCACTGTGTCTGCAAGAGATGTGCAACCAGTCCCACATCCACACCCTTTCCCCACACAGGAGGAGATGGTTTGACACACTGTGTCTGCAAGAGCTGTGCAACGAGTCCCAAATCCACACCTTTTCCCTACACAGGAGGAGATGTTTTGACCCACTGTGTCTGCAAGAGCTGTGAAACCAGTCCCACATCCACACCCTTTCCCCACACAGGAGGAGATGTTTTGGCCACTGTGACTGTAAGAGCTGTGAAACCAGTCCCACATCCGCACACTTTCCCCTCACAGGGGGAGATGGTTTGACCCACAGTGACTGTAAGAGCTGTGCAACCAGTCCCACATCCACACCCTTTCCCCACACAGGAGGGGATGTTTTGACACACTGTGTCTGCAAGAGCTGTGCAACCAGTCCCACAACCACACACTTTACCCACACAGGAGGAGATGGTTTGACCCACTGTGTCTGCAAGAGATGTGAAACCAGTCCCACATCCACACCCTTTCCCCTCACAGGAGGAGATGTTTTGACCCACTGTGTCTGCAAGAGCAGTGCAACCAGTCCCACATCCGCACACTTTCCCCACACAGGAGGAGATAGTTTGACACACTGTGTCTGCAAGAGCTGTGAAACCAGTCCCACATCCACACCCTTTCCCCACACAGGAGGAGATGGTTTGACCCACTGTGTCTGCAAGAGCTGTGAAACCAGTCCCACATCCCCACCCTTTCCCCACACAGGAGGAGATGGTTTGACACACTGTGTCTGCAAGAGCTGTGCAACCAGTCCCACATCCGCACACTTTCCCCACACAGGAGGAGATGGTTTGACCCACTGTGTCTGCAAGAGCTGTGAAACCAGTCCCACATCCACACCCTTTCCCCACACAGGAGGGGATGGTTTGACCCACTGTGTCTGCAAGAGCTGTGAAACCAGTCCCACATCCACACCCTTTCCCCACACAGGAGGAGATGGTTTGACCCACTGTGACTGCAAGAGCTGTGAAACGAGTCCCACATCCACACCCTTTCCCCACACAGGAGGACATGGTTTGACACACTGTGTCTCAAGAGATGTGAAACCAGTCCCACATCCCCACCCTTTCCCCACACAGGAGGAGATAGTTTGACCCACTGTGTCTGCAAGAGCTGTGCAACCAGTCCCACATCCGCACACTTTCCCCACACAGGAGGAGATGGTTTGACCCACTGTGACTGTAAGAGCTGTGAAACCAGTCCCACATCCGCACCCTTTCCCCACACAGGAGGAGATGGTTTGACCCACTGTGTCTGCAAGAGCTGTGCAACCAGTCCCACATCCACAGCCTTTCCCCACACAGGAGGAGATGCTTAGACCCACTGTGTCTGCTAGAGCTGTGAAACCAGTCCCACATCCACACCCATTCCCCACACAGGAGGAGATGGTTTGACCCACGGTGTCTGCAAGAGCTGTGAAACCAGTCCCACATCCACACCCTTTCCCCACACAGGAGGAGATGGTTTGACACACTGTGTCTGCAAGAGCTGTGAAACGAGTCCCACATCCGCACACTTTCCCCACACAGGAGGAGATGGTTTGACCCACTGTGTCTTCAAGAGCTGTGAAACCAGTCCCACATCCACACCCTTTCCCCACACAGGAGGAGATGGTTTGACCCACTGTGTCTGCAAGAGCTGTGCAACCAGTCCCACATCCACACCCTTTCCCCACACAGGAGGAGATGGTTTGACCCACTGTGTCTGCAAGAGCTGTGCAACCAGTCCCACATCCGCACCCTTTCCCCACACAGGAGGAGATGGTTTGACCCACTGTGCCTGCAAGAGCTGTGAAACCAGTCCAACATCCACACCCTTTCCCCACACAGGAGGAGATGGTTTGACCCACTGTGTCTGCAAGAGCTGTGAACCCAGTCCCACATCCACACCCTTTCCCCACACAGGAGGAGATGGTTAGACCAACTGTGTCTGTAAGAGCTGTGAAACCAGTCCCACATCCACACCCTTTCCCCACACAGGAGGAGATGGTTAGACCCACTGTGTCTGTAAGAGCTGTGCAACCAGTCCCACATCCACACCCTTTCCCCACACAGGAGGAGATGGTTTGACCCACTGTGTCTGCAAGAGCTGTGAAACCCAGTCCCACATCCGCACACTTCCCCACACAGGAGGAGATGGTTTGACCCACTGTGTCTGCAAGAGCTGTGAAACCAGTTCCACATCCGCACGCTTTCCCCACACAGGAGGAGATGGTTTGACCCACTGTGTCTGAAAGTGCTGTGAAACCATTCCCACATCCCCAACCTTTCCCCACACAGGAGGAGATGCAGACCCACTGTGACTGCAAGAGCTGTGAAACCAGTCCCACATCCGCACACTTTTCCCACACAGGAGGAGATGGTTTGACCCACTGTGTCTGCAAGAGCTGTAAAACCAGTCCCACATCCGCACCCTTTCCCCACACAGGAGGAGATGTTTTGACCCACTGTGTCTGCAAGAGCTGTGAAACCACTCCCACATCCACAGCCTTTCCCCACACATGAGGAGATGGTTTGACCCACAGTGTCTGCAAGAGCTGTGCAACCAGTCCCACATCCGCACCCTTTCCCCACATGGGAGGCCATTGTTTGACCCACTGTGTCTGCAAGAGCTGTGCAACCAGTCCCACATCCGCACCCTTTCCCCTCACCGGAGGAGATGGTTTGACCCACTTTGTCTGCAAGAGCTGTGAAACTAGTCCAAAATCCCCACCATTTCCCCACACAGGAGGAGATGGTTTGACCGACTGCGTCTGCAAGAGCTGTGCAACCAGTCCCACATCCACAGCCTTTCCCCACACAGGAGGAGATGGTTTGACCCACTGTGTCTGCAAGAGCTGTGAAACCAGTCCCACATCCGCACACTTTCCCCACACAAGAGGAGATGGTTTGACCCACTGTGTCTGCAAGAGCTGTGCAACCAGTCCCACAACCACACACTTTACCCACACAGGAGGAGATGGTTTGACCCACTGTGTCTGCAAGAGATGTGAAACCAGTCCCACATCCACACCCTTTCCCCACACAGGAGGAGATGTTTTGACCCACTGTGTCTGCAAGAGCAGTGCAACCAGTCCCACATCCGCACACTTTCCCCACACAGGAGGAGATAGTTTGACACACTGTGTCTGCAAGAGCTGTGAAACCAGTCCCACATCCACACCCTTTCCCCACACAGGAGGAGATGGTTTGACCCACTGTGTCTGCAAGAGCTGTGAAACCAGTCCCACATCCCCACCCTTTCCCCACACAGGAGGAGATGGTTTGACCCACTGTGTCTGCAAGAGCTGTGAAACCAGTTCCACATCCACACCCTTTCCCCACACAGGAGGAGATGGTTTGACACACTGTGTCTGCAAGAGCTGTGAAACCAGTCCCACAACCCCAAACTTTCCCCACACAGGAGGAGATGGTTTGACACACTGTGTCTGCAAGAGCTGTGCAACGAATCCCAAATCCACACCTTTTCCCTACACAGGAGGAGATGTTTTGACCCACTGTGTCTGCAAGAGCTGTGAAACCAGTCCCACATCCACACCCTTTCCCCACACAGGAGGAGATGTTTTGGCCACTGTGACTGTAAGAGCTGTGAAACCAGTCCCACATCCGCACACTTTCCCCTCACATGGGGAGATGGTTTGACCCACAGTGACTGTAAGAGCTGTGCAACCAGTCCCACATCCGCACACTTTTCCCACACAGGAGGAGATGGTTTGACCCACTGTGTCTGCAAGAGCTGTAAAACCAGTCCCACATCCGCACCCTTTCCCCACACAGGAGGAGATGTTTTGACCCACTGTGTCTGCAAGAGCTGTGAAACCACTCCCACATCCACAGCCTTTCCCCACACATGAGGAGATGGTTTGACCCACTGTGTCTGCAAGAGCTGTGCAACCAGTCCCACATCCACACCCTTTCCCCACACAGGAGGCCATTGTTTGACCCACTGTGTCTGCAAGAGCTGTGCAACCAGTCCCACATCCGCACCCTTTCCCCTCACCGGAGGAGATGGTTTGACCCACTTTGTCTGCAAGAGCTGTGAAACTAGTCCAAAATCCCCACCATTTCCCCACACAGGAGGAGATGGTTTGACCGACTGCGTCTGCAAGAGCTGTGCAACCAGTCCCACATCCACAGCCTTTCCCCACACAGGAGGAGATGGTTTGACCCACTGTGTCTGCAAGAGATGTGAAACCAGTCCCACATCCGCACACTTTCCCCACACAAGAGGAGATGGTTTGACCCACTGTGTCTGCAAGAGCTGTGCAACCAGTCCCACAACCACACACTTTACCCACACAGGAGGAGATGGTTTGACCCACTGTGTCTGCAAGAGATGTGAAACCAGTCCCACATCCACACCCTTTCCCCACACAGGAGGAGATGTTTTGACCCACTGTGTCTGCAAGAGCAGTGCAACCAGTCCCACATCCGCACACTTTCCCCTCACAGGAGGAGATAGTTTGACACACTGTGTCTGCAAGAGCTGTGAAACCAGTCCCACATCCACACCCTTTCCCCACACAGGAGGAGATGGTTTGACCCACTGTGTCTGCAAGAGCTGTGAAACCAGTCCCACATCCCCACCCTTTCCCCACACAGGAGGAGATGGTTTGACCCACTGTGTCTGCAAGAGCTGTGAAACCAGTTCCACATCCACACCCTTTCCTCACACAGGAGGAGATGGTTAGACCCACTGTGTCTGCAAGAGCTGTGAAACCAGTCCCACAACCCCAAACTTTCCCCACACAGGAGGAGATGGTTTGACACACTGTGTCTGCAAGAGCTGTGCAACGAATCCCAAATCCACACCTTTTCCCTACACAGGAGGAGATGTTTTGACCCACTGTGTCTGCAAGAGCTGTGAAACCAGTCCCACATCCACACCCTTTCCCCACACAGGAGGAGATGTTTTGGCCACTGTGACTGTAAGAGCTGTGAAACCAGTCCCACATCCGCACACTTTCCCCTCACAGGGGGAGATGGTTTGACCCACAGTGACTGTAAGAGCTGTGCAACCAGTCCCACATCCACACCCTTTCCCCACACAGGAGGGGATGGTTTGACACACTGTGTCTGCAAGAGCTGTGAAACCAGTCCCACATCCGCACCCTTTCCCCACACAGGAGGAGATGGTTTGACCCACTGTGTCTGCAGGAGCTGTGAAACCCAGTCCCACATCCGCACACTTCCCCACACAGGAGGAGATGGTTTGACCCACTGTGTCTGCAAGAGCTGTGAAACCAGTTCCACATCCGCACGCTTTCCCCACACAGGAGGAGATGGTTTGACCCACTGTGTCTGAAAGAGCTGTGAAACCATTCCCACATCCCCAACCTTTCCCCACACAGGAGGAGATGGTTTGACCCACTGTGACTGCAAAAGCTGTGAAACGAGTCCCACATCCACACCCTTTCCCCACACAGGAGGACATGGTTTGACACACTGTGTCTCAAGAGATGTGAAACCAGTCCCACATCCCCAACCTTTCCCCACACAGGAGGAGATAGTTTGACCCACTGTGTCTGCAAGAGCTGTGAAACCAGTCCCACATCCGCACACTTTCCCCACACAGGAGGAGATGGTTTGACCCACTGTGTCTGTCAGAGCTGTGAAACCGGTCCCACATCCACACCCTTTCCCCACACAGGAGGAGATGGTTTGACCCACTGTGCCTGCAAGAGCTGTGCAACCAGTCCCACATCCGCACCCTTTCCCCACACAGGAGGAGATGGTTTGACCCACTGTGACTGTAAGAGCTGTGAAACCAGTCCCACATCCGCACCCTTTCCCCACACAGGAGCAGATGGTTTGACCCACTGTGTCTGCAAGAGCTGTGTAACCAGTCCCACATCCGCACCCTTTCCCCACACAGGAGGAGATGGTTTGACCCACTGTGTCTGCAAGAGCTGTGAAACCAGTCCCACATCCACACCCTTTCCCCACACAGGAGGAGATGGTTTGACCCACTGTGTCTGCAAGAGCTGTGAAACCAGTCCCACTTCCGCACCCTTTCTCCACACAGGAGGAGATGGTTTGACCCACTGTGTCTGCAAGAGCTGTGAAACCAGTCCCACATCCACACCCTTTCCCCACACAGGAGGAGATGGTTTGACCCACTGTGTCTGTAAGAGCTGTGTAACCAGTCCCACATCCACACCCTTTCCCCACACAGGAGATGGTTTGACCCACTGTGTCTGCAAGAGCTGTGTAACCAGTCCCACATCCACACACTTTCCCCACACAGGAGGAGATGGTTTGACCCACTGTGTCTGCAAGAGCTGTGAAACCAGTCCCACATCCGCACCCTTTCCCCACACAGGAGGAGATGGTTTGACCCACTGTGTCTGTCAGAGCTGTGCAACCAGTCCCACATCCACACCATTTCCCCACACAGGAGGAGATGGTTAGACCAACTGTGTCTGTAAGAGCTGTGAAACCAGTCCCACATCCACACCCTTTCCCCACACAGGAGGAGATGGTTAGACCCACTGTGTCTGTAAGAGCTGTGCAACCAGTCCCACATCCACACCCTTTCCCCACACAGGAGGAGATGGTTTGACCCACTGTGTCTGTAAGAGCTGTGTAACCAGTCCCACATCCACACCCTTTCCCCACACAGGAGGAGATGGTTTGACCCACTGTGTCTGCAAGAGCTGTGAAACCAGTCCCACATCCCCACCCTTTCCCCACACAGGAGGAGATGGTTAGACCCACTGTGTCTGCAAGAGCTGTGAAATCAGTCCCACATCCCCACCCTTTCTCCACACAGCAGGAGATGTTTAGACCCACTGTGTCTGCAAGAGCTGTGCAACCAGTCCCACATCCACAGGCTTTCCCCAAACAGGAGGAGATGGTTAGACCCACTGTGTCTGCTAGAGCTGTGAAACCAGTCCCACATCCCCACCCTTTCCCCACACAGGAGGAGATGGTTTGACACACTGTGTCTGCAAGAGCTGTGAAACCAGTCCCACATCCACACCCTTTCCCCACACAGGAGGAGATGGTTTGACACACTGTGTCTGCAAGAGCTGTGAAACCAGTCCCACATCCGCACCCCTTCCCCACACAGGAGGAGATGGTTTGACCCACTGTGTCTGCAAGAGCTGTGAAACCAGTCCCACATCCACACTCTTTCCCTACACAGGAGGAGATGGTTTTACCCACTGTGTCTGCAAGAGCTGTGAAACCCAGTCCCACATCCGCACACTTCCCCACACAGGAGGAGATGGTTTGACCCACTGTGTCTGCAAGAGCTGTGAAACCAGTTCCACATCCGCACGCTTTCCCCACACAGGAGGAGATGGTTTGACCCACTGTGTCTGAAAGAGCTGTGAAACCATTCCCACATCCCCAACCTTTCCCCACACAGGAGGAGATGCAGACCCACTGTGACTGCAAGAGCTGTGAAACCAGTCCCACATACGCACACTTTTCCCACACAGGAGGAGATGGTTTGACCCACTGTGTCTGCAAGAGCTGTAAAACCAGTCCCACATCCGCACCCTTTCCCCACACAGGAGGAGATGGTTTGACCCACTGTGTCTGCAAGAGCTGTGAAACCACTCCCACATCCACAGCCTTTCCCCACACATGAGGAGATGGTTTCACCCACTGTGTCTGCAAGAGCTGTGAAACCAGTCCCACATCCGCACACTTTCCCCACACAAGAGGAGATGGTTTGACCCACTGTGTCTGCAAGAGCTGTACAACCAGTCCCACAACCACACCCTTTCCCCACACAGGAGGAGATGGTTTGACCCACTGTGTCTGCAAGAGATGTGAAACCAGTCCCACATCCACACCCTTTCCCCACACAGGAGGAGATGTTTTGACCCACTGTGTCTGCAAGAGCTGTGAAACCAGTCCCACATCCACACCCTTTCCCCACACAGGAGGAGATGGTTTGACCCACTGTGTCTGCAAGAGCTCTGAAACCAGTCCCACATCCCCACCCTTTCCCCACACAGGAGGAGATGGTTTGACCCACTGTGTCTGCAAGAGCTGTGAAACCAGTCCCACATCCGCACACTTTCCCCACACAAGAGGAGATGGTTTGACCCACTGTGTCTGCAAGAGCTGTGAAACCAGTCCCACATCCACACCCTTTCTCCACACCGGAGGAGATGGTTAGACCCACTGTGTCTGCAAGAGCTGTGCAACCAGTCCCACATCCACACCCTTTCCCCACACAGGAGGAGATCGTTAGACCCACTTTGTCTGCTAGAGCTGTGAAACCTGTCCCACATCCGCACACTTTCCCCGCACAGGAGGAGATGGTTTGACCCACTGTGTCTGCAAGAGCTGTGAAACCAGTCCCACATCCGCACCCTTTCCCCACACAGGAGGACATGGTTTGACCCACTGTGTCTGCAAGAGCTGTGAAACCAGTCCCACATCCGCACACTTTCCCCACACAGGAGGAGATGGTTTGACCCACTGTGTCTGCAAGAGCTGTGAAACCCAGTCCCACATCCGCACGCTTTCCCCACACAGGAGGAGATGGTTTGACCCACTGTGTCTGCAAGAACTGTGAAACCAGTCCCACATCCGCACACTTTCCCCTCACAGGGGGAGATGGTTTGACCCACAGTGACTGTTATTGCTGTGCAACCAGTCCCACATCCACACCCTTTCCCCACACAGGAGGCGATGGTTTGACACACTGTGTCTGCAAGAGCAGTGAAACCAGTCCCACATCCACAGCCTTTCCCCACACAGGAGGAGATGGTTTGACCCACTGTGTCTGCAAGAGCTGTGAAACCAGTCCCACATCCGCACCCCTTCCCCACACAGGAGGAGATGGTTTGACCCACTGTGTCTGCAAGAGCTGTGAAACCAGTCCCACATCCACACTCTTTCCCTACACAGGAGGAGATGGTTTTACCCACTGTGTCTGCAAGAGCTGTGAAACCCAGTCCCACATCCGCACCCTTTCCCCACACAGGAGGAGATGGTTTGACCCACTGTGTCTGCAAGAGCTGTGAAACCAGTTCCACATCCGCACGCTTTCCCCACACAGGAGGAGATGGTTTGACCCACTGTGTCTGAAAGAGCTGTGAAACCATTCCCACATCCCCAACCTTTCCCCACACAGGAGGAGATGCAGACCCACTGTGACTGCAAGAGCTGTGAAACCAGTCCCACATACGCACACTTTTCCCACACAGGAGGAGATGGTTTGACCCACTGTGTCTGCAAGAGCTGTAAAACCAGTCCCACATCCGCACCCTTTCCCCACACAGGAGGAGATGGTTTGACCCACTGTGTCTGCAAGAGCTGTGTAACCAGTCCCACATCCACAGCCTTTCCCCACACAGGAGGAGATGGTTTGACCCACTGTGTCTGCAAGAGCTGTGAAACCACTCCCACATCCACAGCCTTTCCCCACACATGAGGAGATGGTTTCACCCACTGTGTCTGCAAGAGCTGTGAAACCAGTCCCACATCCGCACACTTTCCCCACACAAGAGGAGATGGTTTGACCCACTGTGTCTGCAAGAGCTGTGCAACCAGTCCCACAACCACACACTTTACCCACACAGGAGGAGATGGTTTGACCCACTGTGTCTGCAAGAGCTGTGAAACCAGTCCCACATCCGCACCCTTTCCCCACACAGGAGGAGATGGTTTGACCCACTGTGTCTGCAAGAGCTGTGAAACCAGTCCCACATCCACACCCTTTCCCCACACAGGAGGAGATGGTTTGACACACTGTGTCTGCAAGAGCTGTGAAACCAGTCCCACATCCACACCCTTTCCCCGCACAGGAGGAGATGTTTTGACCCACTGTGTCTGCAAGAGCTGTGAAACCAGTCCCACATCCACACCCTTTCCCCACACAGGAGGAGATCGTTAGACCCACTTTGTCTGCTAGAGCTGTGAAACCTGTCCCACATCCGCACACTTTCCCCGCACAGGAGGAGATGGTTTGACCCACTGTGTCTGCAAGAGCTGTGAAACCAGTCCCACATCCGCACCCTTTCCCCACACAGGAGGACATGGTTTGATCCACTGTGTCTGCAAGAGCTGTGAAACCAGTCCCACATCCGCACACTTTCCCCACACAGGAGGAGATGGTTTGACCCACTGTGTCTGCAAGAGCTGTGAAACCCAGTCCCACATCCGCACGCTTTCCCCACACAGGAGGAGATGGTTTGACCCACTGTGTCTGCAAGAACTGTGAAACCAGTCCCACATCCGCACACTTTCCCCTCACAGGGGGAGATGGTTTGACCCACAGTGACTGTTATTGCTGTGCAACCAGTCCCACATCCACACCCTTTCCCCACACAGGAGGCGATGGTTTGACACACTGTGTCTGCAAGAGCAGTGAAACCAGCCCCACATCCGGACCCTTTCCCCACACAGGAGGAGATGGTTTGACCCACTGTGTCTGCAAGAGCTGTGAAACCAGTCCCACATCCACACCCTTTCCCCACACAGGAGGAGATGGTTTGACACACTGTGTCTGCAAGAGCTGTGCAACCAGTCCCACATCCACAGCCTTTCCCCACACAGGAGGAGATGGTTTGACCCACTGTGTCTGCAAGAGCTGTGAAACCAGTCCCACATCCACACCCTTTCCCCACACAGGAGGAGATGGTTTGACCCACTGTGTCTGCAAGACCTGTGCACCAGTCCCACATCCGCACCCTTTCCCCACACAGGAGGAGATGGTTTGACCCACTGTGTCTGCAAGAGCTGTGAAACCAGTCCCACATCCGCAGCCTTTCCCCACACAGGAGGAGATGGTTTGACCCACTGTGTCTGCAAGAGCTGTGAAACCCAGTCCCACATCCGCACCCTTTCCCCACACAGGAGGAGATGGTTTGACCCACTGTGTCTGAAAGAGCTGTGAAACCAGCCCCACATCCGCACCCTTTCCCCACACAGGAGGAGATGGTTTGACCCACTGTGTCTGCAAGAACTGTGAAACCAGTCCCACATCCGCACACTTTCCCCACACAGGAGGAGATGGGTTGAGCCACTATGTCTGCAAGAGCTGTGAAACCAGTCCCACATCCCCACCCTTTCCCCTCTCAGGAGGAGATGTTTTGACCCACTATGTCTGCAAGAGCTGTGAAACCAGTTCCACATCCACACCCTTTCCCCACACAGGAGGAGATGGTTTGACCCACTGTGTCTGCAAGAGCTGTGCAACCAGTCCCACATCCCCACCCTTTCCCCACACAGGAGGAGATGGTTTGACACACTGTGTCTGCAAGAGCTGTGCAACCAGTCCCACATCCGCACACTTTCCCCACACAGGAGGAGATGGTTTGACCCACTGTGTCTGCAAGAGCTGTGAAACCAGTCCCACATCCACACCCTTTCCCCACACAGGAGGGGATGGTTTGACCCACTGTGTCTGCAAGAGCTGTGAAACCAGTCCCACATCCACACCCTTTCCCCACACAGGAGGAGATGGTTTGACCCACTGTGACTGCAAGAGCTGTGAAACGAGTCCCACATCCACACCCTTTCCCCACACAGGAGGACATGGTTTGACACACTGTGTCTCAAGAGATGTGAAACCAGTCCCACATCCCCAACATTTCCCCACACAGGAGGAGATAGTTTGACCCACTGTGTCTGCAAGAGCTGTGCAACCAGTCCCACATCCGCACACTTTCCCCACACAGGAGGAGATGGTTTGACCCACTGTGTCTGTCAGAGCTGTGAAACCGGTCCCACATCCACACCCTTTCCCCACACAGGAGGAGATGGTTTGACCCACTGTGTCTGCAAGAGCTGTGCAACCAGTCCCACATCCGCAACCTTTCCCCACACAGGAGGAGATGGTTTGACCCACTGTGACTGTAAGAGCTGTGAAACCAGTCCCACATCCGCACCCTTTCCCCACACAGGAGGAGATGGTTTGACCCACTGTGTCTGCAAGAGCTGTGAAACCAGTCCCACATCCGCACCCTTTCCCCACACAGGAGGAGATGGTTTGACCCACTGTGCCTGTCAGAGCTGTGCAACCAGTCCCACATCCACACCCTTTCCCCACACAGGAGGAGATGGTTTGACCCACTGTGTCTGCAAGAGCTGTGAAACCAGTCCCACATCCACACCCTTTCCCCACACAGGAGGAGATGGTTTGACCCACTGTGTCTGCAAGAGCTGTGCAACCAGTCCCACATCCACAGCCTTTCCCCAAACAGGAGGAGATGGTTAGACCCACTGTGTCTGCTAGAGCTGTGAAACCAGTCCCACATCCCCACCCTTTCCCCACACAGGAGGAGATGGTTTGACACACTGTGTCTGCAAGAGCTGTGAAACCAGTCCCACATCCACACACTTTCCCCACACAGGAGGAGATGGTTTGACACACTGTGTCTGCAAGAGCTGTGAAACCAGTCCCACATCCGCACCCCTTCCCCACACAGGAGGAGATGGTTTGACCCACTGTGTCTGCAAGAGCTGTGAAACCCAGTCGCACATCCGCACACTTCCCCACACAGGAGGAGATGGTTTGACCCACTGTGTCTGCAAGAGCTGTGAAACCAGTTCCACATCCGCACGCTTTCCCCACACAGGAGGAGATGGTTTGACCCACTGTGTCTGAAAGTGCTGTGAAACCATTCCCACATCCCCAACCTTTCCCCACACAGGAGGAGATGCAGACCCACTGTGACTGCAAGAGCTGTGAAACCAGTCCCACATCCGCACACTTTTCCCACACAGGAGGAGATGGTTTGACCCACTGTGTCTGCAAGAGCTGTAAAACCAGTCCCACATCCGCACCCTTTCCCCACACAGGAGGAGATGGTTTGACCCACTGTGTCTGCAAGAGCTGTGAAACCAGTCCCACATCCACAGCCTTTCCCCACACATGAGGAGATGGTTTGACCCACTGTGTCTGCAAGAGCTGTGCAACCAGTCCCACATCCGCACCCTTTCCCCATACAGGAGGCCATTGTTTGACCCACTGTGTCTGCAAGAGCTGTGCAACCAGTCCCACATCCGCACCCTTTCCCCTCACCGGAGGAGATGGTTTGACCCACTTTGTCTGCAAGAGCTGTGAAACTAGTCCAACATCCCCACCATTTCCCCACACAGGAGGAGATGGTTTGACCGACTGCGTCTGCAAGAGCTGTGCAACCAGTCCCACATCCACAGCCTTTCCCCACACAGGAGGAGATGGTTTGACCCACTGTGTCTGCAAGAGCTGTGAAACCAGTCCCACATCCGCACACTTTCCCCACACAAGAGGAGATGGTTTGACCCACTGTGTCTGCAAGAGCTGTGCAACCAGTCCCACAACCACACACTTTACCCACACAGGAGGAGATGGTTTGACCCACTGTGTCTGCAAGAGATGTGCAACCAGTCCCACATCCACACCCTTTCCCCACACAGGAGGAGATGGTTTGACACACTGTGTCTGCAAGAGCTGTGCAACGAGTCCCAAATCCACACCTTTTCCCTACACAGGAGGAGATGTTTTGACCCACTGTGTCTGCAAGAGCTGTGAAACCAGTCCCACATCCACACCCTTTCCCCACACAGGAGGAGATGTTTTGGCCACTGTGACTGTAAGAGCTGTGAAACCAGTCCCACATCCGCACACTTTCCCCTCACAGGGGGAGATGGTTTGACCCACAGTGACTGTAAGAGCTGTGCAACCAGTCCCACATCCACACCCTTTCCCCACACAGGAGGGGATGTTTTGACACACTGTGTCTGCAAGAGCTGTGCAACCAGTCCCACAACCACACACTTTACCCACACAGGAGGAGATGGTTTGACCCACTGTGTCTGCAAGAGATGTGAAACCAGTCCCACATCCACACCCTTTCCCCTCACAGGAGGAGATGTTTTGACCCACTGTGTCTGCAAGAGCAGTGCAACCAGTCCCACATCCGCACACTTTCCCCACACAGGAGGAGATAGTTTGACACACTGTGTCTGCAAGAGCTGTGAAACCAGTCCCACATCCACACCCTTTCCCCACACAGGAGGAGATGGTTTGACCCACTGTGTCTGCAAGAGCTGTGAAACCAGTCCCACATCCCCACCCTTTCCCCACACAGGAGGAGATGGTTTGACCCACTGTGTCTGCAAGAGCTGTGAAACCAGTTCCACATCCACACCCTTTCCCCACACAGGAGGAGATGGTTTGACCCACTGTGTCTGCAAGAGCTGTGTAACCAGTCCCACATCCACACCCTTTCCCCACACAGGAGGAGATGGTTTGACACACTGTGTCTGCAAGAGCTGTGCAACGAGTCCCAAATCCACACCTTTTCCCTACACAGGAGGAGATGTTTTGACCCACTGTGTCTGCAAGAGCTGTGAAACCAGTCCCACAACCCCAAACTTTCCCCACACAGGAGGAGATGGTTTGACACACTGTGTCTGCAAGAGCTGTGCAACGAGTCCCAAATCCACACCTTTTCCCTACACAGGAGGAGATGTTTTGACCCACTGTGTCTGCAAGAGCTGTGAAACCAGTCCCACATCCACACCCTTTCCCCACACAGGAGGAGATGTTTTGGCCACTGTGACTGTAAGAGCTGTGAAACCAGTCCCACATCCGCACACTTTCCCCTCACAGGAGGAGATGGTTTGACCGACAGTGACTGTAAGAGCTGTGCAACCAGTCCCACATCCACACCCTTTCCCCTCACAGGGGGAGATGGTTTGACCCACAGTGACTGTTATTGCTGTGCAACCAGTTCCACATCCACACCCTTTCCCCACACAGGAGGAGATGGTTTGACCCACTGTGTCTGCAAGAGCTGTGCAACCAGTCCCACATCCCCACACTTTCCCCACACAGGAGGAGATGGTTTGACACACTGTGTCTGCAAGAGCTGTGCAACCAGTCCCACATCCGCACACTTTCCCCACACAGGAGGAGATGTTTTGACCCACTGTGTCTGCAAGAGCTGTGAAACCAGTCCCACATCCACACCCTTTCCCCACACAGGAGGGGATGGTTTGACCCACAGTGTCTGCAAGAGCTGTGAAACCAGTCCCACATCCACACCCTTTCCCCACACAGGAGGGGATGGTTTGACCCACTGTGTCTGCAAGAGCTGTGAAACCAGTCCCACATCCACACCCTTTCCCCACACAGGAGGAGATGGTTTGACCCACTGTGACTGCAAGAGCTGTGAAACGAGTCCCACATCCACACCCTTTCCCCACACAGGAGGACATGGTTTGACACACTGTGTCTCAAGAGATGTGAAACCAGTCCCACATCCCCAACCTTTCCCCACACAGGAGGAGATAGTTTGACCCACTGTGTCTGCAAGAGCTGTGCAACCAGTCCCACATCCGCACACTTTCCCCACACAGGAGGAGATGGTTTGACCCACTGTGTCTGTCAGAGCTGTGAAACCGGTCCCACATCCACACCCTTTCCCCACACAGGAGGAGATGGTTTGACCCACTGTCTCTGCAAGAGCTGTGCAACCAGTCCCACATCCGCAACCTTTCCCCACACAGGAGGAGATGGTTTGACCCACTGTGACTGTAAGAGCTGTGAAACCAGTCCCACATCCGCACCCTTTCCCCACACAGGAGGAGATGGTTTGACCCACTGTGTCTGCAAGAGCTGTGAAACCAGTCCCACATCCGCACCCTTTCCCCACACAGGAGGAGATGGTTTGACCCACTGTGCCTGTCAGAGCTGTGCAACCAGTCCCACATCCAAACCCTTTCCCCACACAGGAGGAGATGGTTTGACCCACTGTGTCTGTAAGAGCTGTGTAACCAGTCCCACATCCACACCCTTTCCCCACACAGGAGGAGATGGTTTGACCCACTGTGTCTGCAAGAGCTGTGAAACCAGTCCCACATCCACACCCTTTCCCCACACAGGAGGAGATGGTTAGACCCACTGTGTCTGCAAGAGCTGTGAAATCAGTCCCACATCCCCACCCTTTCTCCACGCAGCAGGAGATGGTTAGACCCACTGTGTCTGCAAGAGCTGTGCAACCAGTCCCACATCCACAGCCGTTCCCCAAACAGGAGGAGATGGTTAGACCCACTGTGTCTGTCAGAGCTGTGAAACCAGTCCCACATCCCCACCCTTTCCCCACACAGGAGGAGATGGTTTGACACACTGTGTCTGCAAGAGCTGTGAAACCAGTCCCACATCCACACACTTTCCCCACACAGGAGGAGATGGTTTGACACACTGTGTCTGCAAGAGCTGTGAAACCAGTCCCACATCCGCACCCCTTCCCCACACAGGAGGAGATGGTTTGACCCACTGTGTCTGCAAGAGCTGTGAAAGCAGTCCCACATCCACACCCTTTCCCCACACAGGAGGGGATGGTTTGACCCACAGTGTCTGCAAGAGCTGTGAAACCAGTCCCACATCCACACCATTTCCCCACACAGGAGGGGATGGTTTGACCCACTGTGTCTGCAAGAGCTGTGAAACCAGTCCCACATCCACACCCTTTCCCCACACAGGAGGAGATGGTTTGACCCACTGTGACTGCAAGAGCTGTGAAACGAGTCCCACATCCACACCCTTTCCCCACACAGGAGGACATGGTTTGACACACTGTGTCTCAAGAGATGTGAAACCAGTCCCACATCCCCAACCTTTCCCCACACAGGAGGAGATAGTTTGACCCACTGTGTCTGCAAGAGCTGTGCAACCAGTCCCACATCCGCACACTTTCCCCACACAGGAGGAGATGGTTTGACACACTGTGTCTGCAAGAGCTGTGCAACCAGTCCCACATCCGCACACTTTCCCCACACAGGAGGGGATGGTTTGACCCACTGTGTCTGTCAGAGCTGTGAAACCGGTCCCACATCCACACCCTTTCCCCACACAGGAGGAGATGGTTTGACCCACTGTCTCTGCAAGAGCTGTGTAACCAGTCCCACATCCACACCCTTTCCCCACACAGGAGGAGATGGTTTGACCCACTGTGACTGTAAGAGCTGTGAAACCAGTCCCACATCCGCACCCTTTCCCCACACAGGAGGAGATGGTTTGACCCACTGTGTCTGCAAGAGCTGTGAAACCAGTCCCACATCCGCACCCTTTCCCCACACAGGAGGAGATGGTTTGACCCACTGTGCCTGTCAGAGCTGTGCAACCAGTCCCACATCCAAACCCTTTCCCCACACAGGAGGAGATGGTTTGACCCACTGTGTCTGTAAGAGCTGTGTAACCAGTCCCACATCCACACCCTTTCCCCACACAGGAGGAGATGGTTTGACCCACTGTGTCTGCAAGAGCTGTGAAACCAGTCCCACATCCACACCCTTTCCCCACACAGGAGGAGATGGTTAGACCCACTGTGTCTGCAAGAGCTGTGAAATCAGTCCCACATCCCCACCCTTTCTCCACACAGCAGGAGATGGTTAGACCCACTGTGTCTGCAAGAGCTGTGCAACCAGTCCCACATCCCCACCCTTTCCCCACACAGGAGGAGATGGTTTGACACACTGTGTCTGCAAGAGCTGTGAAACCAGTCCCACATCCACACACTTTCCCCACACAGGAGGAGATGTTTTGACCCACTGTGTCTGCAAGAGCTGTGAAACCAGTCCCACAACCCCAAACTTTCCCCACACAGGAGGAGATGGTTTGACACACTGTGTCTGCAAGAGCTGTGCAACGAGTCCCAAATCCACACCTTTTCCCTACACAGGAGGAGATGTTTTGACCCACTGTGTCTGCAAGAGCTGTGAAACCAGTCCCACATCCACACCCTTTCCCCACACAGGAGGAGATGTTTTGGCCACTGTGACTGTAAGAGCTGTGAAACCAGTCCCACATCCGCACACTTTCCCCTCACAGGAGGAGATGGTTTGACCGACAGTGACTGTAAGAGCTGTGCAACCAGTCCCACATCCACACCCTTTCCCCTCACAGGGGGAGATGGTTTGACCCACAGTGACTGTTATTGCTGTGCAACCAGTTCCACATCCACACCCTTTCCCCACACAGGAGGAGATGGTTTGACCCACTGTGTCTGCAAGAGCTGTGCAACCAGTCCCACATCCCCACACTTTCCCCACACAGGAGGAGATGGTTTGACACACTGTGTCTGCAAGAGCTGTGCAACCAGTCCCACATCCGCACACTTTCCCCACACAGGAGGAGATGTTTTGACCCACTGTGTCTGCAAGAGCTGTGAAACCAGTCCCACATCCACACCCTTTCCCCACACAGGAGGGGATGGTTTGACCCACAGTGTCTGCAAGAGCTGTGAAACCAGTCCCACATCCACACCCTTTCCCCACACAGGAGGGGATGGTTTGACCCACTGTGTCTGCAAGAGCTGTGAAACCAGTCCCACATCCACACCCTTTCCCCACACAGGAGGAGATGGTTTGACCCACTGTGACTGCAAGAGCTGTGAAACGAGTCCCACATCCACACCCTTTCCCCACACAGGAGGACATGGTTTGACACACTGTGTCTCAAGAGATGTGAAACCAGTCCCACATCCCCAACCTTTCCCCACACAGGAGGAGATAGTTTGACCCACTGTGTCTGCAAGAGCTGTGCAACCAGTCCCACATCCGCACACTTTCCCCACACAGGAGGAGATGGTTTGACCCACTGTGTCTGTCAGAGCTGTGAAACCGGTCCCACATCCACACCCTTTCCCCACACAGGAGGAGATGGTTTGACCCACTGTGACTGTAAGAGCTGTGAAACCAGTCCCACATCCGCACCCTTTCCCCACACAGGAGGAGATGGTTTGACCCACTGTGTCTGCAAGAGCTGTGAAACCAGTCCCACATCCGCACCCTTTCCCCACACAGGAGGAGATGGTTTGACCCACTGTGCCTGTCAGAGCTGTGCAACCAGTCCCACATCCACACCCTTTCCCCACACAGGAGGAGATGGTTTGACCCACTGTGTCTGTAAGAGCTGTGTAACCAGTCCCACATCCACACCCTTTCCCCACACAGGAGGAGATGGTTTGACCCACTGTGTCTGCAAGAGCTGTGAAACCAGTCCCACATCCACACCCTTTCCCCACACAGGAGGAGATGGTTAGACCCACTGTGTCTGCAAGAGCTGTGAAATCAGTCCCACATCCCCACCCTTTCTCCACACAGCAGGAGATGGTTAGACCCACTGTGTCTGCAAGAGCTGTGCAACCAGTCCCACATCCACAGCCGTTCCCCAAACAGGAGGAGATGGTTAGACCCACTGTGTCTGTCAGAGCTGTGAAACCAGTCCCACATCCCCACCCTTTCCCCACACAGGAGGAGATGGTTTGACACACTGTGTCTGCAAGAGCTGTGAAACCAGTCCCACATCCACACACTTTCCCCACTCAGGAGGAGATGGTTTGACACACTGTGTCTGCAAGAGCTGTGAAACCAGTCCCACATCCGCACCCCTTCCCCACACAGGAGGAGATGGTTTGACCCACTGTGTCTGCAAGAGCTGTGAAACCAGTCCCACATCCACACTCTTTCCCCACACAGGAGGAGATGGTTTTACCCACTGTGTCTGCAAGAGCTGTGAAACCCAGTCCCACATCCGCACACTTCCCCACACAGGAGGAGATGGTTTGACCCACTGTGTCTGCAAGAGCTGTGAAACCAGTTCCACATCCGCACGCTTTCCCCACACAGGAGGAGATGGTTTGACCCACTGTGTCTGAAAGAGCTGTGAAACCATTCCCACATCCCCAACCTTTCCCCACACAGGAGGAGATGCAGACCCACTGTGACTGCAAGAGCTGTGAAACCAGTCCCACATCCGCACACTTTTCCCACACAGGAGGAGATGGTTTGACCCACTGTGTCTGCAAGAGCTGTAAAACCAGTCCCACATCCGCACCCTTTCCCCACACAGGAGGAGATGGTTTGACCCACTGTGTCTGCAAGAGCTGTGAAACCAGTCCCACATCCACAGCCTTTCCCCACACATGAGGAGATGGTTTGACCCACTGTGTCTGCAAGAGCTGTGCAACCAGTCCCACATCCGCACCCTTTCCCCACACAGGAGGCCATTGTTTGACCCACTGTGTCTGCAAGAGCTGTGCAACCAGTCCCACATCCGCACCCTTTCCCCTCACCGGAGGAGATGGTTTGACCCACTTTGTCTGCAAGAGCTGTGAAACTAGTCCAACATCCCCACCATTTCCCCACACAGGAGGAGATGGTTTGACCGACTGCGTCTGCAAGAGCTGTGCAACCAGTCCCACATCCACAGCCTTTCCCCACACATGAGGAGATGGTTTGACCCACTGTGTCTGCAAGAGCTGTGCAACCAGTCCCACATCCGCACCCTTTCCCCACACAGGAGGCCATTGTTTGACCCACTGTGTCTGCAAGAGCTGTGCAACCAGTCCCACATCCGCACCCTTTCCCCTCACCGGAGGAGATGGTTTGACCCACTTTGTCTGCAAGAGCTGTGAAACTAGTCCAACATCCCCACCATTTCCCCACACAGGAGGAGATGGTTTGACCGACTGCGTCTGCAAGAGCTGTGCAACCAGTCCCACATCCACAGCCTTTCCCCACACAGGAGGAGATGGTTTGACCCACTGTGTCTGCAAGCGCTGTGAAACCAGTCCCACATCCGCACACTTTCCCCACACAAGAGGAGATGGTTTGACCCACTGTGTCTGCAAGAGCTGTGCAACCAGTCCCACATCCACACCCTTTCCCCACACAGGAGGAGATGGTTTGACCCACTGTGTCTGCAAGAGCTGTGAAACCAGTTCCACATCCACACCCTTTCCCCACACAGGAGGAGATGGTTTGACACACTGTGTCTGCAAGAGCTGTGAAACCAGTCCCACAACCCCAAACTTTCCCCACACAGGAGGAGATGGTTTGACACACTGTGTCTGCAAGAGCTGTGCAACGAGTCCCAAATCCACACCTTTTCCCTACACAGGAGGAGATGTTTTGACCCACTGTGTCTGCAAGAGCTGTGAAACCAGTCCCACATCCACACCCTTTCCCCACACAGGAGGAGATGGTTTCACCCACTGTGTCTGCAAGAGCTGTGCAACCAGTCCCACATCCACACCCTTTCCCCACACAGGAGGAGATGGTTTGACCCACTGTGTCTGCAAGAGCTGTGCAACCAGTCCCACATCCGCACCCTTTCCCCACACAGGAGGAGATGGTTTGACCCACTGTGTCTGAAAGAGCTGTGAAACCAGCCCCACATCCGCACCCTTTCCCCACACAGGAGGAGATGGTTTGACCCACTGTGTCTGCAAGAACTGTGAAACCAGTCCCACATCCGCACACTTTCCCCACACAGGAGGAGATGGGTTGAGCCACTATGTCTGCAAGAGCTGTGAAACCAGTCCCACATCCCCACCCTTTCCCCTCACAGGAGGAGATGTTTTGACCCACTATGTCTGCAAGAGCTGTGAAACCAGTTCCACATCCACACCCTTTCCCCACACAGGAGGAGATGGTTTGACCCACTGTGTCTGCAAGAGCTGTGCAACCAGTCCCACATCCCCACCCTTTCCCCACACAGGAGGAGATGGTTTGACACACTGTGTCTGCAAGAGCTGTGCAACCAGTCCCACATCCGCACACTTTCCCCACACAGGAGGAGATGGTTTGACCCACTGTGTCTGCAAGAGCTGTGAAACCAGTCCCACATCCACACCCTTTCCCCACACAGGAGGGGATGGTTTGACCCACTGTGTCTGCAAGAGCTGTGAAACCAGTCCCACATCCACACCCTTTCCCCACACAGGAGGAGATGGTTTGACCCACTGTGACTGCAAGAGCTGTGAAACGAGTCCCACATCCACACCCTTTCCCCACACAGGAGGACATGGTTTGACACACTGTGTCTCAAGAGATGTGAAACCAGTCCCACATCCCCACCCTTTCCCCACACAGGAGGAGATAGTTTGACCCACTGTGTCTGCAAGAGCTGTGCAACCAGTCCCACATCCGCACACTTTCCCCACACAGGAGGAGATGGTTTGACCCACTGTGTCTGCAAGAGCTGTGAAACCTGTCCCACATCCACACCCTTTCCCCACACAGGAGGAGATGGTTTGACCCACTGTGTCTGCAAGAGCTGTGCAACCAGTCCCACATCCGCACCCTTTCCCCACACAGGAGGAGATGGTTTGACCCACTGTGACTGTAAGAGCTGTGAAACCAGTCCCACATCCGCACCCTTTCCCCACACAGGAGGAGATGGTTTGACCCACTGTGTCTGCAAGAGCTGTGAAACCAGTCCCACATCCACACCCTTTCCCCACACAGGAGGAGATGGTTTGACCCACTGTGTCTGCAAGAGCTGTGAAACCAGTCCCACATCCGCACCCTTTCTCCACACAGGAGGAGATGGTTTGACCCACTGTGTCTGCAAGAGCTGTGAAACCAGTCCCACATCCACACCCTTTCCCCACACAGGAGGAGATGGTTTGACCCACTGTGTCTGTAAGAGCTGTGTAACCAGTCCCACATCCACACCCTTTCCCCACACAGGAGATGGTTTGACCCACTGTGTCTGCAAGAGCTGTGTAACCAGTCCCTCATCCACACACTTTCCCCACACAGGAGGAGATGGTTTGACCCACTGTGTCTGCAAGAGCTGTGAAACCAGTCCCACATCCGCACCCTTTCCCCACACAGGAGGAGATGGTTTGACCCACTGTGTCTGTCAGAGCTGTGCAACCAGTCCCACATCCACACCCTTTCCCCACACAGGAGGAGATGGTTTGACACACTGTGTCTGCAAGAGCTGTGAAACCAGTCCCACATCCGCACCCCTTCCCCACACAGGAGGAGATGGTTTGACCCACTGTGTCTGCAAGAGCTGTGAAACCAGTCCCACATCCACACTCTTTCCCCACACAGGAGGAGATGGTTTTACCCACTGTGTCTGCAAGAGCTGTGAAACCCAGTCCCACATCCGCACACTTCCCCACACAGGAGGAGATGGTTTGACCCACTGTGTCTGCAAGAGCTGTGAAACCAGTCCCACATCCACACCCTTTCCCCACACAGGAGGAGATGGTTTGACCCACTGTGTCTGCAAGAGTTGTGAAACCAGTCCCACATCCCCACCCTTTCCCCACACAGGAGGAGATGGTTTGACCCACTGTGTCTGCAAGAGCTGTGAAACCAGTTCCACATCCACACCCTTTCCCCACACAGGAGGAGATGGTTTGACACACTGTGTCTGCAAGAGCTGTGAAACCAGTCCCACAACCCCAAACTTTCCCCACACAGGAGGAGATGGTTTGACACACTGTGTCTGCAAGAGCTGTGCAACGAGTCCCAAATCCACACCTTTTCCCTACAAGGGAGGAGATGTTTTGACCCACTGTGTCTGCAAGAGCTGTGAAACCATTCCCACATCCACACCCTTTCCCCACACAGGAGGAGATGTTTTGGCCACTGTGACTGTAAGAGCTGTGAAACCAGTCCCACATCCGCACCCTTTCCCCTCACAGGGGGAGATGGTTTGACCCACAGTGACTGTAAGAGCTGTGCAACCAGTCCCACATCCACACCCTTTCCCCACACAGGAGGGGATGGTTTGACACACTGTGTCTGCAAGAGCTGTGAAACCAGTCCCACATCCGCACCCTTTCCCCACACAGGAGGAGATGGTTTGACCCACTGTGTCTGCAAGAGCTGTGCAACCAGTCCCACATCCACACCCTTTCCCCACACAGGAGGAGATGGTTTGACCCACTGTGTCTGCAAGAGCTGTGAAACCAGTCCCACATCCACACCCTTTCCCCACACAGGAGGAGATGGTTTGACACACTGTGTCTGCAAGAGCTGTGAAACCAGTCCCACATCCGCACCCTTTCCCCACACAGGAGGAGATGGTTTGACCCACTGTGTCTGCAAGAGCTGTGACTTCTGTCCCACATCCCCACCCTTTCTCCACACCGGAGGAGATGGTTAGACCCACTGTGTCTGCAAGAGCTGTGCAACCAGTCCCACATCCACACCCTTTCCCCACCCAGGAGGAGATGGTTTGACCCACTGTGTCTGCAAGAGCTGTGCAACCAGTCCCACATCCGCACACTTTCCCCACACAAGAGGAGATGGTTTGACACATTGTGTCTGCAATAGCTGTGAAACCAGTCCCACATCCCCACCCTTTCCCCACACAGGAGGAGATGGTTTGACCCACAGTGTCTGCAAGAGCTGTGAAACCAGCCCCACATCCGCACCCTTTCCCCACACAGGAGGACATGGTTTGACACACTGTGTCTCAAGAGATGTGCAACCAGTCCCACATCCCCAACCTTTCCCCACACAGGAGGAGATAGTTTGACCCACAGTGTCTGCAAGAGCTGTGCAACCAGTCCCACATCCGCACACTTTCCCCACACAGGAGGAGATGGTTTGACCCACTGCGTCAGTCAGAGCTGTGAAACCGGTCCCACATCCACACCCTTTCCCCACACAGGAGGAGATGGTTTGACCCACTGTGTCTGCAAGAGCTGTGCAACCAGTCCCACATCCGCACCCTTTCCCCACACAGGAGGAGATGGTTTGACCCACTGTGACTGTAAGAGCTGTGAAACCAGTCCCACATCTGCACCCTTTCCCCACACAGGAGGAGATGGTTTGACCCACTGTGTCTGCAAGAGCTGTGTAACCAGTCCCACATCCGCACACTTTCCCCACA
The DNA here is from genome assembly GCA_026770705.1 of Isurus oxyrinchus. Lineage (NCBI taxonomy): Eukaryota > Metazoa > Chordata > Chondrichthyes > Lamniformes > Lamnidae > Isurus > Isurus oxyrinchus. The sequence goes on from JANJGN010000566.1 coordinate 271,522, forward strand.
CAGGACGAGATGGTTTGACCCACTGTGTCTGCAAGAGCTGTGAAATCAGTCCCACATCCACACCCTTTCTCCCACAGGAGGAGATGGTTTGACCCACTGTGTCTGCAAGAGCTGTGAAACCAGTCCCACATCCACACCCTTTCCCCACACAGGAGGAGATGGTTTGACCCACTGTGTCTGTCAGAGCTGTGCAACCAGTCCCACATCCACACCCTTTCCCCACACAGGAGGAGATGGTTAGACCAACTGTGTCTGTAAGAGCTGTGAAACCAGTCCCACATCCACACCCTTTCCCCACATAGGAGGAGATGGTTAGACCCACTGTGTCTGTAAGATCTGTGCAACCAGTCCCACATCCACACCCTTTCCCCACACAGGAGGAGATGGTTTGACCCACTGTGTCTGCAAGAGCTGTGAAACCAGTCCCACATCCACACCCTTTCCCCACACAGGAGGAGATGGTTTGACCCACTGTGTCTGCAAGAGCTGTGAAACCAGTCCCACATCCGCACGCTTTCCCCACACAGGAGGAGATGGTTTGACCCACTGTGTCTGAAAGTGCTGTGAAACCATTCCCACATCCCCAACCTTTCCCCACACAGGAGGAGATGCTTAGACCCACTGTGACTGCAAGAGCTGTGAAACCAGTCCCACATCCGGACCCTTTCCCCACACAAGAGGAGATGGTTTGACACAATGTGTCTGCAAGAGCTGTGAAATCAGTCCCACATCCGCACACTTTCCCCACACAGGAGGAGATGGTTTGACCCACTGTGTCTGCAAGAGCTGTAAAACCAGTCCCACATCCGCACCCTTTCCCCACACAGGAGGAGATGTTTTGACCCACTGTGTCTGCAATAGCTGTAAAACCAGTCCCACATCCGCACCCTTTCCCCACACAGGAGGAGATGGTTTGACCCACTGTGTCTGCAAGGGCTGTGAAACCAGTCCCACATCCACACTCTTTCCCCACACAGGAGGAGATGGTTTGACCCACTGTGTCTGCGAGAGCTGTGAAACCAGTCCCACATCCGCACCCTTTCCCCACACAGGAGGAGATGGTTTGACACACTGTGTCTGCAAGAGCTGTGAAACCAGTCCCACATCCGCACCCCTTCCCCACACAGGAGGAGATGGTTTGACCCACTGTGTCTGCAAGAGCTGTGCAACCAGTCCCACATCCGCACACTTTCCCCACACAGGAGGCCATTGTTTGACACACTGTGTTTGCAAGAGCTGTGAAACCAGTCCCACATCCACACCCTTTCCCCACACAGGAGGAGATGGTTTGACACACTGTGTCTGCAAGAGCTGTGAAACCAGTCCCACATCCGCACCCCTTCCCCACACAGGAGGAGATGGTTTGACCCACTGTGTCTGCAAGAGCTGTGAAACCAGTCCCACATCCACACTCTTTCCCCACACAGGAGGAGATGGTTTTACCCACTGTGTCTGCAAGAGCTGTGAAACCCAGTCCCACATCCGCACACTTCCCCACACAGGAGGAGATGGTTTGACCCACTGTGTCTGCAAGAGCTGTGAAACCAGTTCCACATCCGCACGCTTTCCCCACACAGGAGGAGATGGTTTGACCCACTGTGTCTGAAAGTGCTGTGAAACCATTCCCACATCCCCAACCTTTCCCCACACAGGAGGAGATGCAGACCCACTGTGACCGCAAGAGCTGTGAAACCAGTCCCACATCCGCACACTTTTCCCACACAGGAGGAGATGGTTTGACCCACTGTGTCTGCAAGAGCTGTAAAACCAGTCCCACATCCGCACCCTTTCCCCACACAGGAGGAGATGGTTTGACCCACTGTGTCTGCACGAGCTGTGAAACCACTCCCACATCCACAGCCTTTCCCCACACATGAGGAGATGGTTTGACCCACTGTGTCTGCAAGAGCTGTGCAACCAGTCCCACATCCGCACCCTTTCCCCACACAGGAGGCCATTGTTTGACCCACTGTGTCTGCAAGAGCTGTGAAACCAGTCCCACATCCGCACCCTTTCCCCTCACCGGAGGAGATGGTTTGACCCACTTTGTCTGCAAGAGCTGTGAAACTAGTCCAACATCCCCACCATTTCCCCACACAGGAGGAGATGGTTTGACCGACTGCGTCTGCAAGAGCTGTGCAACCAGTCCCACATCCACAGCCTTTCCCCACACAGGAGGAGATGGTTTGACCCACTGTGTCTGCAAGAGCTGTGAAACCAGTCCCACATCCGCACACTTTCCCCACACAAGAGGAGATGGTTTGACCCACTGTGTCTGCAAGAGCTGTGCAACCAGTCCCACAACCACACACTTTACCCACACAGGAGGAGATGGTTTGACCCACTGTGTCTGCAAGAGATGTGAAACCAGTCCCACATCCACACCCTTTCCCCACACAGGAGGAGATGTTTTGACCCACTGTGTCTGCAAGAGCAGTGCAACCAGTCCCACATCCGCACACTTTCCCCACACAGGAGGAGATAGTTTGACACACTGTGTCTGCAAGAGCTGTGAAACCAGTCCCACATCCACACCCTTTCCCCACACAGGAGGAGATGGTTTGACCCACTGTGTCTGCAAGAGCTGTGAAACCAGTCCCACATCCCCACCCTTTCCCCACACAGGAGATGGTTTGACCCACTGTGTCTGCAAGAGCTGTGAAACCAGTTCGACATCCACACCCTTTCCCCACACAGGAGGAGATGGTTTGACACACTGTGTCTGCAAGAGCTGTGAAACCAGTCCCACAACCCCAAACTTTCCCCACACAGGAGGAGATGGTTTGACACACTGTGTCTGCAAGAGCTGTGCAACGAGTCCCAAATCCACACCTTTTCCCTACACAGGAGGAGATGTTTTGACCCACTGTGTCTGCAAGAGCTGTGAAACCAGTCCCACATCCACACCCTTTCCCCACACAGGAGGAGATGTTTTGGCCACTGTGACTGTAAGAGCTGTGAAACCAGTCCCACATCCGCACACTTTCCCCTCACAGGGGGAGATGGTTTGACCCACAGTGACTGTAAGAGCTGTGCAACCAGTCCCACATCCACACCCTTTCCCCACACAGGAGGGGATGGTTTGACACACTGTGTCTGCAAGAGCTGTGAAACCAGTCCCACATCCGCACCCTTTCCCCACACAGGAGGAGATGGTTTGACCCACTGTGTCTGCAAGAGCTGTGCAACCAGTCCCACATCCGCACATTTTCCCCACACAAGAGGAGATGGTTTGACCCACTGTGTCTGCAAGAGCTGTGAAACCAGTCCCACATCCCCACCCTTTCCCCACACAGGAGGAGATGGTTTGACCCACTGTGTCTGCAACAGCTGTGAAACCAGTCCCACATCCACACCCTTTCCCCACACAGGAGGAGATGGTTTGACACACTGTGTCTGCAAGAGCTGTGAAACCAGTCCCACATCCGCACCCTTTCCCCACACAGGAGGAGATGGTTTGACCCACTGTGTCTGCAAGAGCTGTGAAACCAGTCCCACATCCACACACTTTCCCCAACACAAGAGGAGATGGTTAGACCCACTGTGTCTGCAAGAGCTGTGCAACCAGTCCCACATCCACAGCCTTTCCCCACACAGGAGGAGATGGTTAGATCCACTGTGTCTGCTAGAGCTGTGAAACCTGTCCCACATCCACACCCTTTCCCCACACAGGAGGAGATGGTTTGACACACTGTGTCTGCAAGAGCTGTGAAACCAGTCCCACATCCGCACACTTTCCCCGCACAGGAGGAGATGGTTTGACCCACTGTGTCTGCAAGAGCTGTGAAACCAGTCCCACATCCGCACCCTTTCCCCACACAGGAGGAGATGGTTTGACCCACTGTGTCTGCAAGAGCTGTGAAACCAGTCCCACATCCGCACCCTTTCCCCACACAGGAGGAGATGGTTTGACCCACTGTGTCTGCAAGAGCTGTGAAACCCAGTCCCACATCCGCACGCTTTCCCCACACAGGAGGAGATGGTTTGACCCACTGTGTCTGCAAGAACTGTGAAACCAGTCCCACATCCGCACACTTTCCCCACACAGGAGGAGATGGGTTGACCCACTGTGTCTGCAAGAGCTGTGAAACCAGTCCCACATCCGCACACTTTCCCCACACAGGAGGAGATGGTTTGACCCACTGTGTCTGCAAGAGCTGTGAAACCAGTCCCACATCCCCACCCTTTCCCCACACAAGAGGAGATGGTTTGACACATTGTGTCTGCAATAGCTGTGAAACCAGTCCCACATCCCCACCCTTTCCCCACACAGGAGGAGATGGTTTGACCCACAGTGTCTGCAAGAGCTGTGAAACCAGTCCCACATCCACACCCTTTCCCCACACAGGAGGAGATGGTTTGACCCACTGTGTCTGCAAGAGCTGTGAAACCAGTCCCACATCCACACCCTTTCCCCACACAGGAGGAGATGGTTTGACTCACTGTGACTGCAAGAGCTGTGAAACGAGTCCCACATCCACACCCTTTCCCCACACAGGAGGACATGGTTTGACACACTGTGTCTCAAGAGCTGTGAAACCAGTCCTACATCCCCAACCTTTCCCCACACAGGAGGAGATAGTTTGACCCACAGTGTCTGCAAGAGCTGTGCAACCAGTCCCACATCCGCACACTTTCCCCACACAGGAGGAGATGGTTTGACCCACTGCGTCAGTCAGAGCTGTGAAACCGGTCCCACATCCACACCCTTTCCCCACACAGGAGGAGATGGTTTGACCCACTGTGTCTGCAAGAGCTGTGCAACCAGTCCCACATCCGCACCCTTTCCCCACACAGGAGGAGATGGTTTGACCCACTGTGACTGTAAGAGCTGTGTAACCAGTCCCACATCCGCACACTTTCCCCACACAGGAGGAGATGGTTTGACCCACTGTGTCTGCAAGAGCTGTGAAACCAGTCCCACATCCACACCCTTTCCCCACACAGGAGGAGATGGTTTGACCCACTGTGTCTGCAAGAGCTGTGAAACCAGTCCCACATCCACACCCTTTCCCCACACAGGAGGAGATGGTTAGACCCACTGTGTCTGCAAGAGCTGTGAAATCAGTCCCACATCCACACCCTTTCTCCCACAGGAGGAGATGGTTTGACCCACTGTGTCTGCAAGAGCTGTGAAACCAGTCCCACATCCACACCCTTTCCCCACACAGGAGGAGATGGTTTGACCCACTGTGTCTGCAAGAGCTGTGTAACCAGTCCCACATCCACACACTTTCCCCACACAGGAGGAGATGGTTTGACCCACTGTGTCTGCAAGAGCTGTGAAACCAGTCCCACATCCGCACCCTTTCCCCACACAGGAGGAGATGGTTTGACCCACTGTGTCTGTCAGAGCTGTGCAACCAGTCCCACATCCACACCCTTTCCCCACACAGGAGGAGATGGTTAGACCAACTGTGTCTGTAAGAGCTGTGAAACCAGTCCCACATCCACACCCTTTCCCCACATAGGAGGAGATGGTTAGACCCACTGTGTCTGTAAGATCTGTGCAACCAGTCCCACATCCACACCCTTTCCCCACACAGGAGGAGATGGTTTGACCCACTGTGTCTGCAAGAGCTGTGAAACCAGTCCCACATCCACACCCTTTCCCCACACAGGAGGAGATGGTTTGACCCACTGTGTCTGCAAGAGCTGTGAAACCAGTCCCACATCCGCACGCTTTCCCCACACAGGAGGAGATGGTTTGACCCACTGTGTCTGAAAGAGCTGTGAAACCATTCCCACATCCCCAACCTTTCCCCACACAGGAGGAGATGCGTAGACCCACTGTGACTGCAAGAGCTGTGAAACCAGTCCCACATCCGGACCCTTTCCCCACACAAGAGGAGATGGTTTGACACAATGTGTCTGCAAGAGCTGTGAAATCAGTCCCACATCCGCACACTTTCCCCACACAGGAGGAGATGGTTTGACCCACTGTGTCTGCAAGAGCTGTAAAACCAGTCCCACATCCGCACACTTTCACCACACAGGAGGAGATGTTTTGACCCACTGTGTCTGCAATAGCTGTAAAACCAGTCCCACATCCGCACCCTTTCCCCACACAGGAGGAGATGGTTTGACCCACTGTGTCTGCAAGGGCTGTGAAACCAGTCCCACATCCACACTCTTTCCCCACACAGGAGGAGATGGTTTGACCCACTGTGTCTGCGAGAGCTGTGCAACCAGTCCCACATCCGCACACTTTCCCCACACAGGAGGCCATTGTTTGACCCACTGTGTCTGCAAGAGCTGTGCAACCAGTCCCACATCCGCACCCTTTCCCCTCACCGGAGGAGATGGTTTGACCCACTGTGTCTGCAAGAGCTGTGAAACTAGTCCAACATCCCCAACATTTCCCCACACAGGAGGAGATAGTTTGACCGACTGCGTCTGCAAGAGCTGTGCAACCAGTCCCACATCCGCACACTTTCCCCACACAAGAGGAGATGGTTTGACCCACTGTGTCTGCAAGAGCTGTAAAACCAGTCCCACATCCACACACTTTCCCCACACAGGAGGAGATGGTTTGACCCACTGTGTCTGCAAGAGATGTGAAACCAGTCCCACATCCACACCCTTTCCCCACACAGGAGGAGATGTTTTGACCCACTGTGTCTGCAAGAGCTGTGAAACCAGTCCCACATCCACACCCTTTCCCCACACAGGAGGAGATGGTTTGACCCACTGTGTCTGCAAGAGCAGTGCAACCAGTCCCACATCCGCACACTTTCCCCACACAGGAGGAGATAGTTTGACACACTGTGTCTGCAAGAGCTGTGAAACCAGTCCCACATCCACACCCTTTCCCCACACAGGAGGAGATGGTTTGACCCACTGTGTCTGCAAGAGCTGTGAAACCAGTCCCACATCCCCACGCTTTCCCCACACAGGAGGAGATGGTTTGACCCACTGTGTCTGCAAGAGCTGTGAAACCAGTTCCACATCCACACCCTTTCCCCACACAGGAGGAGATGGTTTGACCCACTGTGTCTGCAAGAGCTGTGAAACCAGTTCCACATCCACACCCTTTCCCCACACAGGAGGAGATGGTTTGACCCACTGTGTCTGCAAGAGCTGTGAAATCAGTCCCACATCCACACCCTTTCCCCACACAGGAGGAGATGGTTTGACCCCCTGTGTCTGCAAGAGCTGTGAAACCAGTCCCACATCCACACCCTTTCCCCACACAGGAGGGGATGGTTTGACCCACTGTGTCTGCAAGAACTGTGAAACGAGTCCCACATCCACACCCTTTCCCCACACAGGAGGACATGGTTTGACCCACTGTTTCTCAAGAGATGTGAAACCAGTCCCACATCCCCAACCTTTCCCCACACAGGAGGAGATGGTTTGACACACTGTGTCTGCAAGAGCTGTGCAACCAGTCCCACATCCACAACCTTTCCCCACACAGGAGGAGATGGTTTGACCCACTGTGTCTGCCAGAACTGTGAAACCAGCCGCACATTCCCATCCTTTCCCCACATTGGAGGAGATGGTTTGACACACTGTGTCTGCAAGAGCTGTGAAACCAGTCCCACATCCACACACTTTCCCCACACAGGAGGAGATGGTTTGACCCACTGTGTCTGAAAGAGCTGTGAAACCATTCCCACATCCCCAACCTTTCCCCACACAGGAGGAGATGCTTAGACCCACTGTGACTGCATGAGCTGTGAAACCAGTCCCACATCCAGACCCTTTCCCCACACATTAGGAGATGGTTTGACACAATGTGTCTGCAAGAGCTGTGAAACCAGTCCCACATCCGCACACTTTCCCCACACAGGAGGAGATGGTTTGACCCACTGTGCCTGCAAGAGCTGTGCAACCAGTCCCACAACCGCACACTTTTCCCACACAGGAGGAGATGGTTTGACCCACTGTGTCTGCAAGAGCTGTAAAACCAGTCCCACATCCGCACACTTTCCCCACACAGGAGGAGATGGTTTGACCCACTGTGTCTGCAATAGCTGTAAAACCAGTCCCACATCCGCACCCTTTCCCCACACAGGAGGAGATTGTTTGACCCACTGTGTCTGCAAGAGCTGTGAAACCACTCCCACATCCACAGCCTTTCCCCACACAGGAGGAGATGGTTTGTCTCACTGTGTCTGCAAGAGCTGTGAAACCAGTCCCACATCCCCACCCTTTCCCCACACAGGAGGAGATGGTTTGACCCACTGTTTCTGCAAGAGCTGTGAAACCAGTCCCACATCCGCACACTTTCCCCACACAGGAGGAGATGGTTTGACCCACTGTGTTTGCAAGAGCTGTGAAATCAGTCCCACATCCGCACACTTTCCCCACACAGGAGGAGATGGTTTGACCCACTGTGTCTGCAAGAGCTGTGAAACCCGTCCCACATCCCCACCCTTTCCCCACACAGGAGGAGATGGTTTGACCCACTGTGTCTGCAAGAGCTGTGAAACCAGTTCAATATCCGCACCCTTTCCCCCACAGGAGGAGATGGTTTGACCCACTGTGTCTGCAAGAGCTGTGAAACCAGTCCCACATCCACAACCTTTCCCCACACAGGAGGAGATGGTTTGACACACTGTGTCTGCCAGAACTGTGAAACCAGCCGCACATCCCCATCCTTTCCCCACATTGGAGGAGATGGTTTGACACACTGTGCCTGCAAGAGCTGTGAAACCAGTCCCACATCCACACACTTTCCCCACACAGGAGGAGATGTTTTGACACACTGTGTCTGCAAGAGCTGTGCAACCAGTCCCACATCCGCACCCTTTCCCCACACAGGAGGAGATGGTTAGACCCACTGTGTCTGCAAGAGCTGTGAAACCAGTCCCACATTCGCACCCTTTCCCCACACAGGAGGAGATGGTTTGACCCACTGTGCCTTCAAGAGCTGTGCAACCAGTCCCACAACCGCACACTTTCCCCACACAGGAGGAGATGGTTTGACACACTGTGTCTGCAAGAGCTGTGCAACCAGTCCCACATCCGCACACTTTCCCCACACAGGAGGAAATGGTTTGACCCACAGTGTCTGGAAGAGCTGTGAAACCAGTCCCACATCCACAACCTTTCCCCACACAGGAGGAGATGGTTTGACCCACTGTGTCTCAAGAGATGTGAAACCAGTCCCACATCCACACCCTTTCCCCACACAGGAGGAGATGGTTTGACCCACTGTGTCTCAAGAGATGTGAAACCAGTCCCACATCCGCACCCTTTCCCCACACAGGAGGAGATGGTTTGACCCACTGTGTCTCAAGAGATGTGAAACCAGTCCCACATCCACACCCTTTCCCCATGCAGGTGGAGATGGTTTGACCCACTGTGACTGTAAGAGCTGTGAAACCAGTCCCACATCCGCACACTTTCCCCTCACAGGAGGAGATGGTTGGACCCACTATGTCTGCAAGACCTGTGCAACCGGTCTGCATCCGCACACTTCCCCACACAGGAGGAGATGTTTTGACCCACTGTGATTGTAAGAGCTGTGAAACCAGTCCCACATCCGCACCCTTTCCCCACACAGGAGGAGATGGTTTGACGCACTGACTGTAAGAGATGTGAAACCAGTCCCACATCCGCACCCTTTCCCCACACAGGAGGAGATGGTTTGCTCCACTGTGTCTGCAAGAGCTGTGAAACCAGTGCCACATCCACACCCTTTCCCCACACAGGAGGAGATGGTTTGACCCACTGTGTCTGCAAGAGCTGTGAAACCAGTCCCACATCCACACCCTTTCCCCATGCAGGAGGAGATGGTTTGACACACTGTGACTGTAAGAGCTGTGAAAGCAGTCCCACATCCGCACACTTTCCCCTCACAGGAGGAGATAGTTGGACCCACTATGTCTGCAAGACCTGTGCAACCAGTCCCACATCCGCACACTTTCCCCTCACAGGAGGAGATGGTTAGACCCACTGTGTCTGCAAGAGCTGTGAAACCAGTCCCACATCCACACCCTTTCCCCATGCAGGAGGAGATGTTTTGACCCACTGTGACTGTAAGAGCTCTGAAAGCAGTCCCACATCCGCACACTTTCCCCTCACAGGAGGAGATGGTTTGACCCACTGTGATTGTAAGAGCTGTGAAACCAGTCCCACATCCACACACTTTCCCCACACAGGAGGGGATGGTCTGACACACTGTGTCTGCAAGAGCTGTGAAACCAGCCCCACATCCGGACCCTTTCCCCACACAGGAGGAGATGGTTTGACCCACTGTGTCTGCAAGAGCTGTGCAACCAGTCCCACATCCGGACACTTTCCCCACACAGGACGAGATGGTTTGACCCACTGTGTCTGTAAGAGCTGTGTAACCAGTCCCACATCCACACCCTTTCCCCACACAGGAGATGGTTTGACCCACGTTGTCTGCAAGAGCTGTGTAACCAGTCCCACATCCACACCCTTTCCCCACACAGGAGGAGATGGTTTGACACACTGTGTCTGCAAGAGCTGTGTAACCCAGTCCCACATCCACACCCTTTCCCCACACAGGAGGGGATGGTTTGACACACTGTGTCTGCAAGAGCTGTGAAACCAGCCCCACATCCGGACCCTTTCCCCACACAGGAGGAGATGGTTTGACCCACTGTGTCTGCAAGAGCTGTGCAACCAGTCCCACATCCGCACACTTTCCCCACACAAGAGGAGATGGTTTGACCCACTGTGTCTGCAAGAGCTGTGAAACCAGTCACACATCCCCACCCTTTCCCCACACAGGAGGAGATGGTTTGACCCACTGTGTCTGCAAGAGCTGTGAAACCTGTCCCACATCCACACCCTTTCCCCACACAGGAGGAGATGGTTTGACCCACTGTTTCTGCAAGAGCTGTGAAACCAGTCCCACATCCCCACCCTTTCCCCACACAGGAGGAGATGGTTTGACCCACTGTGTCTGCAAGAGCTGTGAACCCAGTCCCACATCCACACCCTTTCCCCACACAGGAGGAGATCGTTTGACCCACTGTGTCTGCAAGAGCTGTGAAACCAGTCCCACATCCGCACCCTTTCCCCACACAGGAGGAGATGGTTTGACCCACTGTGTCTGCAAGAGCTGTGAAATCAGTCCCACATCCCCACCCTTTCTCCACACAGCAGGAGATGGTTAGACCCACTGTGTCTGCAAGAGCTGTGCAACCAGTCCCACATCCACAGCCTTTCCCCACACAGGAGGAGATGGTTAGACCCACTGTGTCTGCTAGAGCTGTGAAACCAGTCCCACATCCCCACCCTTTCCCCACACAGGAGGAGATGGTTTGACCCACTGTGTCTGCAAGAGCTGTGAAACCAGTCCCACATCCACACTCTTTCCCCACACAGGAGGAGATGGTTTTACCCACTGTGTCTGCAAGAGCTGTGAAACCCAGTCCCACATCCGCACCCTTCCCCACACAGGAGGAGATGGTTTGACCCACTGTGTCTGCAAGAGCTTTGAAACCAGTTCCACATCCGCACGCTTTCCCCACACAGGAGGAGATGGTTTGACCCACTGTGTCTGAAAGAGCTGTGAAACCATTCCCACATCCCCAACTTTTCCCCACACAGGAGGAGATGCAGACCCACTGTGACTGCAAGAGCTGTGAAACCAGTCCCACATCCGCACCCTTTCCCCACACAATAGGAGATGGTTTGACACAATGTGTCTGCAAGAGCTGTGAAACCAGTCCCACAACCGCACACTTTTCCCACACAGGAGGAGATGGTTTGACCCACTGTGTCTGCAAGAGCTGTGCAACCAGTCCCACATCCGCACCCTTTCCCCACACAGGAGGCCATTGTTTGACCCACTGTGTCTGCAAGAGCTGTGCAACCAGTCCCACATCCGCACCCTTTCCCCTCACCGGAGGAGATGGTTTGACCCACTGTGTCTGCAAGAGCTGTGAAACTAGTCCAACATCCCCACCATTTCCCCACACAGGAGGAGATGGTTTGACCCACTGTGTCTGCAAGAGCTGTGAAACGAGTCCCACATCCACACCCTTTCCCCACACAGGAGGAGATGGTTTGACCCACTGTGTCTGCAAGAGCTGTGCAACCAGTCCCACATCCGCACACTTTCCCCACACAGGAGGAGATGGTTTGACCCACTGTGTCTGCAAGAGCAGTGAAACCAGTGCCACATCCACACCCTTTCCCACACAGGAGGAGATGTTTGGACCCACTATGTCTGCAAGACCTGTGCAACCAGTCCGCATCCGCACACTTCCCCACACAGGAGGAGATGGTTTGACCCACTGTGACTGTAAGAGCTGTGCAACCAGTCCCACATCCGCACCCTTTCCCCACACAGGAGGAGATGGTTTGACACACTGTGTCTGCAATAGCTGTGAAACCAGTCCCACATCCACAACCTTTCCCCACACAGGAGGAGATGGTTTGCTCCACTGTGTCTGCAAGAGCTGTGAAACCAGTCCCACAACCCCAAACTTTCCCCACACAGGAGGAGATGGTTTGACACACTGTGTCTGCAAGAGCTGTGCAACCAGTCCCACATCCGCACACTTTCCCCACACAGGAGGAGATGGTTTGACCCACTGTGTCTGCAAGAGCAGTGAGACCAGTGCCACATCCACACCCTTTCCCCACACAGGAGGAGATGGTTGGACCCACTATGTCTGCAAGACCTGTGCAACCAGTCCGCATCCGCACACTTCCCCACACAGGAGGAGATGGTTTGACCGACTGTGACTGTAAGAGCTGTGAAACCAGTCCCACATCCACACCCTTTCCCCACACAGGAGGAGATGGTTTGACACACTGTGTCTGCAAGAGCTGTGAAATCAGTCCCACATCCACAACCTTTCCCCACACAGGAGGAGATGGTTTGACCCACTGTGTCTGCAAGAGCTCTGAAACCAGTCCCACATCCGCACCCTTTCCCCACACAGGAGGAGATGGTTTGCTCCACTGTGTCTGCAAGAGCTGTGAAACCAGTCCCACAACCCCAAACTTTCCCCACACAGGAGGAGATGGTTTGACACACTGTGTCTGCAAGAGCTGTGCAACGAGTCCCAAATCCACACCTTTTCCCTACACAGGAGGAGATGTTTTGACCCACTGTGCCTGCAAGAGCTGTGAAACCAGTCCCACATCCACACCCTTTCCCCACACAGGAGGAGATGTTTTGTCCCACTGTGACTGTAAGAGCTGTGAAACCAGTCCCACATCCGCACACTTTCCCCTCACAGGGGGAGATGGTTTGACCCACTGTGTCTGCAAGAGCTGTGAAACCAGTCCCACATCCACACACTTTCCCCACACAGGAGGAGATGGTTTGACCCACTGTGTCTGCAAGAGCTGTGCAACCAGTCCCATATCCGCACACTTTCCCCACACAAGAGGAGATGGTTTGACCCACTGTGTCTGCAAGAGCTGTGAAACCAGTCCCACATCCCCACCCTTTCCCCACACAGGAGGAGATGGTTTGACCCACTGTGTCTGCAAGAGCTGTGAAACCAGTCCCACATCCACACCCTTTCCCCACACAGGAGGAGATGGTTTGACCCACTGAGTTTGCAAGAGCTGTGAAACCAATCCCACATCCGCACCCTTTCCCCACACAGGAGGAGATGGTTTGACCCACTGTGTCTGCAAGAGCTGTGACTTCTGTCCCACATCCCCACCCTTTCTCCACACCGGAGGAGATGGTTAGACCCACTGTGTCTGCAAGAGCTGTGCAACCAGTCCCACATCCACAGCCTTTCCCCACACAGGAGATGGTTAGACCCACTGTGTCTGCAAGAGCTGTGAAACCAGTCCCACATCCGCACCCTATCCCCACACAGGAGGAGATGGTTTGACCCACTGTGTCTGCAAGAGCTGTGAAACCAGTCCCACATCCACACCCTTTCCCCACACAGGAGGAGATGGTTTGACACACTGTGTCTGCAAGAGCTGTGCAACGAGTCCCAAATCCACACCCTTTCCCCACACAGGAGGGGATGTTTTGACACACTGTGTCTGCAAGAGCTGTGAAACCAGTCCCACATCCGCACCCTTTCCCCACACAGGAGGAGATGGTTTGACCCACTGTGTCTGCAAGAGCTGTGCAACCAGTCCCACATCCGCACACTTTCCCCAAAACAAGAGGAGATGGTTTGTCTCACTGTGTCTGCAAGAGCTGTGAAACCAGTCCCACATCCCCACACTTTCCCCACACAGGAGGAGATGGTTTGACCCACTGTGTCTGCAAGAGCTGTGAAACCAGTCCCACATCCGCACCATTTCCCCACACAGGAGGAGATGGTTTGACCCACTGTGTTTGCAAGAGCTGTGAAATCAGTCCCACATCCGCACACTTTCCCCACACAGGCGGAGATGGTTTGACCCACTGTGTCTGCAAGAGCTGTGAAACCAGTCCCACATCCCCACCCTTTCCCCACACAGGAGGAGATGGTTTGACCCACTGTGTCTGCAAGAGCTGTGAAACCAGTTCCATAACCGCACCCTTTCCCCACACAGGAGGAGATGGTTTGACCCACTGTGTCTGCAAGAGCTGTGAAACCAGTCCCACATCCCCACACGTTCCCCACACAGGAGGAGATGGTTTGACCCACTGTGTCTGCAAGAGCTGTGCAACCAGTCCCACATCCACAACCTTTCCCCACACAGGAGGAGATGGTTTGACCCACTGTGTCTGCCAGAACTGTGAAACCAGCCGCAGATCCCCATCCTTTCCCCACATTGGAGGAGATGGTTTGACACACTGTGTCTGCAAGAGCTGTGAAACCAGTCCCACATCCACACACTTTCCCCACACAGGAGGAGATGGTTTGACAGACTGTGTCTGCAAGAGCTGTGCAACAAGTCCCACATCCACACCCTTTCCCCACACAGGAGGAGATGGTTTGACCCACTGTGCCTGCAAGAGCTGTGCAACCATTCCCACAACCGCACACTTTCCCCACACAGGAGGAGACGGTTTGACACACTGTGTCTGCAAGAGCTGTGTAACCCAGTCCCACATCCGCACCCTTCCCCACACAGGAGGAGATGGTTTAACCCACTGTGTCTGCAAGAGCTGTGCAACCAGTCCCACATCCGCACACTTTCCCCACACAGGAGGAGATGGTTTGACCCACTGTGTCTCAAGAGATGTGAAACCAGTCCCACATCCCCAACCTTTCCCCACACAGGAGGAGATGGTTTGACACACTGTGTCTGCAAGAGCTGTGAAACCGGTCCCACATCCGCAGCCTTTTCCCACACAGGAGAAGATGGTTTGACCCACTGTGTCTGCAAGAGCTGTGCAACCAGTCCCACATCCGGACACTTTCCCCACACAGGACGAGATGGTTTGACCCACTTTGTCTGTAAGAGCTGTGTAACCAGTCCCAGATCCACACCCTTTCCCCACACAGGAGATGGTTTGACCCACTGTGTCTGCAAGAGCTGTGTAACCAGTCCCACATCCACACCCTTTCCCCACACAGGAGGAGATGGTTTGACACACTGTGTCTGCAAGAGCTGTGTAACCCAGTCCCACATCCACACCCTTTCCCCACACAGGAGGGGATGGTTTGACACACTGTGTCTGCAAGAGCTGTGAAACCAGCCCCACATCCGGACCCTTTCCCCACACAGGAGGAGATGGTTTGACCCACTGTGTCTGCAAGAGCTGTGCAACCAGTCCCACATCCGGACACTTTCCCCACACAGGACGAGATGGTTTGACCCACTGTGTCTGTAAGAGCTGTGTAACCAGTCCCACATCCACACCCTTTCCCCACACAGGAGATGGTTTGACCCACTGTGTCTGCAAGAGCTGTGTAAGCAGTCCCACATCCACACCCTTTCCCCACACAGGAGGAGATGTTTTGACACACTGTGTCTGCAAGAGCTGTGTAACCCAGTCCCACATCCACACCCTTTCCCCACACAGGAGGAGATGGTTTGACACACTTTGTCTGCAAGAGCTGTGAAACCAGCCCCACATCCGGACCCTTTCCCCACACAGGAGGAGATGGTTTGACCCACTGTGTCTGCAAGAGCTGTGCAACCAGTCCCACATCCGCACACTTTCCCCAACACAAGAGGAGATGGTTTGACCCATTGTGTCTGCAAGAGCTGTGAAACCAGTCCCACATCCCCACCCTTTCCCCACACAGGAGGAGATGGTTAGACACACTGTGTCTGCAAGAGCTGTGTAACCCAGTCCCACATCCGCACCCTTCCCCACACAGGAGGAGATGGTTTAACCCACTGTGTCTGCAAGAGCTGTGCAACCAGTCCCACATCCGCACACTTTCCCCACACAGGAGGAGATGGTTTGACCCACTGTGTCTCAAGAGATGTGAAACCAGTCCCACATCCCCAACCTTTCCCCACACAGGAGGAGATGGTTTGACACACTGTGTCTGCAAGAGCTGTGAAACCGGTCCCACATCCGCAGCCTTTTCCCACACAGGAGAAGATGGTTTGACCCACTGTGTCTGCAAGAGCTGTGCAACCAGTCCCACATCCGGACACTTTCCCCCACAGGACGAGATGGTTTGACCCACTTTGTCTGTAAGAGCTGTGTAACCAGTCCCAGATCCACACCCTTTCCCCACACAGGAGATGGTTTGACCCACTGTGTCTGCAAGACCTGTGTAACCAGTCCCACATCCACACCCTTTCCCCACACAGGAGGAGATGGTTTGACACACTGTGTCTGCAAGAGCTGTGTAACCCAGTCCCACATCCACACCCTTTCCCCACACAGGAGGGGATGGTTTGACACACTGTGTCTGCAAGAGCTGTGAAACCAGCCCCACATCCGGACCCTTTCCCCACACAGGAGGAGATGGTTTGACCCACTGTGTCTGCAAGAGCTGTGCAACCAGTCCCACATCCGGACACTTTCCCCACACAGGACGAGATGGTTTGACCCACTGTGTCTGTAAGAGCTGTGTAACCAGTCCCACATCCACACCCTTTCCCCACACAGGAGATGGTTTGACCCACTGTGTCTGCAAGAGCTGTGTAAGCAGTCCCACATCCACACCCTTTCCCCACACAGGAGGAGATGTTTTGACACACTGTGTCTGCAAGAGCTGTGTAACCCAGTCCCACATCCACACCCTTTCCCCACACAGGAGGAGATGGTTTGACACACTTTGTCTGCAAGAGCTGTGAAACCAGCCCCACATCCGGACCCTTTCCCCACACAGGAGGAGATGGTTTGACCCACTGTGTCTGCAAGAGCTGTGCAACCAGTCCCACATCCGCACACTTTCCCCAACACAAGAGGAGATGGTTTGACCCATTGTGTCTGCAAGAGCTGTGAAACCAGTCCCACATCCCCACCCTTTCCCCACACAGGAGGAGATGGTTTGACCCACTGTGTCTGCAAGAGCTGTGAAACCAGTCCGACATCCGCACCCTATCCCCACACAGGAGGAGATGGTTTGACACACTGTGTCTGCAAGAGCTGTGAAACCAGTCCCACATCAACACCCTTTCCCCACACAGGAGGAGATGGTTTGACCCACTGTGTCTGTAAGAGCTGTGCAACCAGTCCCACATCCCCACCCGTTCCCCACACAGGAGGAGCTGGTTTGACCCACTGTGTCTGTAAGAGCTGTGTAACCAGTCCCACATCGCCACCCTTTCCCCACACAGGAGGAGATGGTTTGACCCACTGTGTCTGCAAGAGCTGTGAAACCAGTCCCACATCCGCACCCTTTCCCCACACAGGAGCAGATGGTTTGACACACAGTGTCTGCAAGAGCTGTGAAACCAGCCCCACATCCGGACCCTTTCCCCACACAGGAGGAGATGGTTTGACACACTGTGTCTGCAAGAGCTGTGAAACCAGTCCCACATCCGCACACTTTCCCCACACAGGAGGAGATGTTTTGACCCACTGTGTCTGCAAGAGCTGTGCAACCAGTCCCACATCCACACCCTTTCCCCACACAGGAGGAGATGGTTTGACACACTGTGTCTGCAAGAGCGGTGAAACCAGTCCCACATCCGCACACTTTCCCCACACAAGAGGAGATGGTTTGACCCACTGTGTCTGCAAGAGCTGTGCAACCAGTCCCACATCCCCAACCTTTCCCCACACAGGAGGAGATGGTTAGACACACTGTGTCTGCAAGAGCTGTGAAATCAGTCCCACATCCCCACCCTTTCCCCACACAGGAGGAGATGGTTTGACACACTGTGTCTGCAAGAGCTGTGCAACCAGTCCCACATCCACAACCTTTCCCCACACAGGAGGAGATGGTTTGACCCACTGTGTCTGCCAGAACTGTGAAACCAGCCGCACATCCCCATCCTTTCCCCACATTGGAGGAGATGGTTTGACCCACTGTGTCTGTAAGAGCTGTGCAACCAGTCCCACATCCACACCCTTTCTCCACACAGGAGGAGATGGTTTGACCCACTGTGTCTGCAAGAGCTGTGAAACCAGTCCCACATCCCCACCCTTTGCCCACACAGGAGGAGATGGTTTGACCCACTGTGTCTGCAAGAGCTGTGAAACCAGTCCGACATCCGCACCCTATCCCCACACAGGAGGAGATGGTTTGACACACTGTGTCTGCAAGAGCTGTGAAACCAGTCCCACATCAACACCCTTTCCCCACACAGGAGGAGATGGTTTGACCCACTGTGTCTGTAAGAGCTGTGCAACCAGTCCCACATCCCCACCCGTTCCCCACACAGGAGGAGCTGGTTTGACCCACTGTGTCTGTAAGAGCTGTGTAACCAGTCCCACATCGCCACCCTTTCCCCACACAGGAGGAGATGGTTTGACCCACTGTGTCTGCAAGAGCTGTGAAACCAGTCCCACATCCGCACCCTTTCCCCACACAGGAGCAGATGGTTTGACACACAGTGTCTGCAAGAGCTGTGAAACCAGCCCCACATCCGGACCCTTTCCCCACACAGGAGGAGATGGTTTGACCCACTGTGTCTGCAAGAGCTGTGCAACCAGTCCCACATCCGCACACTTTCCCCACACAAGAGGAGATGGTTTGACCCACTGTGTCTGCAAGAGCTGTGCAACCAGTCCCACATCCCCAACCTTTCCCCACACAGGAGGAGATGGTTAGACACACTGTGTCTGCAAGAGCTGTGAAATCAGTCCCACATCCCCACCCTTTCCCCACACAGGAGGAGATGGTTTGACACACTGTGTCTGCAAGAGCTGTGCAACCAGTCCCACATCCACAACCTTTCCCCACACAGGAGGAGATGGTTTGACCCACTGTGTCTGCCAGAACTGTGAAACAAGCCGCACATCCCCATCCTTTCCCCACATTGGAGGAGATGGTTTGACACACTGTGTCTGCAAGAGCTGTGAAACCAGTCCCACATCCACACACTTTCCCCACACAGGAGGAGATGGTTTGACACACTGTGTCTGCACGAGCTGTGCAACCAGTCCCACATCCACACCCTTTCCCCACACAGGAGGAGATGGTTAGACCCACTGTGTCTGCAAGAGCTGTGAAACCAGTCCCACATCCACACCCTTTCCCCACACAGGAGGTGATGGTTTGACCCACTGTGTCTGCAAGAGCTGTGAAACCAGTCCCACATCCGCACGCTTTCCCCACACAGGAGGAGATGGTTTGACCCACTGTGTCTGAAAGAGCTGTGAAACCATTCCAACATCCCCAACCTTTCCCCACACAGGAGGAGATGCTTAGACCCACTGTGACTGCAAGAGCTGTGAAACCTTTCCCACATCCGGACCCTTTCCCCACACAATAGGAGATGGTTTGACACAATGTGTCTGCAAGTGCTGTGAAACCAGTCCCACATCCGCACACTTTCCCCACACAGGAGGAGATGGTTTGACCCACTGTGCCTGCAAGAGCTGTGCAACCAGTCCCACAACCGCACACTTTTCCCACACAGGAGGAGATGGTTTGACCAACTGTGTCTGCAAGAGCTGTAAAACCAGTCCCTCATCCGCACACTTTCCCCACACAGGAGGAGATGGTTTGACCCACTGTGTCTGCAAGAACTGTGAAACCACTCCCTTATCCACAGCCTTTCCCCACACAGGAGGAGATGGTTTGACCCACTGTGTCTGCAAGAGCTGTGCAACCAGTCCCACATCCGCACCCTTTCCCCACACAGGAGGAGATGGTTTGACCCACTGTGTCTGCAAGAGCTGTGAAACCAGTCCCACATCCACACCCTTTCCCCACACAGGAGGAGATGGTTTGACCCACTGTGTCTGCAAGAGCTGTGAAACCAGTCCCACATCCACACCCTTTCCCCACACAGGAGGAGATGGTTTGACACACTGTGTCTGCAAGAGCTGTGAAACCAGTCCCACATCCACACCCTTTCCCCACACAGGAGGAGATGGTTTGACACACTGTCTCTGCAAGAGCTGTGCAACGAGTCCCAAATCCACACCCATTCCCCACACAGGAGGGGATGTTTTGACACACTGTGTCTGCAAGAGCTGTGAAACCAGTCCCACATCCGCACCCTTTCCCCACACAGGAGGAGATGGTTTGACCCACTGTGTCTGCAAGAGCTGTGCAACCAGTCCCACAATCGCACACTTTCCCCAACACAAGAGGAGATGGTTTGACCCACTGTGTCTGCAAGAGCTGTGCAACCAGTCCCACATACACACACTTTCCCCACACAGGAGGAGAAGGTTTGACCCACTGTGTCTGCAAGAGCTGTGAACCCAGTCCCACATCCGCACACTTTCCCCACACAGGAGGAGATGGTTTGACCCACTGTGTCTGCAAGAGCTGTGAAACCAGTCCCACATCCACACCCTTTCCCCACACAGGAGGAGATGTTTTGACCCACTGTGACTGTAAGAGCTGTGAAACCAGTCCCACATCCGCACACTTTCCCCTCACAGGGGGAGATGGTTTGACCCACAGTGACTGTAAGAGCTGTGCAACCAGTCCCACATCCACACCCTTTCCCCACACAGGAGGGGATGGTTTGACACACTGTGTCTGCAAGAGCAGTGAAACCAGCCCCACATCCGGACCCTTTCCCCACACAGGAGGAGATGGTTTGACCCACTGTGTCTGCAAGAGCAGTGCAACCTGTCCCACATCCGCACACTTTCCCCACACAAGAGGAGATGGTTTGACCCACTGTGTCTGCAAGAGCTGTGAAACCGGTCCCACATCCGCACCCTTTCCCCACACAGGAGGAGATGGTTTTAACCACTGTGTCTGCAAGAGCTGTGAAACCAGTCCCACATCCGCACCCTTTCCCCACACAGGAGGAGATGGTTTGACCCACTGTGTCTGCAAGAGCTGTGAAATCAGTCCCACATCCCCACCCTTTCTCCACACCGGAGGAGATGGTTAGACCCACTGTGTCTGCAAGAGCTGTGCAACCAGTCCCACATCCACAGCCTTTCCCCACACAGGAGGAGATGGTTTGACCTACTGTGTCTGCACGAGCTGTGAAACCAGTCCCACATCCCCAACCTTTCCCCACACAGGAGGAGATGGTTTGACCCACTGTGTCTGCAAGAGCTGTGAAACCAGTCCCACATCCGCACACTTTCCCCACACAGGAGGAGATGGTTTGACCCACTGTGTCTGCAAGAGCTGTGAAACCAGTCCCACATCCAAACACTTTCCCCACACAGGAGGAGATGGTTTGACCCACTGTGCCTGCAAGAGCTGTGCAACCAGTCCCACAACCGCACACTTTTCCCACACAGGAGGAGATGGTTTGACCCACTGTGTCTGCAAAAGTTGTGTAACCAGTCCCACATCCACACCCTTTCTCCACACAGGAGGAGATGGTTAGACCCACTGTGTCTGCAAGAGCTGTGAAACCAGTCCCACATCCCCACTCTTTCTCCACACAGGAGGAGATGGTTTGACCCACTGTGTCTGCAAGAGCTGTGAAACCAGTCCCACATCCACACCCTTTCCCCACACAGGAGGAGATAGTTTGACCCACTGTGTCTGCAAGAGCTGTGAAACCAGTCCCACATCCACACCCTTTCTCCACACAGGAGGAGATGGTTTGACCCACTGTGTCTGCAAGAGCTGTGAAACCAGTCCCACATCCGCACCCTATCCCCACACAGGAGGAGATGGTTTGACACACTGTGTCTGCAAGAGCTGTGAAACCAGTCCCACATCAACACCCTTTCCCCTCACAGGAGGAGATGGTTTGACCCACTGTGTCTGTAAGAGCTGTGTAACCAGTCCCACATCCCCACCCTTTCCCCACACAGGAGGAGATGGTTTGACCCACTGTGTCTGCAAGAGCTGTGAAACCAGTCCCACATCCCCACCCTTTCCCCACACAGGAGCAGATGGTTTGACCCACTGTGTCTGTCAGAGCTGTGAAACCAGTCACACATCCCCACCCTTTCCCCACACAGGAGGAGATGGTTTGACCCACTGTGTCTGCAAGAGCTGTGAAACCAGTCCCACATCCACACCCTTTCCCCACACAGGAGGAGATGGTTTGACACACTGTGTCTGCAAGAGCTGTGAAATCAGTCCCACATCCCCACCCTTTCCCCACACAGGAGGAGATGGTTTGACACACTGTGTCTGCAAGAGCTGTGCAACCAGTCCCACATCCACAACCTTTCCCCACACAGGAGGAGATGGTTTGACCCACTGTGTCTGCCAGAACTGTGAAACCAGCCGCACATCCCCATCCTTTCCCCACATTGGAGGAGATGGTTTGACCCACTGTGTCTGCAAGAGCTGTGAAACCAGTCCCACATCCACACCCTTTCCCCACACAGGAGGTGATGGTTTGACCCACTGTGTCTGCAAGAGCTGTGAAACCAGTTCCACATCCACACTCTTTCCCCACACAGGAGGAGATGGTTTGACCCACTGTGTCTGCAAGAGCTGTGCAACCAGTCCCACATCCCCACCCTTTCCCCACACAGGAGGGGATGGTTTGACCCACTGTGTCTTTAAGAGCTGTGAAACCAGTCCCACATCCGCACACTTTCCCCACACAGGAGGAGATGGTTTGACCCACTGTGTCTGCAAGAGCTGTGAAACCAGTCCCACATCCACACCCTTTCCCCACACAATAGGAGATGGTTTGACACAATGTGTCTGCAAGAGCTGTGAAACCAGTCCCACATCCGCACACTTTCCCCACACAGGAGGAGATGGTTTGACCCACTGTGTCTGTAAGAGCTGTGTAACCAGTCCCACAACCGCACACTTTTCCCACACAGGAGGAGATGGTTTGACCCACTGTGTCTGCAAGAGCTGTGAAACCACTCCCACATCCACAGCCTTTCCCCACACAGGAGGAGATGGTTTGACCCACTGTGTCTGTAAGAGCTGTGAAACCAGTCCCACATCCGCACACTTTCCCCACACAGGAGGAGATGGTTTGACCCACTGTGTCTGCAAGAGCTGTGCAACCAGTCCCACATCCGCACCCTTTCCCCACACAGGAGGAGATGGTTTGACCCACTGTGTCTGCAAGAGCTGTGAAACCAGTCCCACATCCACACCCTTTCCCCACACAGGAGGAGATGGTTTGACCCACTGTGTCTGCAAGAGCTGTGAAACCAGTCCCAAATCCACACCCTTTCCCCACACAGGAGGAGATGGTTTGACACACTGTGTCTGCAAGAGCTGTGAAACCAGTCCCACATCCACACCCTTTCCCCACACAGGAGGAGATGGTTTGACACACTGTCTCTGCAAGAGCTGTGCAACGAGTCCCAAATCCACACCCATTCCCCACACAGGAGGGGATGTTTTGACACACTGTGTCTGCAAGAGCTGTGAAACCAGTCCCACATCCGCACCCTTTCCCCACACAGGAGGAGATGGTTTGACCCACTGTGTCTGCAAGAGCTGTGCAACCAGTCCCACAATCGCACACTTTCCCCAACACAAGAGGAGATGGTTTGACCCACTGTGTCTGCAAGAGCTGTGCAACCAGTCCTACATACACACACTTTCCCCACACAGGAGGAGATGGTTTGACCCACTGTGTCTGCAAGAGCTGTGAACCCAGTCCCACATCCACACCCTTTCCCAACACAGGAGGAGATGGTTTGACACACTGTGTCTGCAAGAGCTGTGAAACCAGTCCCACATCCACACCCTTTCCCCACACAGGAGGAGATGTTTTGACCCACTGTGACTGTAAGAGCTGTGAAACCAGTCCCACATCCGCACACTTTCCCCTCACAGGGGGAGATGGTTTGACCCACAGTGACTGTAAGAGCTGTGCAACCAGTCCCACATCCACACCCTTTCCCCACACAGGAGGGGATGGTTTGACACACTGTGTCTGCAAGAGCAGTGAAACCAGCCCCACATCCGGACCCTTTCCCCACACAGGAGGAGATGATTTGACCCACTGTGTCTGCAAGAGCAGTGCAACCTGTCCCACATCCGCACACTTTCCCCACACAAGAGGAGATGGTTTGACCCACTGTGTCTGCAAGAGCTGTGAAACCGGTCCCACATCCCCAGCCTTTCCCCACACAGGAGGAGATGGTTTTAACCACTGTGTCTGCAAGAGCTGTGAAACCAGTCCCACATCCGCACCCTTTCCCCACACAGGAGGAGATGGTTTGACCCACTGTGTCTGCAAGAGCTGTGAAATCAGTCCCACATCCCCACCCTTTCTCCACACAGGAGGAGATGGTTAGACCCACTGTGTCTGCAAGAGCTGTGCAACCAGTCCCACATCCACAGCCTTTCCCCACACAGGAGGACATGGTTTGACCCACTGTGTCTGCACGAGCTGTGAAACCAGTCCCACATCCCCAACCTTTCCCCACACAGGAGGAGATGGTTTGACCCACTGTGTCTGCAAGAGCTGTGAAACCAGTCCCACATCCGCACACTTTCCCCACACAGGAGGAGATGGTTTGACCCACTGTGTCTGCAAGAGCTGTGAAACCAGTCCCACATCCACACACTTTCCCCACACAGGAGGAGATGGTTTGACCCACTGTGCCTGCAAGAGCTGTGCAACCAGTCCCACAACCGCACATTTTTCCCACACAGGAGGAGATGGTTTGACCCACTGTGTCTGCAAGAGCTGTGTAACCAGTCCCACATCCACACTCTTTCCACACACAGGAGGAGATGGTTTGACACACTGTGTCTGTCAGAGCTGTGAAACCAGTCCCACATCCGCACCCTTTCTCCACACAGGAGGAGATGGTTCGACCCACTGTGTCTGCAAGAGCTGTGAAACCAGTCCCACATCCACACACTTTCCCCACACAGGAGCAGATGGTTTGACCCACTGTGTCTGTAAGAGCTGTGAAACCATTCCCACATCCACACCCTTTCCCCACACAGGAGGAGATGGTTTGACCCACTGTGTCTGTAAGAGCTGTGCAACCAGTCCCACATCCACACCCTTTCTCCACACAGGAGGAGATGGTTTGACCCACTGTGTCTGCAAGAGCTGTGAAACCAGTCCCACATCCACACCCTTTCCCCACACAGGAGGAGATGGTTTGACACACTGTGTCTGCAAGAGCTGTGAAACCAGTCCCACATCCACACCCTTTCCCCACACAGGAGGAGATGGTTTGACACACTGTCTCTGCAAGAGCTGTGCAACGAGTCCCAAATCCACACCCATTCCCCACACAGGAGGGGATGTTTTGACACACTGTGTCTGCAAGAGCTGTGAAACCAGTCCCACATCCGCACCCTTTCCCCACACAGGAGGAGATGGTTTGACCCACTGTGTCTGCAAGAGCTGTGCAACCAGTCCCACAATCGCACACTTTCCCCAACACAAGAGGAGATGGTTTGACCCACTGTGTCTGCAAGAGCTGTGAACCCAGTCCCACATCCGCACACTTTCCCCACACAGGAGGAGATGGTTTGACCCACTGTGTCTGCAAGAGCTGTAAAACCAGTCCCACATCCACACCCTTTCCCCACACAGGAGGAGATGTTTTGACCCACTGTGACTGTAAGAGCTGTGAAACCAGTCCCACATCCGCACACTTTCCCCTCACAGGGGGAGATGGTTTGACCCACAGTGACTGTAAGAGCTGTGCAACCAGTCCCACATCCACACCCTTTCCCCACACAGGAGGGGATGGTTTGACACACTGTGTCTGCAAGAGCAGTGAAACCAGCCCCACATCCGGACCCTTTCCCCACACAGGAGGAGATGGTTTGACCCACTGTGTCTGCAAGAGCAGTGCAACCTGTCCCACATCCGCACACTTTCCCCACACAAGAGGAGATGGTTTGACCCACTGTGTCTGCAAGAGCTGTGAAACCGGTCCCACATCCGCACCCTTTCCCCACACAGGAGGAGATGGTTTTAACCACTGTGTCTGCAAGAGCTGTGAAACCAGTCCCACATCCGCACCCTTTCCCCACACAGGAGGAGATGGTTTGACCCACTGTGTCTGCAAGAGCTGTGAAATCAGTCCCACATCCCCACCCTTTCTCCACACCGGAGGAGATGGTTAGACCCACTGTGTCTGCAAGAGCTGTGCAACCAGTCCCACATCCACAGCCTTTCCCCACACAGGAGGAGATGGTTTGACCTACTGTGTCTGCACGAGCTGTGAAACCAGTCCCACATCCCCAACCTTTCCCCACACAGGAGGAGATTGTTTGACCCACTGTGTCTGCAAGAGCTGTGAAACCAGTCCCACATCCGCACACTTTCCCCACACAGGAGGAGATGGTTTGACCCACTGTGTCTGCAAGAGCTGTGAAACCAGTCCCACATCCACACACTTTCCCCACACAGGAGGAGATGGTTTGACCCACTGTGCCTGCAAGAGCTGTGCAACCAGTCCCACAACCGCACACTTTTCCCACACAGGAGGAGATGGTTTGACCCACTGTGTCTGCAAAAGCTGTGTAACCAGTCCCACATCCACACTCTTTCCCCACACAGGAGGAGATGGTTTGACCCACTGTGTCTGTCAGAGCTGTGAAACCAGTCCCACATCCGCACCCTTTCTCCACACAGGAGGACATGGTTAGACCCACTGTGTCTGCAAGAGCTGTGAAACCAGTTCCACATCCACACCCTTTCCCCACACAGGAGCAGATGGTTTGACCCACTGTGTCTGCAAGAGCTGTGAAACCAGTCCCACATCCACACACTTTCCCCACACAGGAGGAGATGGTTTGACACACTGTGTCTGCAAGAGCTGTGAAACCAGTCCCACATCAACACCCTTTCCCCTCACAGGAGGAGATGGTTTGACCCACTGTGTCTGTAAGAGCTGTGTAACCAGTCCCACATCCCCACCCTTTCCCCACACAGGAGGAGATGGTTTGACCCACTGTGTCTGCAAGAGCTGTGAAACCAGTCCCACATCCCCACCCTTTCCCCACACAGGAGCAGATGGTTTGACCCACTGTGTCTGTCAGAGCTGTGAAACCAGTCCCACATCCACACCCTTTCCCCACACAGGAGGAGATGGTTTGACACACTGTGTCTGCAAGAGCTGTGAAATCAGTCCCACATCCCCACCCTTTCCCCACACAGGAGGAGATGGTTTGACACACTGTGTCTGCAAGAGCTGTGCAACCAGTCCCACATCCACAACCTTTCCCCACACAGGAGGAGATGGTTTGACCCACTGTGTCTGCCAGAACTGTGAAACCAGCCGCACATCCCCATCCTTTCCCCACATTGGAGGAGATGGTTTGACACACTGTGTCTGCAAGAGCTGTGAAACCAGTCCCACATCCACACCCTTTCTCCACACAGGAGGAGATGGTTTGACCCACTGTGTCTGAAAGAGCTGTGAAACCATTCCAACATCCCCAACCTTTCCCCACACAGGAGGAGATGCTTAGACCCACTGTGACTGCAAGAGCTGTGAAACCAGTCCCACATCCGGACCCTTTCCCCACACAATAGGAGATGGTTTGACACAATGTGTCTGCAAGAGCTGTGAAACCAGTCCCACATCCGCACACTTTCCCCACACAGGAGGAGATGGTTTGACCCACTGTGCCTGCAAGAGCTGTGCAACCAGTCCCACAACCGCACACTTTTCCCACACAGGAGGAGATGGTTTGACCAACTGTGTCTGCAAGAGCTGTAAAACCAGTCCCTCATCCGCACACTTTCCCCACACAGGAGGAGATGGTTTGACCCACTGTGTCTGCAAGAGCTGTGAAACCACTCCCACATCCACAGCCTTTCCCCACACAGGAGGAGATGGTTTGACCCACTGTGTCTGCAAGAGCTGTGCAACCAGTCCCACATCCGCACCCTTTCCCCACACAGGAGGAGATGGTTTGACCCACTGTGTCTGCAAGAGCTGTGAAACCAGTCCCACATCCACACCCTTTCCCCACACAGGAGGAGATGGTTTGACACACTGTGTCTGCAAGAGCTGTGAAACCAGTCCCACATCCCCACCCTTTCCCCACACAGGAGGAGATGGTTTGACCCACTGTCTCTGCAAGAGCTGTGCAACGAGTCCCAAATCCACACCCATTCCCCACACAGGAGGGGATGTTTTGACACACTGTGTCTGCAAGAGCTGTGAAACCAGTCCCACATCCGCACCCTTTCCCCACACAGGAGGAGATGGTTTGACCCACTGTGTCTGCAAGAGCTGTGCAACCAGTCCCACAATCGCACACTTTCCCCAACACAAGAGGAGATGGTTTGACCCACTGTGTCTGCAAGAGCTGTGCAACCAGTCCCACATACACACACTTTCCCCACACAGGAGGAGATGGTTTGACCCACTGTGTCTGCAAGAGCTGTGAACCCAGTCCCACATCCACACCCTTTCCCAACACAGGAGGAGATGGTTTGACACACTGTGTCTGCAAGAGCTGTGAAACCAGTCCCACATCCACACCCTTTCCCCACACAGGAGGAGATGTTTTGACCCACTGTGACTGTAAGAGCTGTGAAACCAGTCCCACATCCGCACACTTTCCCCTCACAGGGGGAGATGGTTTGACCCACAGTGACTGTAAGAGCTGTGCAACCAGTCCCACATCCACACCCTTTCCCCACACAGGAGGGGATGGTTTGACACACTGTGTCTGCAAGAGCAGTGAAACCAGCCCCACATCCGGACCCTTTCCCCACACAGGAGGAGATGATTTGACCCACTGTGTCTGCAAGAGCAGTGCAACCTGTCCCACATCCGCACACTTTCCCCACACAAGAGGAGATGGTTTGACCCACTGTGTCTGCAAGAGCTGTGAAACCGGTCCCACATCCCCAGCCTTTCCCCACACAGGAGGAGATGGTTTTAACCACTGTGTCTGCAAGAGCTGTGAAACCAGTCCCACATCCGCACCCTTTCCCCACACAGGAGGAGATGGTTTGACCCACTGTGTCTGCAAGAGCTGTGAAATCAGTCCCACATCCCCACCCTTTCTCCACACAGGAGGAGATGGTTAGACCCACTGTGTCTGCAAGAGCTGTGCAACCAGTCCCACATCCACAGCCTTTCCCCACACAGGAGGAGATGGTTTGACCCACTGTGTCTGCACGAGCTGTGAAACCAGTCCCACATCCCCAACCTTTCCCCACACAGGAGGAGATGGTTTGACCCACTGTGTCTGCAAGAGCTGTGAAACCAGTCCCACATCCGCACACTTTCCCCACACAGGAGGAGATGGTTTGACCCACTGTGTCTGCAAGAGCTGTGAAACCAGTCCCACATCCACACACTTTCCCCACACAGGAGGAGATGGTTTGACCCACTGTGCCTGCAAGAGCTGTGCAACCAGTCCCACATCCGCACACTTTTCCCACACAGGAGGAGATGGTTTGACCCACTGTGTCTGCAAGAGCTGTGTAACCAGTCCCACATCCACACTCTTTCCACACACAGGAGGAGATGGTTTGACCCACTGTGTCTGTCAGAGCTGTGAAACCAGTCCCACATCCACACCCTTTCTCCACACAGGAGGAGATGGTTCGACCCACTGTGTCTGCAAGAGCTGTGAAACCAGTCCCACATCCACACACTTTCCCCACACAGGAGCAGATGGTTTGACCCACTGTGTCTGTAAGAGCTGTGAAACCATTCCCACATCCACACCCTTTCCCCACACAGGAGGAGATGGTTTGACCCACTGTGTCTGTAAGAGCTGTGCAACCAGTCCCACATCCACACCCTTTCTCCACACAGGAGGAGATGGTTTGACCCACTGTGTCTGCAAGAGCTGTGAAACCAGTCCCACGTCCGCACCCTATCCCCACACAGGAGGAGATGGTTTGACACACTGTTTCTGCAAGAGCTGTGAAACCAGTCCCACATCAACACCCTTTCCCCACACAGGAGGAGATGGTTTGACCCACTGTGTCTGTAAGAGCTGTGAAACCAGTCCCACATCCGCATCCTTTCCCCACACAGGAGGAGAAGGTTAGACCCACTGTGTCTGCAAGAGCTGTGAAACCAGTCCCACATCCGCACCCTTTCCCCACACAGGAGGAGATGGTTTGACCCACTGTGTCTGCAAGAGCTGTGAAACCAGTCCCACATCCACACCCTTTCCCCATGCAGGAGGAGATGGTTTGACCCACTGTGACTGTAAGAGCTGTGAAACCAGTCCCAATTCCAAACACTTTCCCCTCACAGGAGGAGATGGTTTGACCCACTATGTCTGCAAGACCTGTGCAACCAGTCCACAT
Organism: Isurus oxyrinchus; assembly: GCA_026770705.1. Lineage (NCBI taxonomy): Eukaryota > Metazoa > Chordata > Chondrichthyes > Lamniformes > Lamnidae > Isurus > Isurus oxyrinchus. The sequence continues at coordinate 302,071 of JANJGN010000566.1, forward strand.
CCGCACACTTCCCCACACAGGAGGAGATGTTTTGACCCACTGTGACTGTAAGAGCTGTGAAACCAGTCCCACATCCCCACCTTTTCCCAACACAGGAGGAGATGGTTTGACCCACTGTGACTTTAAGAGCTGTGCAACCAGTCCCACATACACACCCTTTCCCCACACAGGAGGAGATGGTTTGACACACTGTGTCTGCAAGAGCTGTGAAACCAGTCCCACAACCCCAACATTTCCCCACACAGGAGGAGATGGTTGGACCCACTGCGTCTGCAAGAGCTGTGCAACCAGTCCCACATCCACACACTTTCCCCACACAAGAGGAGATGTTTTGACCCATTGTGTCTGCAAGAGCTGTGAAACCAGTCCCACATCCACACCCTTTCCCCACACAGGAGGAGATGGTTTGACCCACTGTGTCTGCAAGAGCTGTGAAACCAGTTCCACATCCACACCCTTTCCCCACACAGGAGGAGATGGTTTGACCCACTGTGTCTGCAAGAGCTGTGCAACCAGTCCCACATCCGCTCACTTTCCCCACACAGGAGGAGATGGTTTGACCCACTGTGTCTGCAAGAGCTGTGAAAACAGTTCCACATCCACACCCTTTCCCCACACAGGAGGAGATGGTTTGACCCACTGTGTCTGCAAGAGCTGTGCAACCAGTCCCACATCCGCTCACTTTCCCCACACAGGAGGTGATGGTTTGACCCACTGTGTCTGCAAGAGCTGTGAAACCAGTGCCACATCCACACCCTTTCCCCACACAGGAGGAGATGGTTTGACCCACTGTGTCTGCAAGAACTGTCAAACGAGTCCCACATCCGCACCCTATCCCCACACAGGAGGAGATGGTTTGACCCACTGTGTCTGCAAGAGCTGTGAAACCATTCCAACATCCCCAACCTTTCCCCACAAAGGAGGAGATGCTTAGACCCACTGTGACTGCAAGAGCTGTGAAACCAGTCCCACATCCGGACCCTTTCCCCACACAATAGGAGATGGTTTGACACAATGTGTCTGCAAGAGCTGTGAAACCAGTCCCACATCCGCACACTTTCCCCACACAGGAGGAGATGGTTTGACCCACTGTGCCTGCAAGAGCTGTGCAACCAGTCCCACAACCGCACACTTTTCCCACACAGGAGGAGATGGTTTGACCCACTGTGTCTGCAAGAGCTGTAAAACCAGTCCCTCATCCGCACACTTTCCCCACACAGGAGGAGATGGTTTGACCCACTGTGTCTGCAAGAGCTGTGAAACCACTCCCACATCCACAGCCTTTCCCCACACAGGAGGAGATGGTTTGACCCACTGTGTCTGCAAGAGCTGTGCAACCAGTCCCACTTCCGCACCCTTTCCCCACACAGGAGGAGATGGTTTGACCCACTGTGACTGTAAGAGCTGTGAAACCAGTCCCACATCCCCACCTTTTCCCAACACAGGAGGAGATGGTTTGACCCACTGTGACTTTAAGAGCTGTGCAACCAGTCCCACATACACACCCTTTCCCCACACAGGAGGAGATGGTTTGACACACTGTGTCTGCAAGAGCTGTGAAACCAGTCCCACAACCCCAACATTTCCCCACACAGGAGGAGATGGTTGGACCCACTGCGTCTGCAAGAGCTGTGCAACCAGTCCCACATCCACACACTTTCCCCACACAGGAGGAGATGGTTGGACCCACTGCGTCTGCAAGAGCTGTGCAACCAGTCCCACATCCACACACTTTCCCCACACAAGAGGAGATGTTTTGACCCATTGTGTCTGCAAGAGCTGTGAAACCAGTCCCACATCCACACCCTTTCCCCACACAGGAGGAGATGGTTTGACCCACTGTGTCTGCAAGAGCTGTGCAACCAGTCCCACATCCGCTCACTTTCCCCACACAGGAGGAGATGGTTTGACCCACTGTGTCTGCAAGAGCTGTGAAACCAGTTCCACATCCACACCCTTTCCCCACACAGGAGGAGATGGTTTGACCCACTGTGTCTGCAAGAGCTGTGCAACCAGTCCCACATCCGCTCACTTTCCCCACACAGGAGGAGATGGTTTGACCCACTGTGTCTGCAAGAGCTGTGAAACCAGTGCCACATCCACACCCTTTCCCCACACAGGAGGAGATGGTTTGACCCACTGTGTCTGCAAGAACTGTCAAACGAGTCCCACATCCGCACCCTATCCCCACACAGGAGGAGATGGTTTGACCCACTGTGTCTGCAAGAGCTGTGAAACCATTCCAACATCCCCAACCTTTCCCCACACAGGAGGAGATGCTTAGACCCACTGTGACTGCAAGAGCTGTGAAACCAGTCCCACATCCACACCCTTTCCCCACACAATAGGAGATGGTTTGACACAATGTGTCTGCAAGAGCTGTGAAACCAGTCCCACATCCGCACACTTTCCCCACACAGGAGGAGATGGTTTGTCCCACTGTGCCTGCAAGAGCTGTGCAACCAGTCCCACAACCGCACACTTTTCCCACACAGGAGGAGATGGTTTGACCCACTGTGTCTGCAAGAGCTGTAAAACCAGTCCCTCATCCGCACACTTTCCCCACACAGGAGGAGATGGTTTGACCCACTGTGTCTGCAAGAGCTGTGAAACCACTCCCACATCCACAGCCTTTCCCCACACAGGAGGAGATGGTTTGACCCACTGTGTCTGCAAGAGCTGTGCAACCAGTCCCACTTCCGCACCCTTTCCCCACACAGGAGGAGATGGTTTGACCCACTGTGTCTGCAAGAGCTGTGTAACCAGTCCCACATCCACACCCTTTCCCCACACAGGAGGAGATGGTTTGACACACTGTGTCTGCAAGAGCTGTGAAACCAGTCCCACATCCACACCCTTTCCCCACACAGGAGGAGATGGTTTGACACACTGTGTCTGCAAGAGCTGTGCAACGAGTCCCAAATCCACACCCTTTCCCCACACAGGAGGGGATGTTTTGACACACTGTGTCTGCAAGAGCTGTGAAACCAGTCCCACATCCGCACCCTTTCCCCACACAGGAGGAGATGGTTTGACCCACTGTGTCTGCAAGAGCTGTGCAACCAGTCCCACAATCGCACACTTTCCCCAACACAAGAGGAGATGGTTTGACCCACTGTGTCTGCAAGAGCTGTGCAACCAGTCCCACATACACACACTTTCCCCACACAGGAGAAGATGGTTTGACCCACTGTGTCTGCAAGAGCTGTGAACCCAGTCCCACATCCACACCCTTTCCCCACACAGGAGGAGATGGTTTGACACACTGTGTCTGCAAGAGCTGTGAAACCAGTCCCACATCCACACCCTTTCCCCACACAGGAGGAGATGCATTGACCCACTGTGACTGTAAGAGCTGTGAAACCAGTCCCACATCCCCACCCTTTCCCCACACAGGAGGAGATGGTTTTTACCACTGTGTCTGCAAGAGCTGTGAAACCAGTCCCACATCCGCACCCTTTCCCCACACAGGAGGAGATGGTTTGACCCACTGTGTCTGCAAGAGCTGTGAAATCAGTCCCACATCCCCACCCTTTCTCCACACAGGAGGAGATGGTTAGACCCACTGTGTCTGCAAGAGCTGTGCAACCAGTCCCACATCCACAGCCTTTCCCCACACAGGAGGAGATGGTTTGACCCACTGTGTCTGCAAGAGCTGTGAAACCAGTCCCACATCCCCAACCTTTCCCCACACAGGAGGAGATGGTTTGACCCAATGTGTCTGCAAGAGCTGTGAAACCAGTCCCACATCCGCACACTTTCCCCACACAGGAGGAGATGGTTTGACCCACTGTGTCTGCAAGAGCTGTGAAACCAGTCCCACATCCACACACTTTCCCCACACAGGAGGAGATGGTTTGACATACTGTGCCTGCAAGAGCTGTGCAACCAGTCCCACAACCGCACACTTTTCCCACACAGGAGGAGATGGTTTGACCCACTGTGTCTGCAAGAGCTGTAAAACCAGTCCCACATCCGCACACTTTCCCCACACAGGAGGAGATGGTTTGACCCACTGTGTCTGCAATAGCTGTAAAACCAGTCCCACATCCGCACCCTTTCCCCACACAGGAGGAGATGGTTTGACCCACTGTGTCTGCAAGAGCTGTGAAACCACTCCCACATCCACAGCCTTTCCCCACACAGGAGGAGATGGTTTGACCCACTGTGTCTGCAAGAGCTGTGCAACCAGTCCCACATCCGCACCCTTTCCCCACACAGGAGGAGATGGTTTGACACACAGTGTCTGCAAGAGCTTTGCAACGAGTCCCAAATCCACACCCTTTCCCCACACAGGAGGAGATGGTTTGACCCACTGTGTCTGCAAGAGCTGTGAAACCAGTCCCACATCCACACCCTTTCCCCACACAGGAGGAGATGTTTTGACCCACTGTGACTGTAAGAGCTGTGAAAACAGTCCCAATCCGCACACTTTCCCCACACAGGGGGAGATGGTTTGACCCACAGTGACTGTAAGAGCTGTGCAACCAGTCCCACATCCACACCCTTTCCCCACACAGGAGCAGATGGTTTGACACACTGTGTCTGCAAGAGCAGTGAAACCAGCCCCACATCCGGACCCTTTCCCCACACAGGAGGAGATGGTTTGACCCACTGTGTCTGCAAGAGCTGTGCAACCAGTCCCACATCCGCACACTTTCCCCACACAAGAGGAGATGGTTTGACCCACTGTGTCTGCAAGAGCTGTGCAACCAGTCCCACATCCCCAACCTTTCCCCACACAGGAGGAGATGGTTAGACACACTGTGTCTGCAAGAGCTGTGAAACCGGTCCCATATCCACACTCTTTCCCCACACAGGAGGAGATGGTTTGACACACTGTGTCTGCAAGAGCAGTGAAATCAGTCCCACATCCCCACCCTTTCCCCACACAGGAGGAGATGGTTTGACACACTGTGTCTGCAAGAACTGTGCAACCAGTCCCACATCCAGAACCTTTCCCCACACAGGAGGAGATGGTTTGACCCACTGTGTCTGCCAGAACTGTGAAACCAGCCGCACATCCCCATCCTTTCCCCACATTGGAGGAGATGGTTTGACACACTGTGTCTGCAAGAGCTGTGAAACCAGTCCCACATCCACACACTTTCCCCACACAGGAGGAGATGGTTTGACACACTGTGTCAGCAAGAGCTGTGCAACCAGTCCCACATCCACACCCTTTCCCCACACAGGAGGAGATGGTTAGACCCACTGTGTCTGCAAGAGCTGTGAAACCAGTCCCACATCCACACCCTTTCCCCACACAGGAGGTGATGGTTTGACCCACTGTGTCTGCAAGAGCTGTGTAACCTGTCCCACATCCACACCCTTTCCCCACACAGGAGGAGATGGTTAGACCCACTGTGTCTGCAAGAGCTGTGAAACCAGTCCCACATCCCCACCCTTTCCCCACACAGGAGGAGATGGTTTGACCCACTGTGTCTGAAAGAGCTGTGAAACCATTCCAACATCCCCAACCTTTCCCCACACAGGAGGAGATGCTTAGACCCACTGTGACTGCAAGAGCTGTGAAACCAGTCCCACATCCGGACCCTTTCCCCACACAATAGGAGATGGTTTGACACAATGTGTCTGCAAGAGCTGTGAAACCAGTCCCACATCCGCACACTTTCCCCACACAGGAGGAGATGGTTTGACCCACTGTGCCTGCAAGAGCTGTGCAACCAGTCCCACAACCGCACACTTTTCCCACACAGGAGGAGATGGTTTGACCCACTGTGTCTGCAAGAGCTGTAAAACCAGTCCCTCATCCGCACACTTTCCCCACACAGGAGGAGATGGTTTGACCCACTGTGTCTGCAAGAGCTGTGAAACCACTCCCACATCCACAGCCTTTCCCCACACAGGAGGAGATGGTTTGACCCACTGTGTCTGCAAGAGCTGTGCAACCAGTCCCACTTCCGCACCCTTTCCCCACACAGGAGGAGATGGTTTGACCCACTGTGTCTGCAAGAGCTGTGAAACCAGTCCCACATCCACACCCTTTCCCCACACAGGAGGAGATGGTTTGACCCACTGTGTCTGCAAGAGCTGTGAAACCAGTCCCACATCCACACCCTTTCCCCACACAGGAGGAGATGGTTTGACACACTGTGTCTGCAAGAGCTGTGCAACGAGTCCCAAATCCACACCCTTTCCCCACACAGGAGGGGATGTTTTGACACACTGTGTCTGCAAGAGCTGTGAAACCAGTCCCACATCCGCACCCTTTCCCCACACAGGAGGAGATGGTTTGACCCACTGTGTCTGCAAGAGCTGTGCAACCAGTCCCACATCCACAACCTTTCCCCACACAGGAGGAGATGGTTTGACCCACTGTGTCTGCAAGAGCTGTGCAACCAGTCCCACAATCGCACACTTTCCCCAACACAAGAGGAGATGGTTTGACCCACTGTGTCTGCAAGAGCTGTGCAACCAGTCCCACATACACACACTTTCCCCACACAGGAGGAGATGGTTTGACCCACTGTGTCTGCAAGAGCTGTGAACCCAGTCCCACATCCGCACCCTTTCCCCACACAGGAGGAGATGGTTTGACCCACTGTGTCTGCAAGAGCTGTGCAACCAGTCCCACAATCGCACACTTTCCCCAACACAAGAGGAGATGGTTTGACCCACTGTGTCTGCAAGAGCTGTGCAACCAGTCCCACATACACACACTTTCCCCACACAGGAGGAGATGGTTTGACCCACTGTGTCTGCAAGAGCTGTGAACCCAGTCCCACATCCACACCCTTTCCCCACACAGGAGGAGATGGTTTGACACACTGTGTCTGCAAGAGCTGTGAAACCAGTCCCACATCCACACCCTTTCCCCACACAGGAGGAGATGTATTGACCCACTGTGACTGTAAGAGCTGTGAAACCAGTCCCACATCCGCACACTTTCCCCTCACAGGGGGAGATGGTTTGACCCACAGTGACTGTAAGAGCTGTGCAACCAGTCCCACATCCACACCCTTTCCCCACACAGGAGGAGATGGTTTGACCCACTGTGTCTGCAAGAGCAGTGCAACCAGTCCCACATCCGCACACTTTCCCCACACAAGAGGAGATGGTTTGACCCACTGTGTCTGCAAGAGCTGTGAAACCAGTCCCACATCCCCACCCTTTCCCCACACAGGAGGAGATGGTTTTAACCACTGTGTCTGCAAGAGCTGTGAAACCAGTCCCACATCCGCACCCTTTCCCCACACAGGAGGAGATGGTTTGACCCACTGTGTCTGCAAGAGCTGTGAAATCAGTCCCACATCCCCACCCTTTCTCCACACAGGAGGAGATGGTTAGACCCACTGTGTCTGCAAGAGCTGTGCAACCAGTCCCACATCCACAGCCTTTCCCCACACAGGAGGAGATGGTTTGACCCACTGTGTCTGCAAGAGCTGTGAAACCAGTCCCACATCCCCAACCTTTCCCCACACAGGAGGAGATGGTTTGACCCAATGTGTCTGCAAGAGCTGTGAAACCAGTCCCACATCCGCACACTTTCCCCACACAGGAGGAGATGGTTTGACCCACGGTGTCTGCAAGAGCTGTGAAACCAGTCCCACATCCACACACTTTCCCCACACAGGAGGAGATGGTTTGACATACTGTGCCTGCAAGAGCTGTGCAACCAGTCCCACAACCGCACACTTTTCCCACACAGGAGGAGATGGTTTGACCCACTGTGTCTGCAAGAGCTGTAAAACCAGTCCCACATCCGCACACTTTCCCCACACAGGAGGAGATGGTTTGACCCACTGTGTCTGCAATAGCTGTAAAACCAGTCCCACATCCGCACCCTTTCCCCACACAGGAGGAGATGGTTTGACCCACTGTGTCTGCAAGAGCTGTGAAACCTCTCCCACATCCACAGCCTTTCCCCACACAGGAGGAGATGGTTTGACCCACTGTGTCTGCAAGAGCTGTGCAACCAGTCCCACATCCGCACCCTTTCCCCACACAGGAGGGCATTGTTTGACCCACTGTGTCTGCAAGAGCTGTGCAACCAGTCCCACATCCGCACCCTTTCCCCTCACCGGAGGAGATGGTTTGACCCACTGTGTCTGCAAGAGCTGTGAAACTAGTCCAACATCCCACCATTTCCCCACACAGGAGGAGATGGTTTGACCGACTGCGTCTGCAAGAGCTGTGCAACCAGTCCCACATCCGCACACTTTCCCCACACAAGAGGAGATGGTTTGACCCACTGTGTCTGCAATAGCTCTGAAACCAGTCCCACATCCGCACCCTTTCCCCACAGAGGAGGAGATGGTTTGACCCACTGTGTCTGCAAGAGCTGTGAAACCAGTCCCACAACCCCAACCTTTCCCCACACAGGAGGAGATGGTTTGACCCACTGTGTCTGCAAGAGCTGTGCAAACAGTCCCACATCCGCACACTTTCCCCACACAGGAGGAGATGGTTTGACCCACTGTGTCTGCAAGAGCTGTTAAACCAGTCCCACAACCCCAACCTTTCCACACACAGGAGGAGATGGTTGGACCCACTGTGTCTGCAAGAGCTGTGCAACCAGTCCCACATCCGCAGCCTTTCCCCAAACAGGAGGAGATGGTTTGACCCACTGTGTCTGCAAGAGCTGTGCAACCAGTCCCACATACACACCCTTTCCCCACACAGGAGGAGATGGTTTGACACACAGTGTCTGCAAGAGCTTTGCAACGAGTCCCAAATCCACACCCTTTCCCCACACAGGAGGAGATGGTTTGACCCACTGTGTCTGCAAGAGCTGTGAATCCAGTCCCACATCCACACCCTTTCCCCACACAGGAGGAGATGTTTTGACCCACTGTGACTGTAAGAGCTGTGAAAACAGTCCCAATCCGCACACTTTCCCCACACAGGGGGAGATGGTTTGACCCACAGTGACTGTAAGAGCTGTGCAACCAGTCCCACATCCACACCCTTTCCCCACACAGGAGCAGATGGTTTGACACACTGTGTCTGCAAGAGCAGTTAAACCAGCCCCACATCCGGACCCTTTCCCCACACAGGAGGAGATGGTTTGACCCACTGTGTCTGCAAGAGCTGTGAAACCAGTCCCACATCCGCACCCTTTCCCCACACAGGAGGAGATGGTTTGACCCACTGTGTCTGCAAGAGCAGTGAAACCAGCCCCACATCCGGACCCTTTCCCCACACAGGAGGAGATGGTTTGACCCACTGTGTCTGCAAGAGCAGTGCAACCAGTCCCACATCCGCACACTTTCCCCACACAAGAGGAGATGGTTTGACCCACTGTGTCTGCAAGAGCTGTGAAACCAGTCCCACATTCCCACCCTTTCCCCACACAGGAGGAGATGGTTTTAACCACTGTGTCTGCAAGAGCTGTGAAACCAGTCCCACATCCGCACCCTTTCCCCACACAGGAGGAGATGGTTTGACCCACTGTGTCTGCAAGAGCTGTGCAACCAGTCCCACATCCGCACACTTTGCCCACACAAGAGGAGATGGTTTGACCCACTGTGTCTGCAAGAGAAGTGCAACCAGTCCCACATGCACACCCTTTCCCCACACAGGAGGAGATGGTTAGACCCACTGTGTCTGAAAGAGCTGTGAAACCAGTCCCACATCCACACCCTTTCCCCACACAGGAGGAGATGTTTTGACCCAATGTGTCTGCAAGAGCTGTGAAACCAGTCCCACATCCGCACACTTTCCCCACACAGGAGGAGATAGTTTGACACACTGTGTCTGCAAGAGCTGTGAAACCAGTCCCACATCCACACCCTTTCCCCACACAGGGGGAGATGGTTTGACCCACTGTGTCTGCAAGAGCTGTGAAACCAGTCCCACATCCCCACCCTTTCCCCACACAGGAAGAGATGGTTTGACCCACAGTGTCTGCAAGAGCTGTGAAACCAGTCCCACATCCACACCCTTTCCCCACACAGGAGGAGATGGTTTGACGCACTGTGTCTGCAAGAGCTGTGAAACCAGTCCCACATCCCCACCCTTTCCCCACACAGGAGGAGATGGTTTGACCCACTGTGTCTGCAAGAGCTGTGAAACCAGTCCCACATCCACACCCTTTCCCCACACAGGAGGAGATGGTTTGACCCACTGAGTCTGCAAGAGCTGTGCAACCAGTCCCACATCCACACCCTTTCCCCACACAGGAGGACATGGTTGGACCCACTATGTCTGCAAGACCTGTGCAACCAGTCCGCATCCGCACACTTCCCCACACAGGAGGAGATGGTTTGACCCACTGTGTCTACAAGTGCTGTGAACCCAGTCCCACATCACCACCCTTTCCCCACACAGGAGGAGATGGTTTGACCCACTGTGTCTGCAGGAGCTGTGCAACAAGTCCCACATACACACCCTTTCCCCACACAGGAGGAGATGGTTTGACCCACTGTGTCTGCAATAGCTCTGAAACCAGTCCCACATCCGCACCCTTTCCCCACACAGGAGGAGATGGTTTGACCCACTGTGTCTGCAAGAGCTGTGCAACCAGTCCCACATCCACACCCTTTCCCCACACAGGAGGAGATGGTTAGACACACTGTGTCTGTCAGAGCTGTGAAACCAGTCCCACATCCCCACCCTTTCCCCACACAGGAGGAGATGGTTTGACACACAGTGTCTGCAAGAGCTTTGCAACGAGTCCCAAATCCACACCCTTTCCCCACACAGGAGGAGATGGTTAGACCCACTGTGTCTGCAAGAGCTGTGAAACCAGTCCCACATCCACACCCTTTCCCCACACAGGAGGAGATGTTTTGACCCACTGTGACTGTAAGAGCTGTGAAACCCAGTCCCAATCCGCACACTTTCCCCACACAGGGGGAGATGGTTTGACCCACAGTGACTGTAAGAGCTGTGCAACCAGTCCCACATCCACACCCTTTCCCCACACAGGAGCAGATGGTTTGACACACTGTGTCTGCAAGAGCAGTGAAACCAGCCCCACATCCGGACCCTTTCCCCACACAGGAGGAGATGGTTTGACCCACTGTGTCTGCAAGAGCTGTGCAACCAGTCCCACATCCGCACACTTTCCCCACACAAGAGGAGATGGTTTGACCCACTGTGTCTGCAAGAGCTGTGCAACCAGTCCCACATCCCCAACCATTCCCCACACAGGAGGAGATGGTTTGACACACTGTGTCTGCAAGAGCTGTGCAACCAGTCCCACATCCAGAACCTTTCCCCACACAGGAGGAGATGGTTTGACCCACTGTGTCTGCCAGAACTGTGAAACCAGCCGCACATCCCCATCCTTTCCCCACATTGGAGGAGATGGTTTGACACACTGTGTCTGCAAGAGCTGTGAAACCAGTCCCACATCCACACACTTTCCCCACACAGGAGGAGATGGTTTGACACACTGTGTCAGCAAGAGCTGTGCAACCAGTCCCACATCCACACCCTTTCCCCACACAGGAGGAGATGGTTAGACCCACTGTGTCTGCAAGAGCTGTGAAACCAGTCCCACATCCACACCCTTTCCCCACACAGGAGGTGATGGTTTGACCCACTGTGTCTGCAAGAGCTGTGAAACCATTCCAACATCCCCAACCTTTCCCCACACAGGAGGAGATGCTTAGATCCACTGTGACTGCAAGAGCTGTGAAACCAGTCCTACATCCACACCCTTTCCCCACACAATAGGAGATGGTTTGACACAATGTGTCTGCAAGAGCTGTGAAACCAGTCCCACATCCGCACACTTTCCCCACACAGGAGGAGATGGTTTGACCCACTGTGCCTGCAAGAGCTGTGCAACCAGTCCCACAACCGCACACTTTTCCCACACAGGAGGAGATGGTTTGACCCACTGTGTCTGCAAGAGCTGTAAAACCAGTCCCTCATCCGCACCCTTTCCCCACACAGGAGGAGATGGTTTGACACACTGTGTCTGCAAGAGCTGTGAAACCACTCCCACATCCACAGCCTTTCCCCACACAGGAGGAGATGGTTTGACCCACTGTGTCTGCAAGAGCTGTGAAACCAGTCCCACATCCACACCCTTTCCCCACACAGGAGGAGATGGTTTGACCCACTGTGTCTGCAAGAGCTGTGAAACCAGTCCCACATCCACACCCTTTCCCCACACAGGAGGAGATGGTTTGACACACTGTGTCTGCAAGAGCTGTGAAACCAGTCCCACATCCACACCCTTTCCCCACACAGGAGGACATGGTTTGACACACTGTGTCTGCAAGAGCTGTGCAACGAGTCCCAAATCCACACCCTTTCCCCACACAGGAGGGGATGTTTTGACACACTGTGTCTGCAAGAGCTGTGAAACCAGTCCCACATCCGCACCCTTTCCCCACACAGGAGGAGATGGTTTGACCCACTGTGTCTGCAAGAGCTGTGCCACCAGTCCCACAATCGCACACTTTCCCCAACACAAGAGGAGATGGTTTGACCCACTGTGTCTGCAAGAGCTGTGCAACCAGTCCCACATACACACACTTTCCCCACACAGGAGGAGATGGTTTGACCCACTGTGTCTGGAAGAGCTGTGAACCCAGTCCCACATCCACACCCTTTCCCCACACAGGAGGAGATGGTTTGACACACTGTGTCTGCAAGAGCTGTGAAACCAGTCCCACATCCACACCCTTTCCCCACACAGGAGGAGATGTATTGACCCACTGTGACTGTAAGAGCTGTGAAACCAGTCCCACATCCGCACACTTTCCCCTCACAGGGGGAGATGGTTTGACCCACAGTGACTGTAAGAGCTGTGCAACCAGTCCCACATCCACACCCTTTCCCCACACAGGCGGGGATGGTTTGACACACTGTGTCTGCAAGAGCAGTGAAACCAGCCCCACATCCGGACCCTTTCCCCACACAGGAGGAGATGGTTTGACCCACTGTGTCTGCAAGAGCAGTGCAACCAGTCCCACATCCGCACACTTTCCCCACACAAGAGGAGATGGTTTGACCCACTGTGTCTGCAAGAGCTGTGAAACCAGTCCCACATCCCCACCCTTTCCCCACACAGGAGGAGATGGTTTTAACCACTGTGTCTGCAAGAGCTGTGAAACCAGTCCCACATCCGCACCCTTTCCCCACACAGGAGGAGATGGTTTGACCCACTGTGTCTGCAAGAGCTGTGAAATCAGTCCCACATCCCCACCCTTTCTCCACACAGGAGGAGATGGTTAGACCCACTGTGTCTGCAAGAGCTGTGCAACCAGTCCCACATCCACAGCCTTTCCCCACACAGGAGGAGATGGTTTGACCCACTGTGTCTGCAAGAGCTGTGAAACCAGTCCCACATCCCCAACCTTTCCCCACACAGGAGGAGATGGTTTGACCCAATGTGTCTGCAAGAGCTGTGAAACCAGTCCCACATCCGCACACTTTCCCCACACAGGAGGAGATGGTTTGACCCACTGTGTCTGCAAGAGCTGTGAAACCAGTCCCACATCCACACACTTTCCCCACACAGGAGGAGATGGTTTGACATACTGTGCCTGCAAGAGCTGTGCAACCAGTCCCACAACCGCACACTTTTTCCACACAGGAGGAGATGGTTTGACCCACTGTGTCTGCAAGAGCTGTAAAACCAGTCCCACATCCACACCCTTTCTCCACACAGGAGGAGATGGTTTGACCAACTGTGTCTGCAAGAGCTGTGAAACCAGTCCCACATCCGCACACTTTCCCCACACAGGAGGAGATGGTTTGACCCACTGTGTCTGCAATAGCTGTAAAACCAGTCCCACATCCGCACCCTTTCCCCACACAGGAGGAGATGGTTTGACCCACTGTGTCTGCAAGAGCTGTGAAACCACTCCCACATCCACAGCCTTTCCCCACACAGGAGGAGATGGTTTGACCCACTGTGTCTGCAAGAGCTGTGCAACCAGTCCCACATCCGCACCCTTTCCCCACACAGGAGGCCATTGTTTGACCCACTGTGTCTGCAAGAGCTGTGCAACCAGTCCCACATCCGCACCCTTTCCCCTCACCGGAGGAGATGGTTTGACCCACTGTGTCTGCAAGAGCTGTGAAACTAGTCCAACATCCCACCATTTCCCCACACAGGAGGAGATGGTTTGACCCACTGTGTCTGCAAGAGCTGTGAAACCAGTCCCACATCCACACCCTTTCCCCACACAGGAGGAGATGGTTTGACCGACTGCGTCTGCAAGAGCTGTGCAACCAGTCCCACATCCGCACACTTCCCCCACACAAGAGGAGATGGTTTGACCCACTGTGTCTGCAATAGCTCTGAAACCAGTCCCACATCCGCACCCTTTCCCCACAGAGGAGGAGATGGTTTGACCCACTGTGTCTGCAAGAGCTGTGAAACCAGTCCCACAACCCCAACCTTTCCCCACACAGGAGGAGATGGTTGGACCTACTGTGTCTGCAAGAGATGTGCAACCAGTCCCACATCCGCACACTTTCCCCACACAGGAGGAGATGGTTTGACCCACTGTGTCTGCAAGAGCTGTTAAACCAGTCCCACAACCCCAAACTTTCCCCACACAGGAGGAGATGGTTGGACCCACTGTGTCTGCAGGAGCTGTGCAACCAGTCCCACATCCGCACCCTTTCCCCACACAGGAGGAGATGGTTTGACCCACTGTGTCTGCAAGAGCTGTGCAACCAGTCCCACATACACACCCTTTCCCCACACAGGAGGAGATGGTTTGACACACAGTGTCTGCAAGAGCTTTGCAACGAGTCCCAAATCCACACCCTTTCCCCACACAGGAGGAGATGGTTTGACCCACTGTGTCTGCAAGATCTGTGAATCCAGTCCCACATCCACACCCTTTCCCCACACAGGAGGAGATGTTTTGACCCACTGTGACTGTAAGAGCTGTGAAAACAGTCCCAATCCGCACACTTTCCCCACACAGGGGGAGATGGTTTGACCCACAGTGACTGTAAGAGCTGTGCAACCAGTCCCACATCCACACCCTTTCCCCACACAGGAGCAGATGGTTTGACACACTGTGTCTGCAAGAGCAGTGAAACCAGCCCCACATCCGGACCCTTTCCCCACACAGGAGGAGATGGTTTGACCCACTGTGTCTGCAAGAGCTGTGCAACCAGTCCCACATCCGCACACTTTCCCCACACAAGAGGAGATGGTTTGACCCACTGTGTCTGCAAGAGCAGTGAAACCAGCCCCACATCCGGACCCTTTCCCCACACAGGAGGAGATGGTTTGACCCACTGTGTCTGCAAGAGCAGTGCAACCAGTCCCACATCCGCACACTTTCCCCACACAAGAGGAGATGGTTTGACCCACTGTGTCTGCAAGAGCTGTGAAACCAGTCCCACATCCCCACCCTTTCCCCACACAGGAGGAGATGGTTTTAACCACTGTGTCTGCAAGAGCTGTGAAACCAGTCCCACATCCGCACCCTTTCCCCACACAGGAGGAGATGGTTTGACCCACTGTGTCTGCAAGAGCTGTGAAATCAGTCCCACATCCCCACCCTTTCTCCACACAGGAGGAGATGGTTAGACCCTCTGTGTCTGCAAGAGCTGTGCAACCAGTCCCACATCCACAGCCTTTCCCCACACAGGAGGAGATGGTTTGACCCACTGTGTCTGCAAGAGCTGTGAAACCAGTCCCACATCCCCAACCTTTCCCCACACAGGAGGAGATGGTTTGACCCACTGTGTCTGCAAGAGCTGTGAAACCAGTCCCACATCCGCACACTTTCCCCACACAGGAGGAGATGGTTTGACCCACTGTGTCTGCAAGAGCTGTGAAACCAGTCCCACATCCACACCCTTTCCCCAGACAGGAGGTGATGGTTTGACCCACTGTGTCTGCAAGAGCTGTGAAACCATTCCAACATCCCCAACCTTTCCCCACACAGGAGGAGATGCTTAGACCCACTGTGACTGCAAGAGCTGTGAAACCAGTCCTACATCCACACCCTTTCCCCACACAATAGGAGATGGTTTGACACAATGTGTCTGCAAGAGCTGTGAAACCAGTCCCACATCCGCACACTTTCCCCACACAGGAGGAGATGGTTTGACCCACTGTGCCTGCAAGAGCTGTGCAACCAGTCCCACAACCGCACACTTTTCCCACACAGGAGGAGATGGTTTGACCCACTGTGTCTGCAAGAGCTGTAAAACCAGTCCCTCATCCGCACCCTTTCCCCACACAGGAGGAGATGGTTTGACACACTGTGTCTGCAAGAGCTGTGAAACCACTCCCACATCCACAGCCTTTCCCCACACAGGAGGAGATGGTTTGACCCACTGTGTCTGCAAGAGCTGTGAAACCAGTCCCACATCCACACCCTTTCCCCACACAGGAGGAGATGGTTTGACCCACTGTGTCTGCAAGAGCTGTGAAACCAGTCCCACATCCACACCCTTTCCCCACACAGGAGGAGATGGTTTGACACACTGTGTCTGCAAGAGCTGTGAAACCAGTCCCACATCCACACCCTTTCCCCACACAGGAGGAGATGGTTTGACACACTGTGTCTGCAAGAGCTGTGCAACGAGTCCCAAATCCACACCCTTTCCCCACACAGGAGGGGATGTTTTGACACACTGTGTCTGCAAGAGCTGTGAAACCAGTCCCACATCCGCACCCTTTCCCCACACAGGAGGAGATGGTTTGACCCACTGTGTCTGCAAGAGCTGTGCAACCAGTCCCACAATCGCACACTTTCCCCAACACAAGAGGTTATGGTTTGACCCACTGTGTCTGCAAGAGCTGTGCAACCAGTCCCACATACACACACTTTCCCCACACAGGAGGAGATGGTTTGACCCACTGTGTCTGGAAGAGCTGTGAACCCAGTCCCACATCCACACCCTTTCCCCACACAGGAGGAGATGGTTTGACACACTGTGTCTGCAAGAGCTGTGAAACCAGTCCCACATCCACACCCTTTCCCCACACAGGAGGAGATGTATTGACCCACTGTGACTGTAAGAGCTGTGAAACCAGTCCCACATCCGCACACTTTCCCCTCACAGGGGGAGATGGTTTGACCCACAGTGACTGTAAGAGCTGTGCAACCAGTCCCACATCCACACCCTTTCCCCACACAGGCGGGGATGGTTTGACACACTGTGTCTGCAAGAGCAGTGAAACCAGCCCCACATCCGGACCCTTTCCCCACACAGGAGGAGATGGTTTGACCCACTGTGTCTGCAAGAGCAGTGCAACCAGTCCCACATCCGCACACTTTCCCCACACAAGAGGAGATGGTTTGACCCACTGTGTCTGCAAGAGCTGTGAAACCAGTCCCACATCCCCACCCTTTCCCCACACAGGAGGAGATGGTTTTAACCACTGTGTCTGCAAGAGCTGTGAAACCAGTCCCACATCCGCACCCTTTCCCCACACAGGAGGAGATGGTTTGACCCACTGTGTCTGCAAGAGCTGTGAAATCAGTCCCACATCCCCACCCTTTCTCCACACAGGAGGAGATGGTTAGACCCACTGTGTCTGCAAGAGCTGTGCAACCAGTCCCACATCCACAGCCTTTCCCCACACAGGAGGAGATGGTTTGACCCACTGTGTCTGCAAGAGCTGTGAAACCAGTCCCACATCCCCAACCTTTCCCCACACAGGAGGAGATGGTTTGACCCAATGTGTCTGCAAGAGCTGTGAAACCAGTCCCACATCCGCACACTTTCCCCACACAGGAGGAGATGGTTTGACCCACTGTGTCTGCAAGAGCTGTGAAACCAGTCCCACATCCACACACTTTCCCCACACAGGAGGAGATGGTTTGACATACTGTGCCTGCAAGAGCTGTGCAACCAGTCCCACAACCGCACACTTTTTCCACACAGGAGGAGATGGTTTGACCCACTGTGTCTGCAAGAGCTGTAAAACCAGTCCCACATCCGCACACTTTCCCCACACAGGAGGAGATGGTTTGACCCACTGTGTCTGCAATAGCTGTAAAACCAGTCCCACATCCGCACCCTTTCCCCACACAGGAGGAGATGGTTTGACCCACTGTGTCTGCAAGAGCTGTGAAACCACTCCCACATCCACAGCCTTTCCCCACACAGGAGGAGATGGTTTGACCCACTGTGTCTGCAAGAGCTGTGCAACCAGTCCCACATCCGCACCCTTTCCCCACACAGGAGGCCATTGTTTGACCCACTGTGTCTGCAAGAGCTGTGCAACCAGTCCCACATCCGCACCCTTTCCCCTCACCGGAGGAGATGGTTTGACCCACTGTGTCTGCAAGAGCTGTGAAACTAGTCCAACATCCCACCATTTCCCCACACAGGAGGAGATGGTTTGACCCACTGTGTCTGCAAGAGCTGTGAAACCAGTCCCACATCCGCACACTTTCCCCACACAGGAGGAGATGGTTTGACCGACTGCGTCTGCAAGAGCTGTGCAACCAGTCCCACATCCGCACACTTCCCCCACACAAGAGGAGATGGTTTGACCCACTGTGTCTGCAATAGCTCTGAAACCAGTCCCACATCCGCACCCTTTCCCCACACAGGAGGAGATGGTTTGACCCACTGTGTCTGCAAGAGCTGTGAAACCAGTCCCACAATCCCAACCTTTCCCCACACAGGAGGAGATGGTTGGACCCACTGTGTCTGCAAGAGATGTGCAACCAGTCCCACATCCGCACACTTTCCCCACACAGGAGGAGATGGTTTGACCCACTGTGTCTGCAAGAGCTGTTAAACCAGTCCCACAACCCCAACCTTTCCCCACACAGGAGGAGATGGTTGGACCCACTGTGTCTGCAGGAGCTGTGCAACCAGTCCCACATCCGCACCCTTTCCCCACACAGGAGGAGATGGTTTGACCCACTGTGTCTGCAAGAGCTGTGCAACCAGTCCCACATACACACCCTTTCCCCACACAGGAGGAGATGGTTTGACACACAGTGTCTGCAAGAGCTTTGCAACGAGTCCCAAATCCACACCCTTTCCCCACACAGGAGGAGATGGTTTGACCCACTGTGTCTGCAAGATCTGTGAATCCAGTCCCACATCCACACCCTTTCCCCACACAGGAGGAGATGTTTTGACCCACTGTGACTGTAAGAGCTGTGAAAACAGTCCCAATCCGCACACTTTCCCCACACAGGGGGAGATGGTTTGACCCACAGTGACTGTAAGAGCTGTGCAACCAGTCCCACATCCACACCCTTTCCCCACACAGGAGCAGATGGTTTGACACACTGTGTCTGCAAGAGCAGTGAAACCAGCCCCACATCCGGACCCTTTCCCCACACAGGAGGAGATGGTTTGACCCACTGTGTCTGCAAGAGCTGTGCAACCAGTCCCACATCCGCACACTTTCCCCACACAAGAGGAGATGGTTTGACCCACTGTGTCTGCAAGAGCAGTGAAACCAGCCCCACATCCGGACCCTTTCCCCACACAGGAGGAGATGGTTTGACCCACTGTGTCTGCAAGAGCAGTGCAACCAGTCCCACATCCGCACACTTTCCCCACACAAGAGGAGATGGTTTGACCCACTGTGTCTGCAAGAGCTGTGCAACCAGTCCCACATCCACAGCCTTTCCCCATACAGGAGGAGATGGTTTGACCCACTGTGTCTGCAAGAGCTGTGAAACCAGTCCCACATCCCCAACCTTTCCCCACACAGGAGGAGATGGTTTGACCCACTGTGTCTGCAAGAGCTGTGAAACCAGTCCCACATCCGCACACTTTCCCCACACAGGAGGAGATGGTTTGACCCACTGTGTCTGCAAGAGCTCTGAAACCAGTCCCACATCCACACACTTTCCCCACACAGGAGGAGATGGTTTGACCCACTGTGCCTGCAAGAGCTGTGCAACCAATCCCACAACCGCACACTTTTCCCACACAGGAGGAGATGGTTTGACCCACTGTGTCTGCAAGAGCTGTGAAACCAGTCCCACATCCCCACCCTTTCTCCACACAGGAGGAGATGGTTAGACCCTCTGTGTCTGCAAGAGCTGTGTAACCAGTCCAACATCCACACCCTTTCCCCACACAGGAGGAGATGGTTTGACCCACTGTGTCTGCAAGAGCTGTGAAATCAGTCCCACATCCCCACCCTTTCTCCACACAGGAGGAGATGGTTAGACCCTCTGTGTCTGCAAGAGCTGTGCAACCAGTCCCACATCCACAGCCTTTCCCCATACAGGAGGAGATGGTTTGACCCACTGTGTCTGCAAGAGCTGTGAAACCAGTCCCACATCCCCAACCTTTCCCCACACAGGAGGAGATGGTTTGACCCACTGTGTCTGCAAGAGCTGTGAAACCAGTCCCACATCCGCACACTTTCCCCACACAGGAGGAGATGGTTTGACCCACTGTGTCTGCAAGAGCTGTGCAACCAGTCCCACATCCGCACCCTTTCCCCACACAGGAGGCCATTGTTTGACCCACTGTGTCTGCAAGAGCTGTGCAACCAGTCCCACATCCGCACCCTTTCCCCACACAGGAGGAGATGGTTTGACCCACTGTGTCTGCAAGAGCTGTGAAACTAGTCCAACATCCCACCATTTCCCCACACAGGAGGAGATGGTTTGACCCACTGTGTCTGCAAGAGCTGTGAAACCAGTCCCACATCCACACTCTTTCTCCACACAGGAGGAGATGGTTTGACCCACTGTGTCTGCAAGAGCTGTGAAACCAGTCCCACATCCACACCCTTCCCCACACAGGAGGAGATGGTTTGACTCACTGTGTCTGCAAGAGCTGTGAAACCAGTCCCACAACCGCACACTTTCCCCACACAGGAGGAGATGGTTTGACCCACTGTGTCTGCAAGAGCTGTGAAACCAGTCCCACATCCACACCCTTTCCCCACACAGGAGGAGATGGTTTGACCCACTGTGTCTGCAAGAGCTGTGAAACCAGTCCCACATCCACACCCTTTCCCCACACAGGAGGAGATGGTTTGACCCACTGTGTCTGCAAGAGCTGTGAAACCAGTCCCACATCCCCACCCTTTCCCCACACAGGAGGAGATGGTTTGACACACTGTGTCTGCAAGAGCTGTGTAACCAGTCCCACATCCGCACCCTTTCCCCACACAGGAGGAGATGGTTTGACCCACTGTGATTGTAAGAGCTGTGAAACCAGTCCCACATCCGCACACTTTCCCCACACAGGAGGAGATGGTTTGAACCACTGTGTCTGCAAGACCAGTGCAACCAGTCCCACATCCGGACACTTTCCCCACACAGGACGAGATGGTTTGACCCACTGTGTCTGCAAGAGCTGTGAAACCAGTCCCACATCCGCACACTTTCCCCACACAGGAGAAGATGGTTTGACCCACTGTGTCTGCAACAGCTGTGAAACCAGTTCCACATCCACACCCTTTCCCCACACAGGACGAGATGTTTTGACCCACTGTGACTGTAAGAGCTGTGAAACCAGTCCCACATCCGGACACTTTCCCCACACAGGACGAGATGGTTTGACCCACTGTGTCAGCAAGAGCTGTGAAACCAGTCCCACATTCACACCCTTTCCCCACACAGGACGAGATGTTTTGACCCACTGTGACTGTAAGAGCTGTGAAACCAGTCCCACATCCGCACACTTTCCCCTCACAGGGGGAGATGGTTTGACCCACAGTGACTGTAAGAGCTGTGAAACCAGTCCCACATCCACACCCTTTCACCACACAGGAGGAGATGGTTAGACCCACTGTGTCTGCAAGAGCAGTGAAACCAGCCCCACATCCGGACCCTTTCCCCACAGAGGAGGAGATGGTTTGACCCACTGTGTCTGCAAGAGCAGTGCAACCAGTCCCACATCCGCACACTTTCCCCACACAAGAGGAGATGGTTTGACCCACTGTGTCTGCAAGAGCTGTGAAACCAGTCCCACATCCCCACCCTTTCCCCACACAGGAGGAGATGGTTTTAACCACTGTGTCTGCAGGAGCTGTGAAACCAGTCCCACATCCGCACCCTTTCCCCACACAGGAGGAGATGGTTTGACCCCTGTGTCTGCAAGAGCTGTGAAATCAGTCCCACATCCCCACACTTTCTCCACACAGGAGGAGATGGTTAGACCCACTGTGTCTGCAAGAGCTGTGCAACCAGTCCCACATCCACAGCCTTTCCCCACACAGGAGGAGATGGTTTGACCCACTGTGTCTGCAAGAGCTGTGAAACCAGTCCCACATCTCCAACCTTTCCCCACACAGGAGGAGATGGTTTGACCCACTGTGTCTGCAAGAGCTGTGAAACCAGTCCCACATCCGCACACTTTCCCCACACAGGAGGAGATGGTTTGACCCACTGTGTCTGCAAGAGCTGTGAAACCAGTCCCACATCCACACACTTTCCCCACACAGGAGGAGATGGTTTGACCCACTGTGCCTGCAAGAGCTGTGCAACCAGTCCCACAACCGCACACTTTTCCCACACAGGAGGAGATGGTTTGACCCACTGTGTCTGCAAGAGCTGTAAAACCAGTCCCACATCCGCACACTTTCCCCACACAGGAGGAGATGGTTTGACGCACTGTGTCTGCAATAGCTGTAAAACCAGTCCCACATCCGCACCCTTTCCCCACACAGGAGGAGATGGTTTGACCCACTGTGTCTGCAAGAGCTGTGAAACCACTCCCACATCCACAGCCTTTCCCCACACAGGAGGAGATGGTTTGACCCACTGTGTCTGCAAGAGCTGTGCAACCAGTCCCACATCCGCACCCTTTCCCCACACAGGAGGCCATTGTTTGACCCACTGTGTCTGCAAGAGCTGTGCAACCAGTCCCACATCCGCACCCTTTCCCCTCACCGGAGGAGATGGTTTGACCCACTGTGTCTGCAAGAGCTGTGAAACTAGTCCAACATCCCACCATTTCCCCACACAGGAGGAGATGGTTTGACCCACTGTGTCTGCAAGAGCTGTGAAACCAGTCCCACATCCACACCCTTTCCCCACACAGGAGGAGATGGTTTGACCGACTGCGTCTGCAAGAGCTGTGCAACCAGTCCCACATCCGCACACTCTCCCCACACAAGAGGAGATGGTTTGACCCACTGTGTCTGCAAGAGCTGTGCAACCAGTCCCACATCCACACACTTTCCCCACACAGGAAGAGATGGTTTGACCCACTGTGTCTGCAAGAGATGTGAAACCAGTCCCACATCCACACCCTTTCCCCACACAGGAGGACATGTTTTGACCCACTGTGTCTGCAAGAGCTGTGCAACCAGTCCCACATCCACATCCTTTCTCCACACAGGAGGAGATAGTTTGACACACTGTGTCTGCAAGAGCTGTGAAACCAGTCCCACATCCACACACTTTCAACACACAGGATGAGATGGTTTGACCCACTGTGACTGCAAGAGCTGTGAAACCAGTCCCACATCCGCACCCTATCCCCACACAGGAGGAGATGGTTTGACCCAATGTGTCTGCAAGAGCTGTGAAACCAGTCCCACATCCACACCCTTTCCCCACACAGGAGGAGATGGTTTGACCCACTGTGTCTGCAAGAGCTGTGAAACCAGTCCCACATCCACACCCTTTCCCCACACAGGAGGAGATGGTTTGAAACACTGTGTCTGCAAGAGCTGTGCAACCAGTCCCACATCCGCACACTTTCCCCACACAGGAGGAGATGGTTTGACCCACTGTGTCTGCAAGAGCTGTGAAACCAGTGCCACATCCACACCCTTTCCCCACACAGGAGGAAATGGTTTGACCCACAGTGTCTGGAAGAGCTGTGAAACCAGTCCCACATCCACACCCTTTTCCCACACAGGAGGAGATAGTTTGACCCACTGTGTCTGCAAGAACTGTGAAACCAGTCCCACATCCACACCCTTTCCACACACAGGAGGAGATGGTTTGACCCACTGTGTCTCAAGAGATGTGAAACCAGTCCCACATCCCCAACCTTTCCCCACACAGGAGGAGATGGTTTGACACACTGTGTCTGCAAGAGCTGTGAAACCAGTGCCACATCCGCACACTTTCCCCTCACAGGAGGAGATGGTTAGACCCACTGTGTCTGCAAGAGCTGTGAAACCAGTCCCACATCCACACCCTTTCCCCACACAGGAGGAGATGGTTTGACCCACTGTGACTGTAAGAGCTGTGAAAGCAGTCCCACATCCACACCCTTTCCCCACACAGGAGGAGATGGTTTGACCCACTGTGCCTGCAAGAGCTGTGCAACCAGTCCCACAACCGCACACTTTTCCCACACAGGAGGAGATGGTTGGACCCACTGTGTCTGCAAGACCAGTGCAACCAGTCCCACATCCGGACACTTTCCCCACACAGGACGAGATGGTTTGACCCACTGTGTCTGCAAGAGCTGTGAAACCAGTCCCACATCCCCACCCTTTCCCCACACAGGAGGAGATGGTTTGACACACTGTGTCTGCAATAGCTGTGAAACCAGTCCCACATCCCCACCCTTTCCCCACACAGGAGGAGATGGTTTGACCCACTGTGTCTGCAAGAGCTGTGAAACCAGTCCCACATCCGCACACTTTCCCCACACAGGAGGAGATGGTTTGACCCACTGTGTCTGCAAGAGCTGTGAAACCAGTCCCACATCCGCACACTTTCCCCACACAGGACGAGATGGTTTGACCCACTGTGACTGTAAGAGCTGTGCAACCAGTCCCACATACACACCCTTTCCCCACACAGGAGGTGATGGTTTGACCCACTGTGTCTGCAATAGCTGTGAGACCAGTCCCACATAGACACACTTTCCCCACACAGGAGGAGATGGTTTGACCCACTGTGTCTGCAAGAGCTGTGAAACCAGTCCCACATCCACACCCTTTCCCCACACAGGACGAGATGTTTTGACCCACTGTGACTGTAAGAGCTGTGAAACCAGTCCCACATCCGCACACTTTCCCCTCACAGGGGGAGATGGTTTGACCCACAGTGACGGTAAGAGCTGTGCAACCAGTCCCACATCCACACCCTTTCCCCACACAGGAGGGGATGGTTTGACACACTGTGTCTGCAAGAGCAGTGAAACCAGCCCCACATCCGGACCCTTTCCCCACACAAGAGGAGATGGTTTGACCCACTGTGTCTGCAAGAGCTGTGAAACCAGTCCCACATCCCCACCCTTTCCCCACACAGGAGGAGATGGTTTTAACCACTGTGTCTGCAAGAGCTGTGAAACCAGTCCCACATCCGCACCCTTTCCCCACACAGGAGGAGATGGTTTGACCCACTGTGTCTGCAAGAGCTGTGAAACCAGTCCCACATACACACCCTTTCCCCACACAGGAGGAGATGGTTTGACCCACTGTGTCTGCAAGAGCTGTGAAACCAGTCCCACATACACACCCTTTCCCCACACAGGAGGAGATGGTTTGACACACTGTGTCTGCAATAGCTGTGAAACCAGTCCCACATCCACAACCTTTCCCCACACAGGAGGAGATGGTTTGACACACTGTGTCTGCAAGAGCTGTGCAACCAGTCCCACATCCGCACCCTTTCCCCACACAGGAGGAGATGGTTTGACGCACTGACTGTAAGAGCTGTGAAACCAGTCCCACATCCGCACCCTTTCCCCACACAGGAGGAGATGGTTTGACCCACTGTGACTGCAAGAGCTGTGAAACCAGTCCCACATCCCCACCCTTTCCCCACACAGGAGGAGATGGTTTGACCCACTGTGTCTGCAAGAGCTGTGAAACCAGTCCCACAACCCCACCCTTTCCCCACACAGGAGGAGATGGTTTGACCCACTGTTTCTCCAAGAGCTGTGAAACCAGTCCCACATCCACACCCTTTCCCCACACAGGAGGAGATGGTTTGACCCACTGTGTCTGCAAGAGTTGTGAAACCAGTGCCACATCCGCACACTTTCCCCTCACAGGAGGAGATGGTTAGACCCACTGTGTCTGCAAGAGCTGTGAAACCAGTCCCACATCCACACCCTTTCCCCATGCAGGAGGAGATGGTTTGACCCACTGTGACTGTAAGAGCTATGAAAGCAGTCCCACATCCGCACACTTTCCCATCACAGGAGGAGATGGTTAGACCCACTGTGTCTGCAAGAGCTGTGAAACCAGTCCCACAACCCCACCCTTTCCCCACACAGGAGGAGATGGTTTGACCCATTGTGTCTGCAAGAGCTGTGCAACCAGTCCCACATACACACACTTTCCCCACACAGCAGGAGATGGTTTGACACACTGTGTCTGCAAGAGCTGTGAAACCAGTCCCACATCCGCACCCTTTCCCCACACAGGAGGAGATGGTTTGACCCACTGTGATTGTAAGAGCTGTGAAACCAGTCCCACATCCGCACACTTTCCCCACACAGGAGGAGATGGTTTGACCCACTATGTCTGCAAGACCAGTGCAACCAGTCCCACATCCGGACACTTTCCCCACACAGGATGAGATGGTTTGACCCACTGTGTCTGCAAGAGCTGTGAAACCAGTCCCACATCCGCACACTTTCCCCACACAGGAGAAGATGGTTTGACCCACTGTGTCTGCAAGAGCTGTGAAACCAGTCCCACATCCCCACACTTTCCCCACACAGGACGAGATGGTTTGACCCACTGTGTCTGCAAGAGCTGTGAAACCAGTCCAACATCCCCACCATTTCCCCACACAGGAGGAGATGGTTTGACCCACTGTGTCTGCAAGAGCTGTGAAACCAGTCCCACATCCACACCCTTTCCCCACACAGGAGGAGATGGTTTGACCGACTGCGTCTGCAAGAGCTGTGCAACCAGTCCCACATCCGCACACTTTCCCCACACAGGACGAGATGGTTTGACCCACTGTGACTGTAAGAGCTGTGCAACCAGTCCCACATACACACCCTTTCCCCACACAGGAGGAGATGGTTTGACACACTGTGTCTGCAATAGCTGTGAAACCAGTCCCACATAGACACACTTTCCCCACACAGGAGGAGATGGTTTGACCCACTGTGTCTGCAAGAGCTGTGAAACCAGTCCCACAACCCCAAACTTTCCCCACACAGGAGGAGATGGTTTGACACACTGTGTCTGCAAGAGCTGTGCAACCAGTCCCAAATCCACACCTTTTCCCCACACAGGAGGAGATGTTTTGACCCACTGTGTCTGCAAGAGCTGTGAAACCAGTCCCACATCCACACCCTTTCCCCACACAGGAGGAGATGTTTTGACCCACAGTGACTGCAAGAGCTGTGCAACCAGTCCCACATCCACACCCTTTCCCCACACAGGAGGGGATGGTTTGACACACTGTGTCTGCAAGAGCTGTGTAACCAGTCCCACATCCACACCCTTTCCCCACACAGGAGGGGATGGTTTGACACACTGTGTCTGCAAGAGCTGTGAAACCAGCCCCACATCCGGACCCTTTCCCCACACAGGAGGAGATGGTTTGACCCACTGTGTCTGCAAGAGCTGTGCAACCAGTCCCACATCCGCACACTTTCCCCACTCAAGAGGAGATGGTTTGACCCACTGTGTCTGCAAGAGCTGTGAAACCAGTCCCACATCCCCCCCCTTTCCCCACACAGGAGCAGATGGTTTGACCCACTGTGTCTGCAAGAGCTGTGAAACCAGTCCCACATCCACACACTTTCCCCACACAGGGGGAGATGGTTTGACCCACTGTTTCTGCAAGAGCTGTGAAACCAGTCCCACATCCGCACCCTTTCCCCACACAGGAGGAGATGGTTTGACCCACTGTGTCTGCAAGAGCTGTGAAATCAGTCCCACATCCCCACCCTTTCCCCACACAGGAGATGGTTTGACCCACTGTGTCTGCAAGAGCTGTGCAACCAGTCCCACATCCACAGCCTTTCCCCACACAAGAGGAGATGGTTTGACCCACTGTGTCTGCAAGAGCTGTGAAACCAGTCCCACATCCCCACCCTTTCCCCACACAGGAGGAGATGGTTTGACCCACTGTGTCTGCAAGAGCTGTGAAACCAGTCCCACATCCACACCCTTTCCCCACACAGGAGGAGATGGTTTGACCCACTGTGTCTGCAAGAGCTGTGCAACCAGTCCCACAACCGCACACTTTTCCCACACAGGAGGAGATGGTTTGACCCACTGTGTCTGCAAGAGCTGTAAAACCAGTCCCACATCCGCACACTTTCCCCACACAGGAGGAGATGGTTTGACCCACTGTGTCTGCAAGAGCTGTGCAACCAGTCCCACATCCGCACCCTTTCTCCACACAGGAGGCCATTGTTTGACCCACTGTGTCTGCAAGAGCTGTGCAACCAGTCCCACATCCGCACCCTTTCCCCTCACCGGAGGAGATGGTTTGACCCACTGTGTCTGCAAGAGCTGTGAAACTAGTCCAACATCCCACCATTTCCCCACACAGGAGGAGATGGTTTGACCCACTGTGTCTGCAAGAGCTGTGAAACCAGTTCCACATCCACACCCTTTCCCCACCCAGGAGGAGATGGTTTGACCGACTGCGTCTGCAAGAGCTGTGCAACCAGTCCCACATCCGCACACTTTCCCCACACAAGAGGAGATGGTTTGACCCACTGTGTCTGCAAGAGCTGTGCAACCAGTCCCACATCCACACACTTTCCCCACACAGGAGGAGATGGTTTGACCCACTGTGTCTGCAAGAGCTGTGAAACCAGTCCCACATCCGCACACTTTCCCCACACAGGAGGAGATGGTTTGACCCACTGTGTCTGCAAGAGCTGTGAAACCAGTCCCACATCCGCACACTTTCCCCACACAGGACGAGATGGTTTGACCCACTGTGACTGTAAGAGCTGTGCAACCAGTCCCACATACACACCCTTTCCCCACACAGGAGGTGATGGTTTGACCCACTGTGTCTGCAATAGCTGTGAGACCAGTCCCACATAGACACACTTTCCCCACACAGGAGGAGATGGTTTGACCCACTGTGTCTGCAAGAGCTGTGAAACCAGTCCCACATCCACACCCTTTCCCCACACAGGACGAGATGTTTTGACCCACTGTGACTGTAAGAGCTGTGAAACCAGTCCCACATCCGCACACTTTCCCCTCACAGGGGGAGATGGTTTGACCCACAGTGACGGTAAGAGCTGTGCAACCAGTCCCACATCCACACCCTTTCCCCACACAGGAGGGGATGGTTTGACACACTGTGTCTGCAAGAGCAGTGAAACCAGCCCCACATCCGGACCCTTTCCCCACACAAGAGGAGATGGTTTGACCCACTGTGTCTGCAATAGCTGTGAGACCAGTCCCACATAGACACACTTTCCCCACACAGGAGGAGATGGTTTGACCCACTGTGTCTGCAAGAGCTGTGAAACCAGTCCCACATCCACACCCTTTCCCCACACAGGACGAGATGTTTTGACCCACTGTGACTGTAAGAGCTGTGAAACCAGTCCCACATCCGCACACTTTCCCCTCACAGGGGGAGATGGTTTGACCCACAGTGACGGTAAGAGCTGTGCAACCAGTCCCACATCCACACCCTTTCCCCACACAGGAGGGGATGGTTTGACACACTGTGTCTGCAAGAGCAGTGAAACCAGCCCCACATCCGGACCCTTTCCCCACACAAGAGGAGATGGTTTGACCCACTGTGTCTGCAAGAGCTGTGAAACCAGTCCCACATCCCCACCCTTTCCCCACACAGGAGGAGATGGTTTTAACCACTGTGTCTGCAAGAGCTGTGAAACCAGTCCCACATCCGCACCCTTTCCCCACACAGGAGGAGATGGTTTGACCCACTGTGTCTGCAAGAGCTGTGAAACCAGTCCCACATACACACCCTTTCCCCACACAGGAGGAGATGGTTTGACCCACTGTGTCTGCAAGAGCTGTGAAACCAGTCCCACATACACACCCTTTCCCCACACAGGAGGAGATGGTTTGACACACTGTGTCTGCAATAGCTGTGAAACCAGTCCCACATCCACAACCTTTCCCCACACAGGAGGAGATGGTTTGACACACTGTGTCTGCAAGAGCTGTGCAACCAGTCCCACATCCGCACCCTTTCCCCACACAGGAGGAGATGGTTTGACGCACTGACTGTAAGAGCTGTGAAACCAGTCCCACATCCGCACCCTTTCCCCACACAGGAGGAGATGGTTTGACCCACTGTGACTGCAAGAGCTGTGAAACCAGTCCCACATCCCCACCCTTTCCCCACACAGGAGGAGATGGTTTGACCCACTGTGTCTGCAAGAGCTGTGAAACCAGTCCCACAACCCCACCCTTTCCCCACACAGGAGGAGATGGTTTGACCCACTGTTTCTCCAAGAGCTGTGAAACCAGTCCCACATCCACACCCTTTCCCCACACAGGAGGAGATGGTTTGACCCACTGTGTCTGCAAGAGTTGTGAAACCAGTGCCACATCCGCACACTTTCCCCTCACAGGAGGAGATGGTTAGACCCACTGTGTCTGCAAGAGCTGTGAAACCAGTCCCACATCCACACCCTTTCCCCATGCAGGAGGAGATGGTTTGACCCACTGTGACTGTAAGAGCTATGAAAGCAGTCCCACATCCGCACACTTTCCCATCACAGGAGGAGATGGTTAGACCCACTGTGTCTGCAAGAGCTGTGAAACCAGTCCCACAACCCCACCCTTTCCCCACACAGGAGGAGATGGTTTGACCCATTGTGTCTGCAAGAGCTGTGCAACCAGTCCCACATACACACACTTTCCCCACACAGCAGGAGATGGTTTGACACACTGTGTCTGCAAGAGCTGTGAAACCAGTCCCACATCCGCACCCTTTCCCCACACAGGAGGAGATGGTTTGACCCACTGTGATTGTAAGAGCTGTGAAACCAGTCCCACATCCGCACACTTTCCCCACACAGGAGGAGATGGTTTGACCCACTATGTCTGCAAGACCAGTGCAACCAGTCCCACATCCGGACACTTTCCCCACACAGGATGAGATGGTTTGACCCACTGTGTCTGCAAGAGCTGTGAAACCAGTCCCACATCCGCACACTTTCCCCACACAGGAGAAGATGGTTTGACCCACTGTGTCTGCAAGAGCTGTGAAACCAGTCCCACATCCCCACACTTTCCCCACACAGGACGAGATGGTTTGACCCACTGTGTCTGCAAGAGCTGTGAAACCAGTCCAACATCCCCACCATTTCCCCACACAGGAGGAGATGGTTTGACCCACTGTGTCTGCAAGAGCTGTGAAACCAGTCCCACATCCACACCCTTTCCCCACACAGGAGGAGATGGTTTGACCGACTGCGTCTGCAAGAGCTGTGCAACCAGTCCCACATCCGCACACTTTCCCCACACAGGACGAGATGGTTTGACCCACTGTGACTGTAAGAGCTGTGCAACCAGTCCCACATACACACCCTTTCCCCACACAGGAGGAGATGGTTTGACACACTGTGTCTGCAATAGCTGTGAAACCAGTCCCACATAGACACACTTTCCCCACACAGGAGGAGATGGTTTGACCCACTGTGTCTGCAAGAGCTGTGAAACCAGTCCCACAACCCCAAACTTTCCCCACACAGGAGGAGATGGTTTGACACACTGTGTCTGCAAGAGCTGTGCAACCAGTCCCAAATCCACACCTTTTCCCCACACAGGAGGAGATGTTTTGACCCACTGTGTCTGCAAGAGCTGTGAAACCAGTCCCACATCCACACCCTTTCCCCACACAGGAGGAGATGTTTTGACCCACAGTGACTGCAAGAGCTGTGCAACCAGTCCCACATCCACACCCTTTCCCCACACAGGAGGGGATGGTTTGACACACTGTGTCTGCAAGAGCTGTGTAACCAGTCCCACATCCACACCCTTTCCCCACACAGGAGGGGATGGTTTGACACACTGTGTCTGCAAGAGCTGTGAAACCAGCCCCACATCCGGACCCTTTCCCCACACAGGAGGAGATGGTTTGACCCACTGTGTCTGCAAGAGCTGTGCAACCAGTCCCACATCCGCACACTTTCCCCACTCAAGAGGAGATGGTTTGACCCACTGTGTCTGCAAGAGCTGTGAAACCAGTCCCACATCCCCCCCCTTTCCCCACACAGGAGCAGATGGTTTGACCCACTGTGTCTGCAAGAGCTGTGAAACCAGTCCCACATCCACACACTTTCCCCACACAGGGGGAGATGGTTTGACCCACTGTTTCTGCAAGAGCTGTGAAACCAGTCCCACATCCGCACCCTTTCCCCACACAGGAGGAGATGGTTTGACCCACTGTGTCTGCAAGAGCTGTGAAATCAGTCCCACATCCCCACCCTTTCCCCACACAGGAGATGGTTTGACCCACTGTGTCTGCAAGAGCTGTGCAACCAGTCCCACATCCACAGCCTTTCCCCACACAAGAGGAGATGGTTTGACCCACTGTGTCTGCAAGAGCTGTGAAACCAGTCCCACATCCCCACCCTTTCCCCACACAGGAGGAGATGGTTTGACCCACTGTGTCTGCAAGAGCTGTGAAACCAGTCCCACATCCACACCCTTTCCCCACACAGGAGGAGATGGTTTGACCCACTGTGTCTGCAAGAGCTGTGCAACCAGTCCCACAACCGCACACTTTTCCCACACAGGAGGAGATGGTTTGACCCACTGTGTCTGCAAGAGCTGTAAAACCAGTCCCACATCCGCACACTTTCCCCACACAGGAGGAGATGGTTTGACCCACTGTGTCTGCAAGAGCTGTGCAACCAGTCCCACATCCGCACCCTTTCTCCACACAGGAGGCCATTGTTTGACCCACTGTGTCTGCAAGAGCTGTGCAACCAGTCCCACATCCGCACCCTTTCCCCTCACCGGAGGAGATGGTTTGACCCACTGTGTCTGCAAGAGCTGTGAAACTAGTCCAACATCCCACCATTTCCCCACACAGGAGGAGATGGTTTGACCCACTGTGTCTGCAAGAGCTGTGAAACCAGTTCCACATCCACACCCTTTCCCCACCCAGGAGGAGATGGTTTGACCGACTGCGTCTGCAAGAGCTGTGCAACCAGTCCCACATCCGCACACTTTCCCCACACAAGAGGAGATGGTTTGACCCACTGTGTCTGCAAGAGCTGTGCAACCAGTCCCACATCCACACACTTTCCCCACACAGGAGGAGATGGTTTGACCCACTGTGTCTGCAAGAGCTGTGAAACCAGTCCCACATCCGCACACTTTCCCCACACAGGAGGAGATGGTTTGACCCACTGTGTCTGCAAGAGCTGTGAAACCAGTCCCACATCCGCACACTTTCCCCACACAGGACGAGATGGTTTGACCCACTGTGACTGTAAGAGCTGTGCAACCAGTCCCACATACACACCCTTTCCCCACACAGGAGGTGATGGTTTGACCCACTGTGTCTGCAATAGCTGTGAGACCAGTCCCACATAGACACACTTTCCCCACACAGGAGGAGATGGTTTGACCCACTGTGTCTGCAAGAGCTGTGAAACCAGTCCCACATCCACACCCTTTCCCCACACAGGACGAGATGTTTTGACCCACTGTGACTGTAAGAGCTGTGAAACCAGTCCCACATCCGCACACTTTCCCCTCACAGGGGGAGATGGTTTGACCCACAGTGACGGTAAGAGCTGTGCAACCAGTCCCACATCCACACCCTTTCCCCACACAGGAGGGGATGGTTTGACACACTGTGTCTGCAAGAGCAGTGAAACCAGCCCCACATCCGGACCCTTTCCCCACACAAGAGGAGATGGTTTGACCCACTGTGTCTGCAATAGCTGTGAGACCAGTCCCACATAGACACACTTTCCCCACACAGGAGGAGATGGTTTGACCCACTGTGTCTGCAAGAGCTGTGAAACCAGTCCCACATCCACACCCTTTCCCCACACAGGACGAGATGTTTTGACCCACTGTGACTGTAAGAGCTGTGAAACCAGTCCCACATCCGCACACTTTCCCCTCACAGGGGGAGATGGTTTGACCCACAGTGACGGTAAGAGCTGTGCAACCAGTCCCACATCCACACCCTTTCCCCACACAGGAGGGGATGGTTTGACACACTGTGTCTGCAAGAGCAGTGAAACCAGCCCCACATCCGGACCCTTTCCCCACACAAGAGGAGATGGTTTGACCCACTGTGTCTGCAAGAGCTGTGAAACCAGTCCCACATCCCCACCCTTTCCCCACACAGGAGGAGATGGTTTTAACCACTGTGTCTGCAAGAGCTGTGAAACCAGTCCCACATCCGCACCCTTTCCCCACACAGGAGGAGATGGTTTGACCCACTGTGTCTGCAAGAGCTGTGAAACCAGTCCCACATACACACCCTTTCCCCACACAGGAGGAGATGGTTTGACCCACTGTGTCTGCAAGAGCTGTGAAACCAGTCCCACATACACACCCTTTCCCCACACAGGAGGAGATGGTTTGACACACTGTGTCTGCAATAGCTGTGAAACCAGTCCCACATCCACAACCTTTCCCCACACAGGAGGAGATGGTTTGACACACTGTGTCTGCAAGAGCTGTGCAACCAGTCCCACATCCGCACCCTTTCCCCACACAGGAGGAGATGGTTTGACGCACTGACTGTAAGAGCTGTGAAACCAGTCCCACATCCGCACCCTTTCCCCACACAGGAGGAGATGGTTTGACCCACTGTGACTGCAAGAGCTGTGAAACCAGTCCCACATCCCCACCCTTTCCCCACACAGGAGGAGATGGTTTGCTCCACTGTGTCTGCAAGAGCTGTGAAACCAGTCCCACAACCCCACCCTTTCCCCACACAGGAGGAGATGGTTTGACCCACTGTTTCTCCAAGAGCTGTGAAACCAGTCCCACATCCACACCCTTTCCCCACACAGGAGGAGATGGTTTGACCCACTGTGTCTGCAAGAGTTGTGAAACCAGTGCCACATCCGCACACTTTCCCCTCACAGGAGGAGATGGTTAGACCCACTGTGTCTGCAAGAGCTGTGAAACCAGTCCCACATCCACACCCTTTCCCCATGCAGGAGGAGATGGTTTGACCCACTGTGACTGTAAGAGCTATGAAAGCAGTCCCACATCCGCACACTTTCCCATCACAGGAGGAGATGGTTAGACCCACTGTGTCTGCAAGAGCTGTGAAACCAGTCCCACAACCCCACCCTTTCCCCACACAGGAGGAGATGGTTTGACCCATTGTGTCTGCAAGAGCTGTGCAACCAGTCCCACATACACACACTTTCCCCACACAGCAGGAGATGGTTTGACACACTGTGTCTGCAAGAGCTGTGAAACCAGTCCCACATCCGCACCCTTTCCCCACACAGGAGGAGATGGTTTGACCCACTGTGATTGTAAGAGCTGTGAAACCAGTCCCACATCCGCACACTTTCCCCACACAGGAGGAGATGGTTTGACCCACTATGTCTGCAAGACCAGTGCAACCAGTCCCACATCCGGACACTTTCCCCACACAGGATGAGATGGTTTGACCCACTGTGTCTGCAAGAGCTGTGAAACCAGTCCCACATCCGCACACTTTCCCCACACAGGAGAAGATGGTTTGACCCACTGTGTCTGCAAGAGCTGTGAAACCAGTCCCACATCCCCACCATTTCCCCACACAGGAGGAGATGGTTTGACCCACTGTGTCTGCAAGAGCTGTGAAACCAGTCCCACATCCACACCCTTTCCCCACACAGGAGGAGATGGTTTGACCGACTGCGTCTGCAAGAGCTGTGCAACCAGTCCCACATCCGCACACTTTCCCCACACAGGACGAGATGGTTTGACCCACTGTGACTGTAAGAGCTGTGCAACCAGTCCCACATACACACCCTTTCCCCACACAGGAGGAGATGGTTTGACACACTGTGTCTGCAATAGCTGTGAAACCAGTCCCACATAGACACACTTTCCCCACACAGGAGGAGATGGTTTGACCCACTGTGTCTGCAAGAGCTGTGAAACCAGTCCCACAACCCCAAACTTTCCCCACACAGGAGGAGATGGTTTGACACACTGTGTCTGCAAGAGCTGTGCAACCAGTCCCAAATCCACACCTTTTCCCCACACAGGAGGAGATGTTTTGACCCACTGTGTCTGCAAGAGCTGTGAAACCAGTCCCACATCCACACCCTTTCCCCACACAGGAGGAGATGTTTTGACCCACAGTGACTGCAAGAGCTGTGCAACCAGTCCCACATCCACACCCTTTCCCCACACAGGAGGGGATGGTTTGACACACTGTGTCTGCAAGAGCTGTGTAACCAGTCCCACATCCACACCCTTTCCCCACACAGGAGGGGATGGTTTGACACACTGTGTCTGCAAGAGCTGTGAAACCAGCCCCACATCCGGACCCTTTCCCCACACAGGAGGAGATGGTTTGACCCACTGTGTCTGCAAGAGCTGTGCAACCAGTCCCACATCCGCACACTTTCCCCACTCAAGAGGAGATGGTTTGACCCACTGTGTCTGCAAGAGCTGTGAAACCAGTCCCACATCCCCCCCCTTTCCCCACACAGGAGCAGATGGTTTGACCCACTGTGTCTGCAAGAGCTGTGAAACCAGTCCCACATCCACACACTTTCCCCACACAGGGGGAGATGGTTTGACCCACTGTTTCTGCAAGAGCTGTGAAACCAGTCCCACATCCGCACCCTTTCCCCACACAGGAGGAGATGGTTTGACCCACTGTGTCTGCAAGAGCTGTGAAATCAGTCCCACATCCCCACCCTTTCCCCACACAGGAGATGGTTTGACCCACTGTGTCTGCAAGAGCTGTGCAACCAGTCCCACATCCACAGCCTTTCCCCACACAAGAGGAGATGGTTTGACCCACTGTGTCTGCAAGAGCTGTGAAACCAGTCCCACATCCCCACCCTTTCCCCACACAGGAGGAGATGGTTTGACCCACTGTGTCTGCAAGAGCTGTGAAACCAGTCCCACATCCACACCCTTTCCCCACACAGGAGGAGATGGTTTGACCCACTGTGTCTGCAAGAGCTGTGCAACCAGTCCCACAACCGCACACTTTTCCCACACAGGAGGAGATGGTTTGACCCACTGTGTCTGCAAGAGCTGTAAAACCAGTCCCACATCCGCACACTTTCCCCACACAGGAGGAGATGGTTTGACCCACTGTGTCTGCAAGAGCTGTGCAACCAGTCCCACATCCGCACCCTTTCTCCACACAGGAGGCCATTGTTTGACCCACTGTGTCTGCAAGAGCTGTGCAACCAGTCCCACATCCGCACCCTTTCCCCTCACCGGAGGAGATGGTTTGACCCACTGTGTCTGCAAGAGCTGTGAAACTAGTCCAACATCCCACCATTTCCCCACACAGGAGGAGATGGTTTGACCCACTGTGTCTGCAAGAGCTGTGAAACCAGTTCCACATCCACACCCTTTCCCCACCCAGGAGGAGATGGTTTGACCGACTGCGTCTGCAAGAGCTGTGCAACCAGTCCCACATCCGCACACTTTCCCCACACAAGAGGAGATGGTTTGACCCACTGTGTCTGCAAGAGCTGTGCAACCAGTCCCACATCCACACACTTTCCCCACACAGGAGGAGATGGTTTGACCCACTGTGTCTGCAAGAGCTGTGAAACCAGTCCCACATCCGCACACTTTCCCCACACAGGAGGAGATGGTTTGACCCACTGTGTCTGCAAGAGCTGTGAAACCAGTCCCACATCCGCACACTTTCCCCACACAGGACGAGATGGTTTGACCCACTGTGACTGTAAGAGCTGTGCAACCAGTCCCACATACACACCCTTTCCCCACACAGGAGGTGATGGTTTGACCCACTGTGTCTGCAATAGCTGTGAGACCAGTCCCACATAGACACACTTTCCCCACACAGGAGGAGATGGTTTGACCCACTGTGTCTGCAAGAGCTGTGAAACCAGTCCCACATCCACACCCTTTCCCCACACAGGACGAGATGTTTTGACCCACTGTGACTGTAAGAGCTGTGAAACCAGTCCCACATCCGCACACTTTCCCCTCACAGGGGGAGATGGTTTGACCCACAGTGACGGTAAGAGCTGTGCAACCAGTCCCACATCCACACCCTTTCCCCACACAGGAGGGGATGGTTTGACACACTGTGTCTGCAAGAGCAGTGAAACCAGCCCCACATCCGGACCCTTTCCCCACACAAGAGGAGATGGTTTGACCCACTGTGTCTGCAAGAGCTGTGAAACCAGTCCCACATCCCCACCCTTTCCCCACACAGGAGGAGATGGTTTTAACCACTGTGTCTGCAAGAGCTGTGAAACCAGTCCCACATCCGCACCCTTTCCCCACACAGGAGGAGATGGTTTGACCCACTGTGTCTGCAAGAGCTGTGAAACCAGTCCCACATACACACCCTTTCCCCACACAGGAGGAGATGGTTTGACCCACTGTGTCTGCAAGAGCTGTGAAACCAGTCCCACATACACACCCTTTCCCCACACAGGAGGAGATGGTTTGACACACTGTGTCTGCAATAGCTGTGAAACCAGTCCCACATCCACAACCTTTCCCCACACAGGAGGAGATGGTTTGACACACTGTGTCTGCAAGAGCTGTGCAACCAGTCCCACATCCGCACCCTTTCCCCACACAGGAGGAGATGGTTTGACGCACTGACTGTAAGAGCTGTGAAACCAGTCCCACATCCGCACCCTTTCCCCACACAGGAGGAGATGGTTTGACCCACTGTGACTGCAAGAGCTGTGAAACCAGTCCCACATCCCCACCCTTTCCCCACACAGGAGGAGATGGTTTGCTCCACTGTGTCTGCAAGAGCTGTGAAACCAGTCCCACAACCCCACCCTTTCCCCACACAGGAGGAGATGGTTTGACCCACTGTTTCTCCAAGAGCTGTGAAACCAGTCCCACATCCACACCCTTTCCCCACACAGGAGGAGATGGTTTGACCCACTGTGTCTGCAAGAGTTGTGAAACCAGTGCCACATCCGCACACTTTCCCCTCACAGGAGGAGATGGTTAGACCCACTGTGTCTGCAAGAGCTGTGAAACCAGTCCCACATCCACACCCTTTCCCCATGCAGGAGGAGATGGTTTGACCCACTGTGACTGTAAGAGCTATGAAAGCAGTCCCACATCCGCACACTTTCCCATCACAGGAGGAGATGGTTAGACCCACTGTGTCTGCAAGAGCTGTGAAACCAGTCCCACAACCCCACCCTTTCCCCACACAGGAGGAGATGGTTTGACCCATTGTGTCTGCAAGAGCTGTGCAACCAGTCCCACATACACACACTTTCCCCACACAGCAGGAGATGGTTTGACACACTGTGTCTGCAAGAGCTGTGAAACCAGTCCCACATCCCCACCCTTTCCCCACACAGGAGGAGATGGTGTGACCCACTGTGATTGTAAGAGCTGTGAAACCAGTCCCACATCCGCACACTTTCCCCACACAGGAGGAGATGGTTTGACCCACTATGTCTGCAAGACCAGTGCAACCAGTCCCACATCCGGACACTTTCCCCACACAGGATGAGATGGTTTGACCCACTGTGTCTGCAAGAGCTGTGAAACCAGTCCCACATCCGCACACTTTCCCCACACAGGAGAAGATGGTTTGACCCACTGTGTCTGCAAGAGCTGTGAAACCAGTCCCACATCCACACCCTTTCCCCACACAGGAGGAGATGTTTTGACCCACTGTGTCTGCAAGAGCTGTGAAACCAGTCCCACATCCACACACTTTCCCCACACAGGAGGAGATGGTTTGACCCACTGTGTCTGCAAGAGCTGTGAAACCAGTACCACATCCGGACACTTTCCCCACACAGGACGAGATGGTTTGACCCACTGTGTCTGCAAGAGCTGTGAAACCAGTCCAACATCCCCACCATTTCCCCACACAGGAGGAGATGGTTTGACCCACTGTGTCTGCAAGAGCTGTGAAACCAGTCCCACATCCACACCCTTTCCCCACACAGGAGGAGATGGTTTGACCGACTGCGTCTGCAAGAGCTGTGCAACCAGTCCCACATCCGCACACTTTCCCCACACAGGACGAGATGGTTTGACCCACTGTGACTGTAAGAGCTGTGCAACCAGTCCCACATACACACCCTTTCCCCACACAGGAGGAGATGGTTTGACACACTGTGTCTGCAATAGCTGTGAAACCAGTCCCACATAGACACACTTTCCCCACACAGGAGGAGATGGTTTGACCCACTGTGTCTGCAAGAGCTGTGAAACCAGTCCCACAACCCCAAACTTTCCCCACACAGGAGGAGATGGTTTGACACACTGTGTCTGCAAGAGCTGTGCAACCAGTCCCAAATCCACACCTTTTCCCCACACAGGAGGAGATGTTTTGACCCACTGTGTCTGCAAGAGCTGTGAAACCAGTCCCACATCCACACCCTTTCCCCACACAGGAGGAGATGTTTTGACCCACAGTGACTGCAAGAGCTGTGCAACCAGTCCCACATCCACACCCTTTCCCCACACAGGAGGGGATGGTTTGACACACTGTGTCTGCAAGAGCTGTGTAACCAGTCCCACATCCACACCCTTTCCCCACACAGGAGGGGATGGTTTGACACACTGTGTCTGCAAGAGCTGTGAAACCAGCCCCACATCCGGACCCTTTCCCCACACAGGAGGAGATGGTTTGACACACTGTGTCTGCAAGAGCTGTGCAACCAGTCCCACATCCGCACACTTTCCCCACTCAAGAGGAGATGGTTTGACCCACTGTGTCTGCAAGAGCTGTGAAACCAGTCCCACATCCCCCCCCTTTCCCCACACAGGAGCAGATGGTTTGACCCACTGTGTCTGCAAGAGCTGTGCAACCAGTCCCACATCCGCACACTTTCCCCAACACAAGAGGAGATGGTTTGTCTCACTGTGTCTGCAAGAGCTGTGAAACCAGTCCCACATCCCCACCCTTTCCCCACACAGGAGGAGATGGTTTGACCCACTGTGTCTGCAAGAGCTGTGAAACCAGTCCCACGTCCACACCCTTTCCCCATACAGGAGGAGATGGTTTGACCCACTGTGTCTGCAAGAGCTGTGAAACCAGTCCCACATCCGCACCCTTTCCCCACACAGGAGGAGATGGTTTGACCCACTGTGTTTGCAAGAGCTGTGAAACCAGTCCCACATCCACACCCTTTCCCCACACAGGAGGAGATGGTTTGACCCACTGTGACTGTAAGAGCTGTGAAACCAGTCCCACATCCACACCCTTTCCCCACACAGGAGGAGATGGTTTGACACACTGTGTCTGCAAGAGCTGTGCAACCAGTCCCACATCCACACCCTTTCCCCACACAGGAGGAGATGGTTTGACCCACTGTGTCTGCAAGAGCTGTGCAACCAGTCCCACATCCACACACTTTCCCCACACAGGAGGAGATGGTTTGACCCACTGTGTCTGCAAGAGCTGTGAAACCAGTCCCACATCCACACCCTTTCCCCACACAGGAGGAGATGGTTTGACCCACTGTGTCTGCAAGAGCTGTGCAACCAGTCCGCATCCGCACACTTCCCCACACAGGAGGAGATGGTTTGACCCACTGTGACTGTAAGAGCTGTGAAACCAGTCCCACATCCGCACACTTTCCCCACACAGGAGGAGATGGTTTGACCCACTGTGTCTGCAACAGCTGTGAAACCAGTCCCACATCCACAACCTTTCCCCACACAGGAGGAGATGGTTTGACACACTGTGTCTGCAAGAGCTCTGAAACCAGTCCCACATCCGCACCCTTTCCCCACACAGGAGGAGATGGTTTGACGCACTGACTGCAAGAGCTGTGAAACCAGTCCCACATCCACACCCTTTCCCCACACAGGAGGAGATGGTTTGCTCCACTGTGTCTGCAAGAGCTGTGAAACCAGTCCCACATCCGCACACTTTCCCCACACAGGAGGAAATGGTTTGACCCACAGTGTCTGGAAGAGCTGTGAAACCAGTCCCACATCCACACCCTTTTCCCACACAGGAGGAGATAGTTTGACCCACTGTGTCTGCAAGAACTGTGAAACCAGTCCCACATCCCCACCCTTTCCCCACACAGGAGGAGATGGTTTGACCCACTGTGTCTGCAAGAGCTGTGCAACCAGTCCCACATCCGCACACTTTCCCCACACAGGAGGAGATGGTTTGACCCACTGTGTCTGCAAGAGCTGTGAAACCAGTGCCACATCCACACCCTTTCCCCACACAGGAGGAAATGGTTTGACCCACAGTGTCTGGAAGAGCTGTGAAACCAGTCCCACATCCACACCCTTTCCCCACACAGGAGGAGATGGTTTGACACACTGTGTCTCAAGAGCTGTGAAACCAGTCCCACATCCACAACCTTTCCCCACACAGGAGGAGATGGTTTGACACACTGTGACTGCAAGAGCTGTGAAACCAGTGCCACATCCACACCCTTTCCCCACACAGGAGGAGATGGTTTGACACACTGTGACTGCAAGAGCTGTGAAACCAGTGCCACATCCACACACTTTCCCCTCACAGGAGGAGATGGTTAGACCCACTGTGTCTGCAAGAGCTGTGAAACCAGTGCCACATCCGCACACTTTCCCCTCACAGGAGGAGATGGTTAGACCCACTGTGTCTGCAAGAGCTGTGAAACCAGTCCCACATCCACACCCTTTCCCCATGCAGGAGGAGATGGTTTGACCCACTGTGACTGTAAGAGCTGTGAAACCAGTCCCACATCCATACCCTTTCTCCACACAGGAGGAGATGGTTTGACCCACTATGTCTGCAAGACCAGTGCAACCAGTCCCACATCCGGACACTTTCCCCACACAGGACGAGATGGTTTGACCCACTGTGTCTGCAAGACCTGTGAACCCAGTCCCACATCCACACCCTTTCCCCACACAGGAGGAGATGGTTTGACCCACTGTGACTGTAAGAGCTGTGCAACCAGTCCCACATACACACCCTTTCCCCACACAGGAGGAGATGGTTTGACACACTGTGTCTGCAAGAGCTGTGAAACCAGTCCCACATCCACACCCTTTCCCCACACAGGAGGAGATGGTTTGCTCCACTGTGTCTGCAAGAGCTGTGAAACCAGTCCCACATCCACAACCTTTCCCCACACAGGAGGAGATGGTTTGACCCACTGTGACTGCAAGAGCTGTGAAACCAGTCCCACATCCCCACCCTTTCCCCACACAGGAGGAGATGGTTTGCTCCACTGTGTCTGCAAGAGCTGTGAAACCAGTCCCACATCCGCAGCCTTTTCCCACACAGGAGAAGATGGTTTGACCCACTGTGTCTGCAAGAGTTGTGAAACCAGTGCCACATCCGCACACTTTCCCCACACAGGAGAAGATGGTTAGACCCACTGTGTCTGCAAGAACTGTGAAACCAGTGCCACATTCGCACACTTTCCCCACACAGGAGGAGATGGTTAGACCCACTGTGTCTGCAAGAGCTGTGAAACCAGTCCCACATCCACAACCTTTCCCCATGCAGGAGGAGATGGTTTGACCCACTGTGACTGTAAGAGCTGTGAAAGCAGTCCCACATCCGCACACCTTCCCCTCACAGGAGGAGATGGTTTGACCCACTGTGATTGTAAGAGCTGTGAAACCAGTCCCACATCCGCACACTTTCCCCACACAGGAGGAGATGGTTTGACGCACTGACTGTAAGAGCTGTGAAACCAGACCCACATCCGCACACTTTCCCCACACAGGAGGAGATGGTTTGACGCACTGACTGTAAGAGCTGTGAAACCAGACCCACATCCGGACACTTTCCCCACACAGGACGAGATGGTTTGACCCACTGTGTCTGTAAGAGCTGTGTAACCAGTCCCACATCCATACCCTTTCCCCACACAGGAGATGGTTTGACCCACTGTGTCTGCAAGAGCTGTGTAACCAGTCCCACATCCACACCCTTTCCCCACTCAGGAGGAGATGGTTTGACACACTGTGTCTGCAAGAGCTGTGAAACCAGTCCCACATCCACACCGTTTCCCCACACAGGAGGGGATGGTTTGACACACTGTGTCTGCAAGAGCTGTGAAACCAGCCCCACATCCGGACCCTTTCCCCACACAGCA
The DNA here is from genome assembly GCA_026770705.1 of Isurus oxyrinchus. Classification (NCBI taxonomy): domain Eukaryota; kingdom Metazoa; phylum Chordata; class Chondrichthyes; order Lamniformes; family Lamnidae; genus Isurus; species Isurus oxyrinchus. Next base: position 346,003 of record JANJGN010000566.1, read on the forward strand.
GGAGATGGTTTGACCCACTGTGTCTGCAAGAGCTGTGCAACCAGTCCCACATCCGCACACTTTCCCCACACAAGAGGAGATGGTTTGACCCACTGTGTCTGCAAGAGCTGTGAAACCAGTCCCACATCCCCACCCTTTCCCCACACAGGAGGAGATGGTTTGACCCACTGTGTCTGCAAGAGCTGTGAAACCAGTCCCACATCCACACCCTTTCCCCACACAGGAGGAGATGGTTTGACCCACTGTTTCTGCAAGTGCTGTGAAACCAGTCCCACATCCGCACCCTTTCCCCACACAGGAGGAGATGGTTTGACCCACTGTGTCTGCAAGAGCTGTGAAATCAGTCCCACATCCCCACCCTTTCTCCACACAGGAGGAGATGGTTAGACCCACTGTGTCTGCAAGAGCTGTGCAACCAGTCCCACATCCACAGCCTTTCCCCACACAAGAGGAGATGGTTTGACCTACTGTGTCTGCAAGAGCTGTGAAACCAGTCCCACATCCCCACCCTTTCCCCACACAGGAGGAGATGGTTTGACCCACTGTGTCTGCAAGAGCTGTGAAACCAGTCCCACATCCACACCCTTTCCCCACACAGGAGGAGATCGTTTGACCCACTGTGTCTGCAAGAGCTGTGAAACCAGTCCCACATCCGCACCCTTTCCCCACACAGCAGGAGATGGTTTGACCCACTGTGTCTGCAAGAGCTGTGAAATCAGTCCCACATCCCCACCCTTTCTCCACACAGCAGGAGATGGTTAGACACACTGTGTCTGCAAGAGCTGTGCAACCAGTCCCACATCCACAGCCTTTCCCCACACAGGAGGAGATGGTTAGACCCACTGTGTCTGCTAGAGCTGTGAAACCAGTCCCACATCCCCACCCTTTCCCCACACAGGAGGAGATGGTTTGACACACTGTGTCTGCAAGAGCTGTGAAACCAGTCCCACATCCACACCCTTTCCCCACACAGGAGGAGATGGTTTGACACACTGTGCCTGCAAGAGCTGTGAAACCAGTCCCACATCCGCACCCCTTCCCCACACAGGAGGAGATGGTTTGACACACTGTGTCTGCAAGAGCTGTGAAACCAGTCCCACATCCACACCCTTTCCCCACACAGGAGGAGATGGTTAGACCCACTGTGTCTGCAAGAGCTGTGAAACCAGTCCCACATCCACACTCTTTCCCCACACAGGAGGAGATGGTTTTACCCACTGTGTCTGCAAGAGCTGTGAAACCCAGTCCCACATCCGCACCCTTCCCCACACAGGAGGAGATGGTTTGACCCACTGTGTCTGAAAGAGCTGTGAAACCATTCCCACATCCCCAACCTTTCCCCACACAGGAGGAGATGCAGACCCACTGTGACTGCAAGAGCTGTGAAACCAGTCCCACATCCGCACCCTTTCCCCACACAATAGGAGATGGTTTGACACAATGTGTCTGCAAGAGCTGTGAAACCAGTCCCACAACCGCACACTTTTCCCACACAGGAGGAGATGGTTTGACCCACTGTGTCTGCAAAAGCTGTAAAACCAGTCCCACGTCCGCACCCTTTCCCCACACAGGAGGAGATGGTTTGACCCACTGTGTCTGCAATAGCTGTGCAACCAGTCCCACATCTGCACCCTTTCCCCACACAGGAGGCCATTGTTTGACCCACTGTGTCTGCAAGAGCTGTGCAACCAGTCCCACATCCGCACCCTTTCCCCTCACCGGAGGAGATGGTTTGACCCACTGTGTCTGCAAGAGCTGTGAAACTAGTCCAACATCCCCACCATTTCCCCACACAGGAGCAGATGGTTTGACCCACTGTGTCTGCAAGAGCTGTGCAACCAGTCCCACATCCGGACACTTTCCCCACACAGGACGAGATGGTTTGACCCACTGTGTCTGTAAGAGCTGTGCAACCAGTCCCACATCCACACGCTTTCCCCACACAGGAGGAGATGGTTTGACACACTGTGTCTGCAAGAGCTGTGTAACCCAGTTTCACATCCACACCCTTTCCCCACACAGGAGGGGATGGTTTGACACACTGTGTCTGCAAGAGCTGTGAAACCAGCCCCACATCCGGACCCTTTCCCCACACAGGAGGAGATGGTTTGACCCACTGTGTCTGCAAGAGCTGTGCAACCAGTCCCACATCCGCACACTTTCCCCACACAAGAGGAGATGGTTTGACCCACTGTGTCTGCAAGAGCTGTGCAACCAGTCCCACATCCACACCCTTTCCCCACACAGGAGGAGATGGTTTGACCCACTGTGTCTGCAAGAGCTGTGAAACCAGTCCCACATCCACACACTTTCCCCACACAGGAGGAGATCGTTTGACCCACTGTGTCTGCAAGAGCTGTGAAACCAGTCCCACATCCGCACCCTTTCCCCACACAGGAGGAGATGGTTTGACCCACTGTGTCTGCAAAAGCTGTGAAATCAGTCCCACATCCCCACCCTTTCTCCACACAGCAGGAGATGGTTAGACACACTGTGTCTGCAAGAGCTGTGCAACCAGTCCCACATCCACAGCCTTTCCCCACACAGGAGGAGATGGTTAGACCCACTGTGTCTGCTAGAGCTGTGAAACCAGTCCCACATCCCCACCCTTTCCCCACACAGGAGGAGATGGTTTGACACACTGTGTCTGCAAGAGCTGTGAAACCAGTCCCACATCCACACCCTTTCCCCACACAGGAGGAGATGGTTTGACACACTGTGTCTGCAAGAGCTGTGCAACCAGTCCCACATCCGCACCCCTTCCCCACACAGGAGGAGATGGTTTGACCCACTGTGTGTGCAAGAGCTGTGAAACCAGTCCCACATCCACACTCTTTCCCCACACAGGAGGAGATGGTTTTACCCACTGTGTCTGCAAGAGCTGTGAAACCCAGTCCCACATCCGCACCCTTCCCCACACAGGAGGAGATGGTTTGACCCACTGTGTCTGCAAGAGCTGTGAAACCAGTTCCACATCCGCACGCTTTCCCCACACAGGAGGAGATGGTTTGACCCACTGTGTCTGAAAGAGCTGTGAAACCATTCCCACATCCCCAACCTTTCCCCACACAGGAGGAGATGCAGACCCACTGTGACTGCAAGAGCTGTGAAACCAGTCCCACATCCGCACCCTTTCCCCACAAAATAGGAGATGGTTTGACACAATGTGTCTGCAAGAGCTGTGAAACCAGTCCCACCACCGCACACTTTTCCAACACAGGAGGAGATGGTTTGACCCACTGTGTCTGCAAGAGCTGTAAAACCAGTCCCACATCCGCACACTTTCCCCACACAGGAGGAGATGGTTTGACCCACTGTGTCTGCAATAGCTGTAAAACCAGTCCCACATCCGCACCCTTTCCCCACACAGGAGGAGATGGTTTGACCCACTGTGTCTGCAAGAGCTGTGAAACCACTCCCACATCCACACCCATTCCCCACACAGGAGGAGATGGTTTGACCCACTGTGTCTGCAAGAGCTGTGCAACCAGTCCCACATCCGCACCCTTTCCCCACACCGGAGGCCATTGTTTGACCCACTGTGTCTGCAAGAGCTGTGCAACCAGTCCCACATCCGCACCCTTTCCCCTCACAGGAGGAGATGGTTTGACCCACTGTGTCTGTAAGAGCTGTGTAACCAGTCCCACATCCACACTCTTTCCCCACACAGGAGGAGATGGTTTGACCCACTGTGTCTGCAAGAGCTCTGAAACCAGTCCCACATCCACACCCTTTCCCCACACAGGAGGAGATGGTTTGACCGACTGCGTCTGCAAGAGCTGTGCAACCAGTCCCACATCCGCACACTTTCCCCACACAAGAGGAGATGGTTTGACCCACTGTGTCTGCAAGAGCTGTGCAACCAGTCCCACATCCGGACACTTTCCCCACACAGGACGAGATGGTTTGACCCACTGTGTCTGTAAGAGCTGTGTAACCAATCCCACATCCACACCCTTTCCCCACACAGGAGGAGATGGTTTGACCCACTGTGACTGTAAGAGCTGTGAAACCAGTCCCACATCCACACCCTTTCCCCACACAGGAGGAGATGGTTTGACACACTGTGTCTGCAAGAGCTGTGAAACCAGTCCCACATCCCCACCCTTTCCCCACACAGGAGGAGATGGTTTGACCCACTGTGTCTGCAAGAGCTGTGAAACCAGTCCCACATCCACACCCTTTCCCCACACAGGAGGAGATGGTTTGACCCACTGTTTCTGCAAGAGCTGTGAAACCAGTCCCACATCCGCACACTTTCCCCACACAGGAGGAGATGGTTTGACCCATTGTGTCTGCAAGAGCTGTGAAACCAGTCCCACATCCACACCCTTTCCCCACACAGGAGGAGATGGTTTGACCCACTGTGACTGTAAGAGCTGTGAAACCAGTCCCACATCCGCACACTTTCCCCACACAGGAGGAGATGGTTTGACCCACTGTGTCTGTAAGAGCTGTGTAACCAGTCCCACATCCACACCCTTTCCCCACACAGGAGGAGATGGTTTGACACACTGTGTCTGCAAGAGCTGTGAAACCAGTCCCACATCCCCACCCTTTCCCCACACAGGAGGAGATCGTTTGACACACTGTGTCTGCAAGAGCTGTGAAACCAGTCCCACATCCGCACCCCTTCCCCACACAGGAGGAGATGGTTTGACCCACTGTGTCTGCAAGAGCTGTGAAACCAGTCCCACATCCCCATCCTTTCCCCACACAGGAGGAGATGGTTAGACCCACTGTGTCTGCAAGAGCTGTGAAACCAGTCCCACATCCACACTCTTTCCCCACACAGGAGGAGATGGTTTGACCCACTGTGTCTGCAAGAGCTGTGAAACCCAGTCCCACATCCGCACCCTTCCCCACACAGGAGGAGATGGTTTGACCCACTGTGTCTGCAAGAGCTGTGAAACCAGTTCCACATCCGCACGCTTTCCCCACACAGGAGGAGATGGTTTGACCCACTGTGTCTGAAAGAGCTGTGCAACCAGTCCCACATCCGCACCCTTTCCCCACACAGGAGGAGATGCAGACCCACTGTGACTGCAAGAGCTGTGAAACCAGTCCCACATCCGCACCCTTTCCCCACACAATAGGAGATGGTTTGACACAATGTGTCTGCAAGAGCTGTGAAACCAGTCCCACAGCCGCACACTTTTCCCACACAGGAGGGGATGGTTTGACCCACTGTGTCTGCAAGAGCTGTAAAACCAGTCCCACATCCGCACACTTTCCCCACACAGGAGGAGATGGTTTGACCCACTGTGTCTGCAATAGCTGTAAAACCAGTCCCACATCCGCACCCTTTCCCCACACAGGAGGAGATGGTTTGACCCACTGTGTCTGCAAGAGCTGTGAAGCCAGTCCCACATCCACAGCCTTTCCCCACACAGGAGGAGATGGTTTGACCCACTGTGTCTGCAAGAGCTGTGCAAACAGTCCCACATCCGCACCCTTTCCCCACACAGGAGGCCATTGTTTGACCCACTGTGTCTGCAAGAGCTGTGCAACCAGTCCCACATCCGCACACTTTCCCCACACAGGAGGAGATGGTTTGACCCACTGTGTCTGCAAGAGCTGTGAAACCGGTCCCACATCCGCACCCTTTCCCCTCACCGGAGGAGATGGTTTGACCCACTGTGTCTGCAAGAGCTGTGAAACTAGTCCAACATCCCCACCATTTCCCCACACAGGAGGAGATGGTTAGACCCACTGTGTCTGTAAGAGCTGTGCAACCAGTCCCACATCCACACCCTTTCCCCACACAGGAGGAGATGGTTTGACCCACAGTGTCTGTAAGAGCTGTGTAACCAGTCCCACATCCACACCCTTTCCCCACACAGGAGGAGATGGTTTGACACACTGTGTCTGCAAGAGCTGTGTAACCCAGTCCCACATCCGCACCCTTTCCCCACACAGGAGGGAATGGTTTGACACACTGTGTCTGCAAGAGCTGTGAAACCAGCCCCACATCCGGACCCTTTCCCCACACAGGAGGAGATGGTTTGACCCACTGTGTCTGCAAGAGCTGTGCAACCAGTCCCACATCCGCACACTTTCCCCACACAAGAGGAGATGGTTTGACCCACTGTGTCTGCAAGAGCTGTGAAACCAGTCCCACATCCCCACCCTTTCCCCACACAGGAGGAGATGGTTTGACCCACTGTGTCTGCAAGAGCTGTGAAACCAGTCCCACATCCACACCCTTTCCCCACACAGGAGGAGATGGTTTGACCCACTGTTTCTGCAAGAGCTGTGAAACCAGTCCCACATCCGCACACTTTCCCCACACAGGAGGAGATGGTTTGACCCATTGTGTCTGCAAGAGCTGTGAAACCAGTCCCACATCCACAGCCTTTCCCCACACAAGAGTAGATGGTTTGACCCACTGTGTCTGCAAGAGTTGTGAAACCAGTCCCACATCCCCACTCTTTCCCCACACAGGAGGAGATCGTTTGACCCACTGTGTCTGCAAGAGCTGTGAAACCAGTCCCACATCCGCACCCTTTCCCCACACAGGAGGAGATGGTTTGACCCACTGTGTCTGCAAGAGCTGTGAAATCAGTCCCACATCCCCACCCTTTCTCCACACAGCAGGAGATGGTTAGACACAATGTGTCTGCAAGAGCTGTGCAACCAGTCCCACATCCACAGCCTTTCCCCACACAGGAGGAGATGGTTAGACCCACTGTGTCTGCTAGAGCTGTGAAACCAGTCCCACATCCCCACCCTTTCCCCACAAGGAGGAGATAGTTTGACACACTGTGTCTGCAAGAGCTGTGAAACCAGTCCCACATCCACACTCTTTCCCCACACTGGAGGAGATGGTTTGACACACTGTGTCTGCAAGAGGTGTGAAACCCAGTCCCACATCCGCACCCTTCCCCACACAGGAGGAGATGGTTTGACCCACTGTGTCTGAAAGAGCTGTGAAACCATTCCCACATCCCCAACCTTTCCCCACACAGGAGGAGATGCAGACCCACTGTGACTGCAAGAGCTGTGAAACCAGTCCCACATCCGCAACCTTTCCCCACACAATAGGAGATGGTTTGACACAATGTGTCTGCAAGAGCTGTTAAACCAGTCCCACAACCGCACACTTTTCCCACACAGGAGGAGATGGTTTGACCCACTGTGTCTGCAAGAGCTGTAAAACCAGTCCCACATCCACACCCTTTCCCCACACAGGAGGAGATGGTTTGACCCACTGTGACTGTAAGAGCTGTGAAACCAGTCCCACATCCGCACACTTTCCCCACACAGGAGGAGATGGTTTGACCCACTGTGTCTGTAAGAGCTGTGTAACCAGTCCCACATCCACACCCTTTCCCCACACAGGAGGAGATGGTTTGACACACTGTGTCTGCAAGAGCTGTGCAACCAGTCCCACATCCGCACCCTTTCTCCCACAGGAGGAGATGGTTTGACACACTGTGTCTGCAAGAGCTGTGAAATCAGTCCCACATCCCCACCCTTTCTCCACACAGCAGGAGATGGTTAGACCCACTGTGTCTGCAAGAGCTGTGCAACCAGTCCCACATCCACAGCCTTTCCCCACACAGGAGGAGATGGTTAGACCCACTGTGTCTGCTAGAGCTGTGAAACCAGTCCCACATCCCCACCCTTTCCCCACACAGGAGGAGATCGTTTGACACACTGTGTCTGCAAGAGCTGTGAAACCAGTCCCACATCCGCACCCCTTCCCCACACAGGAGGAGATGGTTTGACCCACTGTGTCTGCAAGAGCTGTGAAACCAGTCCCACATCCCCATCCTTTCCCCACACAGGAGGAGATGGTTAGACCCACTGTGTCTGCAAGAGCTGTGAAACCAGTCCCACATCCACACTCTTTCCCCACACAGGAGGAGATGGTTTGACCCACTGTGTCTGCAAGAGCTGTGAAACCCAGTCCCACATCCGCACCCTTCCCCACACAGGAGGAGATGGTTTGACCCACTGTGTCTGCAAGAGTTGTGAAACCAGTCCCACATCCACACTCTTTCCCCACACAGGAGGAGATGGTTTTACCCACTGTGTCTGCAAGAGCTGTGAAACCCAGTCCCACATCCGCACCCTTCCCCACACAGGAGGAGATGGTTTGACCCACTGTGTCTGCAAGAGCTGTGAAACCAGTCCCACATCCACACCCTTTCCCCACACAGGAGGAGATGGTTTGACCCACTGTGTCTGAAAGAGCTGTGAAACCATTCCCACATCCCCAACCTTTCCCCACACAGGAGGAGATGCAGACCCACTGTGACTGCAAGAGCTGTGAAACCAGTCCCACATCCGCACCCTTTCCCCACACAATAGGAGATGGTTTGACACAATGTGTCTGCAAGAGCTGTGAAACCAGTCCCACAACCGCACACTTTTCCCACACAGGAGGAGATGGTTTGACCCACTGTGTCTGCAAGAGCTGTAAAACCAGTCCCACATCCGCACACTTTCCCCACACAGGAGGAGATGGTTTGACCCACTGTGTCTGCAATAGCTGTAAAACCAGTCCCACATCCGCACCCTTTCCCCACACAGGAGGAGATGGTTTGACCAACTGTGCCTGCAAGAGCTGTGAAACCACTCCCACATCCACAGCCTTTCCCCACACAGGAGGAGATGGTTTGACCCACTGTGTCTGCAAGAGCTGTGCAACCAGTCCCACATCCGCACCCTTTCCCCTCACCGGAGGAGATGGTTTGACCCACTGTGTCTGCAAGAGCTGTGAAACTAGTCCAACATCCCCACCATTTCCCCACACAAGAGGAGATGGTTTGACCCACTGTGTCTGCAAGAGCTGTGAAACCAGTCCCACATCCACAGCCTTTCCCCACACAGGAGGAGATGGTTTGACCCACTGTGTCTGCAAGAGCTGTGAAACCAGTCCCACATCCGCACACTTTCCCCACACAGGAGGAGATGGTTTGACCCACTGTGTCTTCAAGAGCTGTGCAACCAGTCCCACAACCACACACTTTACCCACACAGGAGGAGATGGTTTGACCCACTGTGTCTGCAAGAGCTGTGAAACCAGTCCCACATCCACACCCTTTCCCCACACAGGAGGAGATGTTTTGACCCACTGTGTCTGCAAGAGCAGTGCAACCAGTCCCACATCCGCACACTTTCCCCTCACAGGAGGAGATGGTTTGACCCACTGTGTCTGCAAGAGCTGTGAAACCAGTCCCACATCCACACCCTTTCCCCACACAGGAGGAGATGGTTTGACCCACTGTGTCTGCAAGAGCTGTGAAACCAGTCCCACATCCCCACCCTTTCCCCACACAGGAGGAGATGGTTTGACCCACTGTGTCTGCAAGAGCTGGGCAACCAGTCCCACATCCACACCCTTTCCCCACACAGGAGGAGATGGTTTGACACACTGTGTCTGTCAGAGCTGTGCAACCAGTCCCACATCCACACCCTTTCCCCACACAGGAGGAGATGGTTTGACACACTGTGTCTGCAAGAGCTGTGTAACCCAGTCCCACATCCGCACCCTTCCCCACACAGGAGGAGATGGTTTGACCCACTGTGTCTGCAAGAGCTGTGAAAACAGCCCCACATCCGCCCACTTTCCCCACACAGGAGGAGATGGTTTGACCCACTGAGTCTGCAAGAACTGTGAAACCAGTCCCACATCCGCACACTTTCCCCACACAGGAGGAGATGGGTTGACCCACTATGTCTGCAAGAGCTGTGAAACCAGTCCCACATCCCCACACTTTCCCCTCACAGGAGGAGATGTTTTGACCCACTATGTCTGCAAGAGCTGTGAAACCAGTTCCACATCCACACCCTTTCCCCACACAGGAGGAGATGGTTTGACCCACTGTGTCTGCAAGAGCTGTGCAACCAGTCCCACATCCGCACACTTTCCCCACACAGGAGGAGATGGTTTGACACACTGTGTCTGCAAGAGCTGTGCAACCAGTCCCACATCCGCACACTTTCCCCACACAGGAGGGGATGGTTTGACCCACTGTGTCTGCAAGAGCTGTGTAACCAGTCCCACATCCCCACCCTTTCCCCACACAGGAGGAGATGGTTTGACCCACTGTGTCTGCAAGAGCTGTAAAACCAGTCCCACATCCGCACACTTTCCCCACACAGGAGGAGATGGTTTGACCCACTGTGTCTGCAATAGCTGTAAAACCAGTCCCACATCCGCACCCTTTCCCCACACAGGAGGAGATGGTTTGACCCACTGTGTCTGCAAGAGCTGTGAAACCACTCCCACATCCACAGCCTTTCCCCACACAGGAGGAGATGGTTTGACCCACTGTGTCTGCAAGAGCTGTGCAACCAGTCCCACATCCGCACCCTTTCCCCACACAGGAGGCCATTGTTTGACCCTTTGTGTCTGCAAGAGCTGTGCAACCAGTCCCACATCCGCACCCTTTCCCCTCACCGGAGGAGATGGTTTGACTCACTGTGTCTGCAAGAGCTGTGAAACCAGTCCCACATCCACACGCTTTCCCCACACAGGAGGAGATGGTTTGACCGACTGCGTCTGCAAGAGCTGTGCAACCAGTCCCACATCCCCACCCTTTCCCCACACAGGAGGAGATGGTTTGACCCACTGTGTCTGCAAGAGCTGTGCAACCAGTCCCACATCCGGACACTTTCCCCACACAGGACGAGATGGTTTGACCCACTGTGTCTGTAAGAGCTGTGTAACCAGTCCCACATCCACACCCTTTCCCCACACAGGAGATGGTTTGACCCACTGTGTCTGCAAGACCTGTGCAACCAGTCCCACATCCGCACACTTTCCCCACACAGGAGGAGATGGTTTGACCCACTGTGTCTGCAAGAGCTGTGAAATCAGTCCCACATCCGCACCCTTTCTCCACACAGGAGGAGATGGTTAGACCCACTGTGTCTGCAAGAGCTGTGCAACCAGTCCCACATCCACAGCCTTTCCCCACACAAGAGGAGATGGTTTGACCCACTGTGTCTGCAAGAGTTGTGAAACCAGTCCCACATCCCCACCCTTTCCCCACACAGGAGGAGATGGTTTGACCCACTGTGTCTGCAAGAGCTGTGAAACCAGTCCCACATCCACACCCTTTCCCCACACAGGAGGAGATGGTTATACCCACTGTGTCTGCTAGAGCTGTGAAACCAGTCCCACATCCGCACCCTTTCCACACACAGGACGAGATGGTTTGACACACTGTGTCTACAAGAGCTGTGAAACCCAGTCCCACATCCGCACGCTTTCCCCACACAGGAGGAGATGGTTTGACACACTGTGTCTGCAAGAGCTGTGAAACCAGTTCCACATCCGCACGCTTTCCCCACACAGGAGGAGATGGTTTGACCCACTGTGTCTGAAAGAGCTGTGAAACCATTCCCACATCCCCAACCTTTCCCCACACAGGAGGAGATGCAGACCCACTGTGACTGCAAGAGCTGTGAAACCAGTCCCACATCCGCACCCTTTCCCCACACAATAGGAGATGTTTTGACACAATGTGTCTGCAATAGCTGTGAAACCAGTCCCACAACCGCACACTTTTCCCACACAGGAGGAGATGGTTTGACCACTGTGTCTGCAAGAGCTGTGAAAACAGCCCCACATCCGCCCACTTTCCCCACACAGGAGGAGATGGTTTGACCCACTGAGTCTGCAAGAACTGTGAAACCAGTCCCACATCCGCACACTTTCCCCACACAGGAGGAGATGGGTTGACCCACTATGTCTGCAAGAGCTGTGAAACCAGTCCCACATCCCCACACTTTCCCCTCACAGGAGGAGATGTTTTGACCCACTATGTCTGCAAGAGCTGTGAAACCAGTTCCACATCCACACCCTTTCCCCACACAGGAGGAGATGGTTTGACCCACTGTGTCTGCAAGAGCTGTGCAACCAGTCCCACATCCGCACACTTTCCCCACACAGGAGGAGATGGTTTGACACACTGTGTCTGCAAGAGCTGTGCAACCAGTCCCACATCCGCACACTTTCCCCACACAGGAGGGGATGGTTTGACCCACTGTGTCTGCAAGAGCTGTGTAACCAGTCCCACATCCCCACCCTTTCCCCACACAGGAGGAGATGGTTTGACCCACTGTGTCTGCAAGAGCTGTAAAACCAGTCCCACATCCGCACACTTTCCCCACACAGGAGGAGATGGTTTGACCCACTGTGTCTGCAATAGCTGTAAAACCAGTCCCACATCCGCACCCTTTCCCCACACAGGAGGAGATGGTTTGACCCACTGTGTCTGCAAGAGCTGTGAAACCACTCCCACATCCACAGCCTTTCCCCACACAGGAGGAGATGGTTTGACCCACTGTGTCTGCAAGAGCTGTGCAACCAGTCCCACATCCGCACCCTTTCCCCACACAGGAGGCCATTGTTTGACCCTTTGTGTCTGCAAGAGCTGTGCAACCAGTCCCACATCCGCACCCTTTCCCCTCACCGGAGGAGATGGTTTGACTCACTGTGTCTGCAAGAGCTGTGAAACCAGTCCCACATCCACACGCTTTCCCCACACAGGAGGAGATGGTTTGACCGACTGCGTCTGCAAGAGCTGTGCAACCAGTCCCACATCCCCACCCTTTCCCCACACAGGAGGAGATGGTTTGACCCACTGTGTCTGCAAGAGCTGTGCAACCAGTCCCACATCCGGACACTTTCCCCACACAGGACGAGATGGTTTGACCCACTGTGTCTGTAAGAGCTGTGTAACCAGTCCCACATCCACACCCTTTCCCCACACAGGAGATGGTTTGACCCACTGTGTCTGCAAGACCTGTGCAACCAGTCCCACATCCGCACACTTTCCCCACACAGGAGGAGATGGTTTGACCCACTGTGTCTGCAAGAGCTGTGAAATCAGTCCCACATCCGCACCCTTTCTCCACACAGGAGGAGATGGTTAGACCCACTGTGTCTGCAAGAGCTGTGCAACCAGTCCCACATCCACAGCCTTTCCCCACACAAGAGGAGATGGTTTGACCCACTGTGTCTGCAAGAGTTGTGAAACCAGTCCCACATCCCCACCCTTTCCCCACACAGGAGGAGATGGTTTGACCCACTGTGTCTGCAAGAGCTGTGAAACCAGTCCCACATCCACACCCTTTCCCCACACAGGAGGAGATGGTTATACCCACTGTGTCTGCTAGAGCTGTGAAACCAGTCCCACATCCGCACCCTTTCCACACACAGGACGAGATGGTTTGACACACTGTGTCTACAAGAGCTGTGAAACCCAGTCCCACATCCGCACGCTTTCCCCACACAGGAGGAGATGGTTTGACACACTGTGTCTGCAAGAGCTGTGAAACCAGTTCCACATCCGCACGCTTTCCCCACACAGGAGGAGATGGTTTGACCCACTGTGTCTGAAAGAGCTGTGAAACCATTCCCACATCCCCAACCTTTCCCCACACAGGAGGAGATGCAGACCCACTGTGACTGCAAGAGCTGTGAAACCAGTCCCACATCCGCACCCTTTCCCCACACAATAGGAGATGTTTTGACACAATGTGTCTGCAATAGCTGTGAAACCAGTCCCACAACCGCACACTTTTCCCACACAGGAGGAGATGGTTTGACCACTGTGTCTGCAAGAGCTGCAAAACCAGTCCCACATCCGCACACTTTCCCCACACAGGAGGAGATGGTTTGACCCACTGTGTCTGCAAGGGCTGTGAAACCACTCCCACATCCACAGCCTTTCCCCACACAGGAGGAGATGGTTTGACCCACTGTGTCTGCAAGAGCTGTGCAACCAGTCCCACATCCGCACCCTTTCCCCACACAGGAGGCCATTGTTTGACCCACTGTGTCTGCAAGAGCTGTGCAACCAGTCCCACATCCGCACACTTTCCCCACACAAGAGGAGATGGTTTGACCCACTGTGTCTGCAAGAGCTGTGAAACCAGTCCCACAACCACACACTTTACCCACACAGGAGGAGATGGTTTGACCCACTGTGTCTGCAAGAGATGTGAAACCAGTCCCACATCCACACCCTTTCCCCACACAGGAGGAGATGTTTTGACCCACTGTGTCTGCAAGAGCAGTGCAACCAGTCCCACATCCGCACACTTTCCCCACACAGGAGGAGATAGTTTGACACACTGTGTCTGCAAGAGCTGTGAAACCAGTCCCACATCCACACCCTTTCCCCACACAGGAGGAGATGGTTTGACCCACTGTGTCTGCAAGAGCTGTGAAACCAGTCCCAGATCCACACACTTTCCCCACACAGGAGGAGATGGTTTGACCCACTGTGTCTGCAAGAGCTGTGCAACCAGTCCCACATCCGCACACTTTCCCCACACAGGAGGAGATGGGTGACCCACTGTGTCTGCAAGACCTGTGCAACCAGTCCCACATCCGCACCCTTTCTCCACACAGGAGGAGATGGTTTGACCCACTGTGTCTGCAAGAGCTGTGAAACCAGTCCCACATCCGCACCCTTTCCCCACACAGGAGGAGATGGTTTGACCCACTGTGTCTGCAAGAGCTGTGAAACCAGTCCCACATCCACACCCTTTCCCCACACAGGAGATGGTTTGACCCACTGTGTCTGCAAGAGCTGTGTAACCAGTCCCACATCCACACACTTTCCCCACACAGGAGGAGATGGTTTGACCCACTGTGTCTGTAAGAGCTGTGTAACCAGTCCCACATCCACACCCTTTCCCCACACAGGAGGAGATGGTTAGACCCACTGTGTCTGTAAGAGCTGTGAAACCAGTCCCACATCCACACCCTTTCCCCACACAGGAGGAGATGGTTTGACCCACTGTGTCTGCAAGAGCTGTGAAACAATCCCACATCCGCACCCTTTCCCCACACAGGAGGAGATGGTTTGACCCACTGTGTCTGCAAGAGCTGTGAAACCAGTTCCACATCCGCACGCTTTCCCCACACAGGAGGAGATGGTTTGACCCACTGTGTCTGAAAGAGCTGTGAAACCATTCCCACATCCCCAACCTTTCCCCACACAGGAGGAGATGCAGACCCACTGTGACTGCAAGAGCTGTGAAACCAGTCCCACATCCGCAACATTTCCCCACACAATAGGAGATGGTTTGACACAATGTGTCTGCAAGAGCTGTGAAACCAGTCCCACAACCGCACACTTTTCCCACACAGGAGGAGATGGTTTGACCCACTGTGTCTGCAAGAGCTGTAAAACCAGTCCCACATCCCCATCCTTTCCCCACACAGGAGGAGATGGTTAGACCCACTGTGTCTGCAAGAGCTGTGAAACCAGTCCCACATCCACACTCTTTCCCCACACAGGAGGAGATGGTTTGACCCACTGTGTCTGCAAGAGCTGTGAAACCCAGTCCCACATCCGCACCCTTCCCCACACAGGAGGAGATGGTTTGACCCACTGTGTCTGCAAGAGCTGTGAAACCAGTTCCACATCCGCACGCTTTCCCCACACAGGAGGAGATGGTTTGACCCACTGTGTCTGAAAGAGCTGTGCAACCAGTCCCACATCCGCACCCTTTCCCCACACAGGAGGAGATGCAGACCCACTGTGACTGCAAGAGCTGTGAAACCAGTCCCACATCCGCACCCTTTCCCCACACAATAGGAGATGGTTTGACACAATGTGTCTGCAAGAGCTGTGAAACCAGTCCCACAACCGCACACTTTTCCCACACAGGAGGGGATGGTTTGACCCACTGTGTCTGCAAGAGCTGTAAAACCAGTCCCACATCCGCACACTTTCCCCACACAGGAGGAGATGGTTTGACCCACTGTGTCTGCAATAGCTGTAAAACCAGTCCCACATCCGCACCCTTTCCCCACACAGGAGGAGATGGTTTGACCCACTGTGTCTGCAAGAGCTGTGAAACCAGTCCCACATCCACAGCCTTTCCCCACACAGGAGGAGATGGTTTGACCCACTGTGTCTGCAAGAGCTGTGCAACCAGTCCCACATCCGCACCCTTTCCCCACACAGGAGGCCATTGTTTGACCCACTGTGTCTGCAAGAGCTGTGCAACCAGTCCCACATCCGCACCCTTTCCCCTCACCGGAGGAGATGGTTTGACCCACTGTGTCTGCAAGAGCTGTGAAACTAGTCCAACATCCCCACCATTTCCCCACACAGGAGGAGATGGTTAGACCCACTGTGTCTGTAAGAGCTGTGCAACCAGTCCCACATCCACACCCTTTCCCCACACAGGAGGAGATGGTTTGACCCACAGTGTCTGTAAGAGCTGTGTAACCAGTCCCACATCCACACCCTTTCCCCACACAGGAGGAGATGGTTTGACCCACTGTGACTGTAAGAGCTGTGAAACCAGTCCCACATCCGCACACTTTCCCCACACAGGAGGAGATGGTTTGACCCACTGTGTCTGTAAGAGCTGTGTAACCAGTCCCACATCCACACCCTTTCCCCACACAGGAGGAGATGGTTAGACCCACTGTGTCTGCAAGAGCTGTGCAACCAGTCCCACATCCACAGCCTTTCCCCACAGAAGAGGAGATGGTTTGACCCACTGTGTCTGCAAGAGCTGTGAAACCAGTCCCTCATCCCCACCCTTTCCCCACACAGGAGGAGATGGTTTGACCCACTGTGTCTGCAAGAGCTGTGAAACCAGTCCCACATCCGCACCCTTTCCCCACACAGGAGGAGATGGTTTGACCCACTGTGTCTGCAAGAGCTGTGAAATCAGTCCCACATCCCCACCCTTTCTCCACACAGCAGGAGATGGTTAGACCGACTGTGTCTGCAAGAGCTGTGCAACCAGTCCCACATCCACAGCCTTTCCCCACACAGGAGGAGATGGTTAGACCCACTGTGTCTGCTAGAGCTGTGAAACCAGTCCCACATCCCCACCCTTTCCCCACACAGGAGGAGATGGTTTGACACACTGTGTCTGCAAGAGCTGTGAAACCAGTCCCACATCCACAACCTTTCCCCACACAGGAGGAGATGGTTTGACACACTGTGTCTGCAAGAGCTGTGAAACCAGTCCCACATCCGCACCCCTTCCCCACAAAGGAGGAGATGGTTTGACCCACTGTGTCTGCAAGAGTTGTGAAACCAGTCCCACATCCACACTCTTTCCCCACACAGGAGGAGATGGTTTTACCCACTGTGTCTGCAAGAGCTGTGAAACCCAGTCCCACATCCGCACCCTTCCCCACACAGGAGGAGATGGTTAGACCCACTGTGTCTGTAAGAGCTGTGCAACCAGTCCCACATCCACACCCTTTCCCCACACAATAGGAGATGGTTTGACACAATGTGTCTGCAAGAGCTGTGAAACCAGTCCCACAACCGCACACTTTTCCCACACAGGAGGAGATGGTTTGACCCACTGTGTCTGCAAGAGCTGTAAAACCAGTCCCACATCCGCACACTTTCCCCACACAGGAGGAGATGGTTTGACCCACTGTGTCTGCAATAGCTGTAAAACCAGTCCCACATCCGCACCCTTTCCCCACACAGGAGGAGATGGTTTGACCAACTGTGTCTGCAAGAGCTGTGAAACCACTCCCACATCCACAGCCTTTCCCCACACAGGAGGAGATGGTTTGACCCACTGTGTCTGCAAGAGCTGTGCAACAAGTCCCACATCCGCACCCTTTCCCCACACAGGAGGCCATTGTTTGACCCACTGTGTCTGCAAGAGCTGTGCAACCAGTCCCACATCCGCACCCTTTCCCCTCACCAGAGGAGATGGTTTGACCCACTGTGTCTGCAAGAGCTGTGAAACTAGTCCAACATCCCCACCATTTCCCCACACAGGAGGAGATGGTTTGACCCACTGTGTCTGCAAGAGCTGTGAAACCAGTCCCACATCCACAGCCTTTCCCCACACAGGAGGAGATGGTTTGACCCACTGTGTCTGCAAGAGCTGTGAAACCAGTCCCACATCCGCACACTTTCCCCACACAGGAGGAGATGGTTTGACCCACTGTGTCTTCAAGAGCTGTGCAACCAGTCCCACAACCACACACTTTACCCACACAGGAGGAGATGGTTTGACCCACTGTGTCTGCAAGAGCTGTGAAACCAGTCCCACATCCACACCCTTTCCCCACACAGGAGGAGATGTTTTGACCCACTGTGTCTGCAAGAGCAGTGCAACCAGTCCCACATCCGCACACTTTCCCCTCACAGGAGGAGATGGTTTGACCCACTGTGTCTGCAAGAGCTGTGAAACCAGTCCCACATCCACACCCTTTCCCCACACAGGAGGAGATGGTTTGACCCACTGTGTCTGCAAGAGCTGTGAAACCAGTCCCACATCCCCACCCTTTCCCCACACAGGAGGAGATGGTTTGACCCACTGTGTCTGCAAGAGCTGTGCAACCAGTCCCACATCCGCACACTTTCCCCACACAGGAGGAGATGGTTTGACCCACTGTGTCTGCAAGAGCTGTGAAACCAGTCCCACATCCCCACCCTTTCCCCACACAGGAGGAGATGGTTTGACCCACTGTGTCTGCAAGAGCTGTGCAACCAGTCCCACATCCACACCCTTTCCCCACACAGGAGGAGATGGTTTGACACACTGTGTCTGTCAGAGCTGTGCAACCAGTCCCACATCCACACCCTTTCCCCACACAGGAGGAGATGGTTTGACACACTGTGTCTGCAAGAGCTGTGTAACCCAGTCCCACATCCGCACCCTTCCCCACACAGGAGGAGATGGTTTGACCCACTGTGTCTGCAAGAGCTGTGAAACCAGCCCCACCTCCGCCCACTTTCCCCACACAGGAGGAGATGGTTTGACCCACTGAGTCTGCAAGAACTGTGAAACCAGTCCCACATCCGCACACTTTCCCCACACAGGAGGAGATGGGTTGACCCACTATGTCTGCAAGAGCTGTGAAACCAGTCCCACATCCCCACACTTTCCCCTCACAGGAGGAGATATTTTGACCCACTATGTCTGCAAGAGCTGTGAAACCAGTTCCACATCCACACCCTTTCCCCACACAGGAGGAGATGGTTTGACCCACTGTGTCTGCAAGAGCTGTGAAACCAGTCCCACATCCGCACCCTTTCCACACACAGGAGGAGATGGTTTGACACACTGTGTCTACAAGAGCTGTGAAACCCAGTCCCACATCCACACCCTTTCCCCACACAGGAGGAGATGGTTAGACCCACTGTGTCTGTAAGAGCTGTGAAACCAGTCCCACATCCACACCCTTTCCCCACACAGGAGGAGATGGTTTGACCCACTGTGTCTGCAAGAGCTGTGAAACAATCCCACATCCGCACCCTTTCCCCACACAGGAGGAGATGGTTTGACCCACTGTGTCTGCAAGAGCTGTGAAACCAGTTCCACATCCGCACGCTTTCCCCACACAGGAGGAGATGGTTTGACCCACTGTGTCTGAAAGAGCTGTGAAACCATTCCCACATCCCCAACCTTTCCCCACACAGGAGGAGATGCAGACCCACTGTGACTGCAAGAGCTGTGAAACCAGTCCCACATCCGCAACATTTCCCCACACAATAGGAGATGGTTTGACACAATGTGTCTGCAAGAGCTGTGAAACCAGTCCCACAACCGCACACTTTTCCCACACAGGAGGAGATGGTTTGACCCACTGTGTCTGCAAGAGCTGTAAAACCAGTCCCACATCCCCATCCTTTCCCCACACAGGAGGAGATGGTTAGACCCACTGTGTCTGCAAGAGCTGTGAAACCAGTCCCACATCCACACTCTTTCCCCACACAGGAGGAGATGGTTTGACCCACTGTGTCTGCAAGAGCTGTGAAACCCAGTCCCACATCCGCACCCTTCCCCACACAGGAGGAGATGGTTTGACCCACTGTGTCTGCAAGAGCTGTGAAACCAGTTCCACATCCGCACGCTTTCCCCACACAGGAGGAGATGGTTTGACCCACTGTGTCTGAAAGAGCTGTGCAACCAGTCCCACATCCGCACCCTTTCCCCACACAGGAGGAGATGCAGACCCACTGTGACTGCAAGAGCTGTGAAACCAGTCCCACATCCGCACCCTTTCCCCACACAATAGGAGATGGTTTGACACAATGTGTCTGCAAGAGCTGTGAAACCAGTCCCACAACCGCACACTTTTCCCACACAGGAGGGGATGGTTTGACCCACTGTGTCTGCAAGAGCTGTAAAACCAGTCCCACATCCGCACACTTTCCCCACACAGGAGGAGATGGTTTGACCCACTGTGTCTGCAATAGCTGTAAAACCAGTCCCACATCCGCACCCTTTCCCCACACAGGAGGAGATGGTTTGACCCACTGTGTCTGCAAGAGCTGTGAAACCAGTCCCACATCCACAGCCTTTCCCCACACAGGAGGAGATGGTTTGACCCACTGTGTCTGCAAGAGCTGTGCAACCAGTCCCACATCCGCACCCTTTCCCCACACAGGAGGCCATTGTTTGACCCACTGTGTCTGCAAGAGCTGTGCAACCAGTCCCACATCCGCACCCTTTCCCCTCACCGGAGGAGATGGTTTGACCCACTGTGTCTGCAAGAGCTGTGAAACTAGTCCAACATCCCCACCATTTCCCCACACAGGAGGAGATGGTTAGACCCACTGTGTCTGTAAGAGCTGTGCAACCAGTCCCACATCCACACCCTTTCCCCACACAGGAGGAGATGGTTTGACCCACAGTGTCTGTAAGAGCTGTGTAACCAGTCCCACATCCACACCCTTTCCCCACACAGGAGGAGATGGTTTGACCCACTGTGACTGTAAGAGCTGTGAAACCAGTCCCACATCCGCACACTTTCCCCACACAGGAGGAGATGGTTTGACCCACTGTGTCTGTAAGAGCTGTGTAACCAGTCCCACATCCACACCCTTTCCCCACACAGGAGGAGATGGTTAGACCCACTGTGTCTGCAAGAGCTGTGCAACCAGTCCCACATCCACAGCCTTTCCCCACAGAAGAGGAGATGGTTTGACCCACTGTGTCTGCAAGAGCTGTGAAACCAGTCCCTCATCCCCACCCTTTCCCCACACAGGAGGAGATGGTTTGACCCACTGTGTCTGCAAGAGCTGTGAAACCAGTCCCACATCCGCACCCTTTCCCCACACAGGAGGAGATGGTTTGACCCACTGTGTCTGCAAGAGCTGTGAAATCAGTCCCACATCCCCACCCTTTCTCCACACAGCAGGAGATGGTTAGACCGACTGTGTCTGCAAGAGCTGTGCAACCAGTCCCACATCCACAGCCTTTCCCCACACAGGAGGAGATGGTTAGACCCACTGTGTCTGCTAGAGCTGTGAAACCAGTCCCACATCCCCACCCTTTCCCCACACAGGAGGAGATGGTTTGACACACTGTGTCTGCAAGAGCTGTGAAACCAGTCCCACATCCACAACCTTTCCCCACACAGGAGGAGATGGTTTGACACACTGTGTCTGCAAGAGCTGTGAAACCAGTCCCACATCCGCACCCCTTCCCCACAAAGGAGGAGATGGTTTGACCCACTGTGTCTGCAAGAGTTGTGAAACCAGTCCCACATCCACACTCTTTCCCCACACAGGAGGAGATGGTTTTACCCACTGTGTCTGCAAGAGCTGTGAAACCCAGTCCCACATCCGCACCCTTCCCCACACAGGAGGAGATGGTTAGACCCACTGTGTCTGTAAGAGCTGTGCAACCAGTCCCACATCCACACCCTTTCCCCACACAATAGGAGATGGTTTGACACAATGTGTCTGCAAGAGCTGTGAAACCAGTCCCACAACCGCACACTTTTCCCACACAGGAGGAGATGGTTTGACCCACTGTGTCTGCAAGAGCTGTAAAACCAGTCCCACATCCGCACACTTTCCCCACACAGGAGGAGATGGTTTGACCCACTGTGTCTGCAATAGCTGTAAAACCAGTCCCACATCCGCACCCTTTCCCCACACAGGAGGAGATGGTTTGACCAACTGTGTCTGCAAGAGCTGTGAAACCACTCCCACATCCACAGCCTTTCCCCACACAGGAGGAGATGGTTTGACCCACTGTGTCTGCAAGAGCTGTGCAACAAGTCCCACATCCGCACCCTTTCCCCACACAGGAGGCCATTGTTTGACCCACTGTGTCTGCAAGAGCTGTGCAACCAGTCCCACATCCGCACCCTTTCCCCTCACCAGAGGAGATGGTTTGACCCACTGTGTCTGCAAGAGCTGTGAAACTAGTCCAACATCCCCACCATTTCCCCACACAGGAGGAGATGGTTTGACCCACTGTGTCTGCAAGAGCTGTGAAACCAGTCCCACATCCACAGCCTTTCCCCACACAGGAGGAGATGGTTTGACCCACTGTGTCTGCAAGAGCTGTGAAACCAGTCCCACATCCGCACACTTTCCCCACACAGGAGGAGATGGTTTGACCCACTGTGTCTTCAAGAGCTGTGCAACCAGTCCCACAACCACACACTTTACCCACACAGGAGGAGATGGTTTGACCCACTGTGTCTGCAAGAGCTGTGAAACCAGTCCCACATCCACACCCTTTCCCCACACAGGAGGAGATGTTTTGACCCACTGTGTCTGCAAGAGCAGTGCAACCAGTCCCACATCCGCGCACTTTCCCCTCACAGGAGGAGATGGTTTGACCCACTGTGTCTGCAAGAGCTGTGAAACCAGTCCCACATCCACACCCTTTCCCCACACAGGAGGAGATGGTTTGACCCACTGTGTCTGCAAGAGCTGTGAAACCAGTCCCACATCCCCACCCTTTCCCCACACAGGAGGAGATGGTTTGACCCACTGTGTCTGCAAGAGCTGTGCAACCAGTCCCACATCCGCACACTTTCCCCACACAGGAGGAGATGGTTTGACCCACTGTGTCTGCAAGAGCTGTGAAACCAGTCCCACATCCCCACCCTTTCCCCACACAGGAGGAGATGGTTTGACCCACTGTGTCTGCAAGAGCTGTGCAACCAGTCCCACATCCACACCCTTTCCCCACACAGGAGGAGATGGTTTGACACACTGTGTCTGTCAGAGCTGTGCAACCAGTCCCACATCCACACCCTTTCCCCACACAGGAGGAGATGGTTTGACACACTGTGTCTGCAAGAGCTGTGTAACCCAGTCCCACATCCGCACCCTTCCCCACACAGGAGGAGATGGTTTGACCCACTGTGTCTGCAAGAGCTGTGAAACCAGCCCCACCTCCGCCCACTTTCCCCACACAGGAGGAGATGGTTTGACCCACTGAGTCTGCAAGAACTGTGAAACCAGTCCCACATCCGCACACTTTCCCCACACAGGAGGAGATGGGTTGACCCACTATGTCTGCAAGAGCTGTGAAACCAGTCCCACATCCCCACACTTTCCCCTCACAGGAGGAGATATTTTGACCCACTATGTCTGCAAGAGCTGTGAAACCAGTTCCACATCCACACCCTTTCCCCACACAGGAGGAGATGGTTTGACCCACTGTGTCTGCAAGAGCTGTGAAACCAGTCCCACATCCGCACCCTTTCCACACACAGGAGGAGATGGTTTGACACACTGTGTCTGCAAGAGCTGTGTAACCCAGTCCCACATCCGCACCCTTCCCCACACAGGAGGAGATGGTTTGACCCACTGTGTCTGCAAGAGCTGTGAAACCAGCCCCACCTCCGCCCACTTTCCCCACACAGGAGGAGATGGTTTGACCCACTGAGTCTGCAAGAACTGTGAAACCAGTCCCACATCCGCACACTTTCCCCACACAGGAGGAGATGGGTTGACCCACTATGTCTGCAAGAGCTGTGAAACCAGTCCCACATCCCCACACTTTCCCCTCACAGGAGGAGATATTTTGACCCACTATGTCTGCAAGAGCTGTGAAACCAGTTCCACATCCACACCCTTTCCCCACACAGGAGGAGATGGTTTGACCCACTGTGTCTGCAAGAGCTGTGAAACCAGTCCCACATCCGCACCCTTTCCACACACAGGAGGAGATGGTTTGACACACTGTGTCTACAAGAGCTGTGAAACCCAGTCCCACATCCACACCCTTTCCCCACACAGGAGGAGATGGTTAGACCCACTGTGTCTGTAAGAGCTGTGAAACCAGTCCCACATCCACACCCTTTCCCCACACAGGAGGAGATGGTTTGACCCACTGTGTCTGCAAGAGCTGTGAAACAATCCCACATCCGCACCCTTTCCCCACACAGGAGGAGATGGTTTGACCCACTGTGTCTGCAAGAGCTGTGAAACCAGTTCCACATCCGCACGCTTTCCCCACACAGGAGGAGATGGTTTGACCCACTGTGTCTGAAAGAGCTGTGAAACCATTCCCACATCCCCAACCTTTCCCCACACAGGAGGAGATGCAGACCCACTGTGACTGCAAGAGCTGTGAAACCAGTCCCACATCCGCAACATTTCCCCACACAATAGGAGATGGTTTGACACAATGTGTCTGCAAGAGCTGTGAAACCAGTCCCACAACCGCACACTTTTCCCACACAGGAGGAGATGGTTTGACCCACTGTGTCTGCAAGAGCTGTAAAACCAGTCCCACATCCCCATCCTTTCCCCACACAGGAGGAGATGGTTAGACCCACTGTGTCTGCAAGAGCTGTGAAACCAGTCCCACATCCACACTCTTTCCCCACACAGGAGGAGATGGTTTGACCCACTGTGTCTGCAAGAGCTGTGAAACCCAGTCCCACATCCGCACCCTTCCCCACACAGGAGGAGATGGTTTGACCCACTGTGTCTGCAAGAGCTGTGAAACCAGTCCCACATCCGCACGCTTTCCCCACACAGGAGGAGATGGTTTGACCCACTGTGTCTGAAAGAGCTGTGCAACCAGTCCCACATCCGCACCCTTTCCCCACACAGGAGGAGATGCAGACCCACTGTGACTGCAAGAGCTGTGAAACCAGTCCCACATCCGCACCCTTTCCCCACACAATAGGAGATGGTTTGACACAATGTGTCTGCAAGAGCTGTGAAACCAGTCCCACAACCGCACACTTTTCCCACACAGGAGGGGATGGTTTGACCCACTGTGTCTGCAAGAGCTGTAAAACCAGTCCCACATCCGCACACTTTCCCCACACAGGAGGAGATGGTTTGACCCACTGTGTCTGCAATAGCTGTAAAACCAGTCCCACATCCGCACCCTTTCCCCACACAGGAGGAGATGGTTTGACCCACTGTGTCTGCAAGAGCTGTGAAACCAGTCCCACATCCACAGCCTTTCCCCACACAGGAGGAGATGGTTTGACCCACTGTGTCTGCAAGAGCTGTGCAACCAGTCCCACATCCGCACCCTTTCCCCACACAGGAGGCCATTGTTTGACCCACTGTGTCTGCAAGAGCTGTGCAACCAGTCCCACATCCGCACCCTTTCCCCTCACCGGAGGAGATGGTTTGACCCACTGTGTCTGCAAGAGCTGTGAAACTAGTCCAACATCCCCACCATTTCCCCACACAGGAGGAGATGGTTAGACCCACTGTGTCTGTAAGAGCTGTGCAACCAGTCCCACATCCACACCCTTTCCCCACACAGGAGGAGATGGTTTGACCCACAGTGTCTGTAAGAGCTGTGTAACCAGTCCCACATCCACACCCTTTCCCCACACAGGAGGAGATGGTTTGACCCACTGTGACTGTAAGAGCTGTGAAACCAGTCCCACATCCGCACACTTTCCCCACACAGGAGGAGATGGTTTGACCCACTGTGTCTGTAAGAGCTGTGTAACCAGTCCCACATCCACACCCTTTCCCCACACAGGAGGAGATGGTTAGACCCACTGTGTCTGCAAGAGCTGTGCAACCAGTCCCACATCCACAGCCTTTCCCCACAGAAGAGGAGATGGTTTGACCCACTGTGTCTGCAAGAGCTGTGAAACCAGTCCCTCATCCCCACCCTTTCCCCACACAGGAGGAGATGGTTTGACCCACTGTGTCTGCAAGAGCTGTGAAACCAGTCCCACATCCGCACCCTTTCCCCACACAGGAGGAGATGGTTTGACCCACTGTGTCTGCAAGAGCTGTGAAATCAGTCCCACATCCCCACCCTTTCTCCACACAGCAGGAGATGGTTAGACCGACTGTGTCTGCAAGAGCTGTGCAACCAGTCCCACATCCACAGCCTTTCCCCACACAGGAGGAGATGGTTAGACCCACTGTGTCTGCTAGAGCTGTGAAACCAGTCCCACATCCCCACCCTTTCCCCACACAGGAGGAGATGGTTTGACACACTGTGTCTGCAAGAGCTGTGAAACCAGTCCCACATCCACAACCTTTCCCCACACAGGAGGAGATGGTTTGACACACTGTGTCTGCAAGAGCTGTGAAACCAGTCCCACATCCGCACCCCTTCCCCACAAAGGAGGAGATGGTTTGACCCACTGTGTCTGCAAGAGTTGTGAAACCAGTCCCACATCCACACTCTTTCCCCACACAGGAGGAGATGGTTTTACCCACTGTGTCTGCAAGAGCTGTGAAACCCAGTCCCACATCCGCACCCTTCCCCACACAGGAGGAGATGGTTAGACCCACTGTGTCTGTAAGAGCTGTGCAACCAGTCCCACATCCACACCCTTTCCCCACACAATAGGAGATGGTTTGACACAATGTGTCTGCAAGAGCTGTGAAACCAGTCCCACAACCGCACACTTTTCCCACACAGGAGGAGATGGTTTGACCCACTGTGTCTGCAAGAGCTGTAAAACCAGTCCCACATCCGCACACTTTCCCCACACAGGAGGAGATGGTTTGACCCACTGTGTCTGCAATAGCTGTAAAACCAGTCCCACATCCGCACCCTTTCCCCACACAGGAGGAGATGGTTTGACCAACTGTGTCTGCAAGAGCTGTGAAACCACTCCCACATCCACAGCCTTTCCCCACACAGGAGGAGATGGTTTGACCCACTGTGTCTGCAAGAGCTGTGCAACAAGTCCCACATCCGCACCCTTTCCCCACACAGGAGGCCATTGTTTGACCCACTGTGTCTGCAAGAGCTGTGCAACCAGTCCCACATCCGCACCCTTTCCCCTCACCAGAGGAGATGGTTTGACCCACTGTGTCTGCAAGAGCTGTGAAACTAGTCCAACATCCCCACCATTTCCCCACACAGGAGGAGATGGTTTGACCCACTGTGTCTGCAAGAGCTGTGAAACCAGTCCCACATCCACAGCCTTTCCCCACACAGGAGGAGATGGTTTGACCCACTGTGTCTGCAAGAGCTGTGAAACCAGTCCCACATCCACACCCTTTCCCCACACAGGAGGAGATGTTTTGACCCACTGTGTCTGCAAGAGCAGTGCAACCAGTCCCACATCCGCACACTTTCCCCTCACAGGAGGAGATGGTTTGACCCACTGTGTCTGCAAGAGCTGTGAAACCAGTCCCACATCCACACCCTTTCCCCACACAGGAGGAGATGGTTTGACCCACTGTGTCTGCAAGAGCTGTGAAACCAGTCCCACATCCCCACCCTTTCCCCACACAGGAGGAGATGGTTTGACCCACTGTGTCTGCAAGAGCTGTGCAACCAGTCCCACATCCGCACACTTTCCCCACACAGGAGGAGATGGTTTGACCCACTGTGTCTGCAAGAGCTGTGAAACCAGTCCCACATCCCCACCCTTTCCCCACACAGGAGGAGATGGTTTGACCCACTGTGTCTGCAAGAGCTGTGCAACCAGTCCCACATCCACACCCTTTCCCCACACAGGAGGAGATGGTTTGACACACTGTGTCTGTCAGAGCTGTGCAACCAGTCCCACATCCACACCCTTTCCCCACACAGGAGGAGATGGTTTGACACACTGTGTCTGCAAGAGCTGTGTAACCCAGTCCCACATCCGCACCCTTCCCCACACAGGAGGAGATGGTTTGACCCACTGTGTCTGCAAGAGCTGTGAAACCAGCCCCACCTCCGCCCACTTTCCCCACACAGGAGGAGATGGTTTGACCCACTGAGTCTGCAAGAACTGTGAAACCAGTCCCACATCCGCACACTTTCCCCACACAGGAGGAGATGGGTTGACCCACTATGTCTGCAAGAGCTGTGAAACCAGTCCCACATCCCCACACTTTCCCCTCACAGGAGGAGATATTTTGACCCACTATGTCTGCAAGAGCTGTGAAACCAGTTCCACATCCACACCCTTTCCCCACACAGGAGGAGATGGTTTGACCCACTGTGTCTGCAAGAGCTGTGAAACCAGTCCCACATCCGCACCCTTTCCACACACAGGAGGAGATGGTTTGACACACTGTGTCTACAAGAGCTGTGAAACCCAGTCCCACATCCGCACGCTTTCCCCACACAGGAGGAGATGGTTTGACACACTGTGTCTGCAAGAGCTGTGAAACCAGTTCCACATCCGCACGCTTTCCCCACACAGGAGGAGATGGTTTGACCCACTGTGTCTGAAAGAGCTGTGAAACCATTCCCACATCCCCAACCTTTCCCCACACAGGAGGAGATGCAGACCCACTGTGACTGCAAGAGCTGTGAAACCAGTCCCACATCCGCACCCTTTCCCCACACAATAGGAGATGTTTTGACACAATGTGTCTGCAATAGCTGTGAAACCAGTCCCACAACCGCACACTTTTCCCACACAGGAGGAGATGGTTTGACCACTGTGTCTGCAAGAGCTGCAAAACCAGTCACACATCCGCACACTTTCCCCACACAGGAGGAGATGGTTTGACCCACTGTGTCTGCAAGGGCTGTGAAACCACTCCCACATCCACAGCCTTTCCCCACACAGGAGGAGATGGTTTGACCCACTGTGTCCGCAAGAGCTGTGCAACCAGTCCCACATCCGCACCCTTTCCCCACACAGGAGGCCATTGTTTGACCCACTGTGTCTGCAAGAGCTGTGCAACCAGTCCCACAACCACACACTTTACCCACACAGGAGGAGATGGTTTGACCCACTGTGTCTGCAAGAGATGTGAAACCAGTCCCACATCCACACCCTTTCCCCACACAGGAGGAGATGTTTTGACCCACTGTGTCTGCAAGAGCAGTGCAACCAGTCCCACATCCGCACACTTTCCCCACACAGGAGGAGATAGTTTGACAAACTGTGTCTGCAAGAGCTGTGAAACCAGTCCCACATCCACACCCTTTCCACACACAGGAGGAGATGGTTTGACCCACTGTGTCTGCAAGAGCTGTGAAACCAGTCCCACATCCGCACACTTTCCCCACACAGGAGGAGATGGGTGACCCACTGTGTCTGCAAGAGCTGTGAAACCAGTCCCACATCCGCACCCTTTCTCCACACAGGAGGAGATGGTTTGACCCACTGTGTCTGCAAGAGCTGTGAAACCAGTCCCACATCCGCACCCTTTCCCCACACAGGAGGAGATGGTTTGACCCACTGTGTCTGCAAGAGCTGTGAAACCAGTCCCACATCCACACCCTTTCCCCACACAGGAGATGGTTTGACCCACTGTGTCTGCAAGAGCTGTGTAACCAGTCCCACATCCACACACTTTCCCCACACAGGAGGAGATGGTTTGACCCACTGTGTCTGCAAGAGCTGTGAAACCAGTCCCACATCCGCACCCTATCCCCACACAGGAGGAGATGGTTTGACCCACTGTGTCTGTCAGAGCTGTGCAACCAGTCCCACATCCACACCCTTTCCCCACACAGGAGGAGATGGTTTGACCCACTGTGTCTCTAAGAGCTGTGTAACCAGTCGCACATCCACACCCTTTCCCCACACAGGAGGAGATGGTTTGACCCACTGTGACTGTAAGAGCTGTGAAACCAGTCCCACATCCGCACACTTTCCCCACACAGGAGGAGATGGTTTGACCCACTGTGTCTGTAAGAGCTGTGTAACCAGTCCCACATCCACACCCTTTCCCCACACAGGAGGAGATGGTTAGACCCACTGTGTCTGTAAGAGCTGTGAAACCAGTCCCACATCCACACCCTTTCCCCACACAGGAGGAGATGGTTTGACCCACTGTGTCTGCAAGAGCTGTGAAACAATCCCACATCCGCACCCTTTCCCCACACAGGAGGAGATGGTTTGACACACTGTGTCTGCAAGAGCTGTGAAATCAGTCCCACATCCCCACCCTTTCTCCACACAGCAGGAGATGGTTAGACCCACTGTGTCTGCAAGAGCTGTGCAACCAGTCCCACATCCACACTCTTTCCCCACACAGGAGGAGATGGTTTTACCCACTGTGTCTGCAAGAGCTGTGAAACCCAGTCCCACATCCGCACCCTTCCCCACACAGGAGGAGATGGTTTGACCCACTGTGTCTGAAAGAGCTGTGAAACCATTCCCACATCCCCAACCTTTCCCCACACTGGAGGAGATGCAGACCCACTGTGACTGCAAGAGCTGTGAAACCAGTCCCACATCCGCACCCTTTCCCCACACAATAGGAGATGGTTTGACACAATGTGTCTGCAAGAGCTGTGAAACCATTCCCACAACCGCACACTTTTCCCACACAGGAGGAGATGGTTTGACCCACTGTGTCTGTAAGAGCTGTGAAACCAGTCCCACATCCGCACCCTTTCCCCACACAGGAGGAGATGGTTTGACCCACTGTGTCTGCAAGAGCTGTAAAACCAGTCCCACATCCGCACACTTTCCCCACACAGGAGGAGATGGTTTGACCCACTGTGTCTGCAATAGCTGTAAAACCAGTCCCACATCCGCACCCTTTCCCCACACAGGAGGAGATGGTTTGACCAACTGTGTCTGCAAGAGCTGTGAAACCACTCCCACATCCACAGCCTTCCCCACACAGGAGGAGATGGTTTGACCCACTGTGTCTGCAAGAGCTGTGCAACCAGTCCCACATCCGCACCCTTTCCCCACACAGGAGGCCATTGTTTGACCCACTGTGTCTGCAAGAGCTGTGCAACCAGTCCCACATCCGCACCCTTTCCCCTCACCGGAGGAGATGGTTTGACCCACTGTGTCTGCAAGAGCTGTGAAACTACTCCAACATCCCCACCATTTCCCCACACAGGAGGAGATGGTTTGACCCACTGTGTCTTCAAGAGCTGTGCAACCAGTCACACAACCACACACTTTACCCACACAGGAGGAGATGGTTTGACCCACTGTGTCTGCAAGAGCTGTGAAAAAAGTCCCACATCCACACCCTTTCCCCACACAGGAGGAGATGGTTTGACCCACTGTGTATGCAAGAGCAGTGCAACCAGTCCCACATCCGCACACTTTCCCCTCACAGGAGGAGATGGTTTGACCCACTGTGTCTGCAAGAGCTGTGAAACCAGTCCCACATCCACACCCTTTCCCCACACAGGAGGAGATGGTTTGACCCACTGTGTCTGCAAGAGCTGTGAAACCAGTCCCACATCCCCACCCTTTCCCCACACAGGAGGAGATGGTTTGACCCACTGTGTCTGCAAGAGCTGTGCAACCAGTCCCACATCCACACCCTTTCCCCACACAGGAGGAGATGGTTTGACACACTGTGTCTGTCAGAGCTGTGTAACCCAGTCCCACATCCGCACCCTTCCCCACACAGGAGGAGATGGTTTGACCCACTGTGTCTGCAAGAGCTGTGCAACCAGTCCCACATCCACACCCTTTCCCCACACAGGAGGAGATGGTTTGACACACTGTGTCTGTCAGAGCTGTGTAACCCAGTCCCACATCCGCACCCTTCCCCACACAGGAGGAGATGGTTAGACCCACTGTGTCTGCAAGAGCTGTGCAACCAGTCCCACATCCACAGCCTTTCCCCACACAGGAGGAGATGGTTAGACCCACTGTGTCTGCTAGAGCTGTGAAACCAGTCCCACATCCCCACCCTTTCCCCACACAGGAGGAGATCGTTTGACACACTGTGTCTGCAAGAGCTGTGAAACCAGTCCCACATCCGCACCCCTTCCCCACACAGGAGGAGATGGTTTGACCCACTGTGTCTGCAAGAGCTGTGAAACCCAGTCCCACATCCCCATCCTTTCCCCACACAGGAGGAGATGGTTAGACCCACTGTGTCTGCAAGAGCTGTGAAACCAGTCCCACATCCACACTCTTTCCCCACACAGGAGGAGATGGTTTGACCCACTGTGTCTGCAAGAGCTGTGAAACCCAGTCCCACATCCGCACCCTTCCCCACACAGGAGGAGATGGTTTGACCCACTGTGTCTGCAAGAGCTGTGAAACCAGTTCCACATCCGCACGCTTTCCCCACACAGGAGGAGATGTTTTGACCCACTGTGTCTGAAAGAGCTGTGCAACCAGTCCCACATCCGCACCCTTTCCCCACACAGGAGGAGATGCAGACCCACTGTGACTGCAAGAGCTGTGAAACCACTCCCACATCCGCACCCTTTCCCCACACAATAGGAGATGGTTTGACACAATCTGTCTGCAAGAGCTGTGAAACCAGTCCCACAACCGCACACTTTTCCCACACAGGAGGGGATGGTTTGACCCACTGTGTCTGCAAGAGCTGTAAAACCAGTCCCACATCCGCACACTTTCCCCACACAGGAGGAGATGGTTTGACCCACTGTGTCTGCAATAGCTGTAAAACCAGTCCCACATCCGCACCCTTTCCCCACACAGGAGGAGATGGTTTGACCCACTGTGTCTGCAAGAGCTGTGAAACCAGTCCCACATCCACAGCCTTTCCCCACACAGGAGGAGATGGTTTGACTCACTGTGTCTGCAAGAGCTGTGCAACCAGTCCCACATCCGCACCCTTTCCCCACACAGGAGGCCATTGTTTGACCCACTGTGTCTGCAAGAGCTGTGCAACCAGTCCCACATCCGCACCCTTTCCCCTCACCGGAGGAGATGGTTTGACCCACTGTGTCTGCAAGAGCTGTGAAAGTAGTCCAACATCCCCACCATTTCCCCACACAGGAGGAGATGGTTAGACCCACTGTGTCTGTAAGAGCTGTGCAACCAGTCCCACATCCACACCCTTTCCCCACACAGGAGGAGATGGTTTGACCCACAGTGTCTGTAAGAGCTGTGTAACCAGTCCCACATCCACACCCTTTCCCCACACAGGAGGAGATGGTTTGACCCACTGTGACTGTAAGAGCTGTGAAACCAGTCCCACATCCGCACACTTTCCCCACACAGGAGGAGATGGTTTGACCCACTGTGTCTGTAAGAGCTGTGTAACCAGTCCCACATCCACACCCTTTCCCCACACAGGAGGAGATGGTTAGACCCACTGTGTCTGCAAGAGCTGTGCAACCAGTCCCACATCCCCAGCCTTTCCCCACAGAAGAGGAGATGGTTTGACCCACTGTGTCTGCAAGAGCTGTGAAACCAGTCCCACATCCCCACCCTTTCCCCACACAGGAGGAGATGGTTTGACCCACTGTGTCTGCAAGAGCTGTGAAACCAGTCCCACATCCACACCCTTTCCCCACACAGGAGGAGATGGTTTGACCCACTGTGTCTGCAAGAGCTGTGAAACCAGTCCCACATCCGCACCCTTTCCCCACACAGGAGGAGATGGTTTGACCCACTGTGTCTGCAAGAGCTGTGAAACCAGTCCCACATCCCCACCCTTTCTCCACACAGCAGGAGATGGTTAGACCCACTGTGTCTGCAAGAGCTGTGCAACCAGTCCCACATCCACAGCCTTTCCCCACACAGGAGGAGATGGTTAGACCCACTGTGTCTGCTAGAGCTGTGAAACCAGTCCCACATCCCCACCCTTTCCCCACACAGGAGGAGATGGTTTGACACACTGTGTCTGCAAGAGCTGTGAAACCAGTCCCACATCCACAACCTTTCCCCACACAGGAGGAGATGGTTTGACACACTGTGTCTGCAAGAGCTGTGAAACCAGTCCCACATCCGCACCCCTTCCCCACACAGGAGGAGATGGTTTGACCCACTGTGTCTGCAAGAGCTGTGAAACCAGTCCCACATCCACACTCTTTCCCCACACAGGAGGAGATGGTTTTACCCACTGTGTCTGCAAGAGCTGTGAAACCCAGTCCCACATCCGCACCCTTCCCCACACAGGAGGAGATGGTTTGACCCACTGTGTCTGCAAGAGCTGTGAAACCAGTTCCACATCCGCAAGCTTTCCCCACACAGGAGGAGATGGTTTGACCCACTGTGTCTGAAAGAGCTGTGAAACCATTCCCACATCCCCAACCTTTCCCCACACAGGAGGAGATGCAGACCCACTGTGACTGCAAGAGCTGTGAAACCAGTCCCACATCCGTACCCTTTCCCCACACAATAGGAGATGGTTTGACAAAATGTGTCTGCAAGAGCTGTGAAACCAGTCCCACATCCACACCCTTTCCCCACACAGGAGGAGATGGTTTGACACACTGTGTCTGTCAGAGCTGTGCAACCAGTCCCACATCCACACCCTTTCCCCACACAGGAGGAGATGGTTTGACACACTGTGTCTGCAAGAGCTGTGTAACCCAGTCCCACATCCGCACCCTTCCCCACACAGGAGGAGATGGTTTGACCCACTGTGTCTGCAAGAGCTGTGAAACCAGCCGCACATCCGCCCACTTTACCCACACAGGAGGAGATGGTTTGACCCACGGTGTCTGCAAGAACTGTGCAACCAGTCCCACATCCGCACACTTTCCCCACACAGGAGGAGATGGTTTGACCCACTGTGTCTGCAAGAGCTGTGAAACCAGTCCCACATCCGCACCCTTTCCCCACACAGGAGGGGATGGTTTGACCCATAGTGTCTGCAAGAGCTGTGCAACCAGTCCCACATCCGCACACTTTCCCCACACAGGAGGAGATGGTTTGACCCACTGTGTCTGCAAGAGCTGTGAAACCAGTCCCACATCCACACCCTTTCCCCACACAGGAGGGGATGGTTTGACCCACTGTGTCTGCAAGAGCTGTGAAACCAGTCCCACATCCACACCCTTTCCCCACACAGGAGGAGATGGTTTGACCCACTGTGACTGCAAGAGCTGTGAAACCAGTCCCACATCCGCACCCTTTCCCCACACAGGAGGAGATGGTTTGACCCACTGTGTCTGCAAGAGCTGTGAAACCAGTCCCACATCCACACCCTTTCCCCACACAGGAGGGGATGGTTTGACCCATAGTGTCTGCAAGAGCTGTGCAACCAGTCCCACATCCGCACACTTTCCCCACACAGGAGGAGATGGTTTGACCCACTGTGTCTGCAAGAGCTGTGAAACCAGTCCCACATCCACACCCTTTCCCCACACAGGAGGGGATGGTTTGACCCACTGTGTCTGCAATAGCTGTAAAACCAGTCCCACATCCGCACCCTTTCCCCACACAGGAGGAGATGGTTTGACCAACTGTGTCTGCAAGAGCTGTGAAACCACTCCCACATCCACAGCCTTTCCCCACACAGGAGGAGATGGTTTGACCCACTGTGTCTGCAAGAGCTGTGCAACCAGTCCCACATCCGCACCCTTTCCCCACACAGGAGGCCATTGTTTGACCCACTGTGTCTGCAAGAGCTGTGCAACCAGTCCCACATCCGCACCCTTTCCCCACACAGGAGGAGATGGTTTGACCCACTGTGTCGGCAAGAGCTGTGAAACTAGTCCAACATCCCCACCATTTCCCCACACAGGAGGAGATGGTTTGACCCACTGTGTCTGCAAGAGCTGTGAAACCAGTCCCACATCCACACCCTTTCCCCACACAGGAGGAGATGGTTTGACCGACTGCGTCTGCAAGAGCTGTGCAACCAGTCCCACATCCACAGCCTTTCCCCACACAGGAGGAGATGGTTTGACCCACTGTGTCTGCAAGAGCTGTGAAACCAGTCCCACATCCGCACACTTTCCCCACACAGGAGGAGATGGTTTGACCCACTGTGTCTTCAAGAGCTGTGAAACCAGTCCCACATCCACACCCTTTCCCCACACAGGAGGAGATGGTGTGACCCACTGTGTCTGCAAGAGCTGTGAAACCAGTCCCACATCCCCACCCTTTCCCCACACAGGAGGAGATGGTTTGACCCACTGTGTCTGCAAGAGCTGTGCAACCAGTCCCACATCCACACCCTTTCCCCACACAGGAGGAGATGGTTTGACACACTGTGTCTGTCAGAGCTGTGCAACCCGTCCCACATCCGCACCCTTCCCCACACAGGAGGAGATGGTTTGACCCACTGTGTCTGCAAGAGCTGTGCAACCAGTCCCACATCCGCACACTTTCCCCACACAGGAGGAGATGGTTTGACCCACTGTGTCTGAAAGAGTTGTGAAACCAGCCCCACATCCGCCCACTTTCCCCACACAGGAGGAGATGTTTTGACCCTCTGAGTCTGCAAGAACTGTGAAACCAGTCCCACATCCGCACACTTTCCCCAAACAGGAGGAGATGGGTTGACCCACTATGTCTGCAAGAGCTGTGAAACCAGTCCCACATCCCCACACTTTCCCCTCACAGGAGGAGATGTTTTGACCCACTATGTCTGCAAGAGCTGTGAAACCAGTTCCACATCCACACCCTTTCCCCACACAGGAGGAGATGGTTTGACCCACTGTGTCTGCAAGAGCTGTGCAACCAGTCCCACATCCGCACACTTTCCCCACACAGGAGGAGATGGTTTGACACACTGTGTCTGCAAGAGCTGTGCAACCAGTCCCACATCCGCACACTTTCCCCACACAGGAGGAGATGGTTTGACCCACTGTGTCTGCAAGAGCTGTGAAACCAGTCCCACATCCACACCCTTTCCCCACACAGGAGGGGATGGTTTGACCCATAGTGTCTGCAAGAGCTGTGCAACCAGTCCCACATCCGCACACTTTCCCCACACAGGAGGAGATGGTTTGACCCACTGTGTCTGCAAGAGCTGTGAAACCAGTCCCACATCCGCACCCTTTCCCCACACAGGAGGAGATGGTTTGACCCACTGTGACTGCAAGAGCTGTGAAACCAGTCCCACATCCACACCCTTTCCCCACACAGGAGGACATGGTTTGACACACTGTGTCTCAAGAGATGTGAAACCAGTCCCACATCCCCAACCTTTCCCCACACAGGAGGAGATATTTTGACCCACTGTGTCTGCAAGAGCTGTGCAACCAGTCCCACATCCGCACACTTTCCCCACACAGGAGGAGATGGTTTGACCCACTGTGTCTGTCAGAGCTGTGAAACCAGCCCCACATCCACACCCTTTCCCCACACAGGAGGAGATGGTTTGACCCACTGTGTCTGCAAGAGCTGTGAAACCAGTCCCACATCCGCACACTTTCCCCACACAGGAGGAGATGGTTTGACCCACTGTGTCTGTCAGAGCTGTGAAACCGGTCCCACATCCACACCCTTTCCCCACACAGGAGGAGATGGTTTGACCCACTGTGTCTGCAAGAGCTGTGTAACCAGTCCCACATCCACACTCTTTCCCCACACAGGAGGAGATGGTTTGACCCACTGTGTCTGCAAGAGCTGTGCAACCAGTCCCACATCCACAGCCTTTCCCCACACAGGAGGAGATGGTTAGACCCACTGTGTCTGCTAGAGCTGTGAAACCAGTCCCACATCCCCACCCTTTCCCCACACAGGAGGAGATCGTTTGACACACTGTGTCTGCAAGAGCTGTGAAACCAGTCCCACATCCACACTCTTTCCCCACACAGGAGGAGATGGTTTGACCCACTGTGTCTGCAAGAGCTGTGAAACCCAGTCCCACATCCGCACCCTTCCCCACACAGGAGGAGATGGTTTGACCCACTGTGTCTGCAAGAGCTGTGAAACCAGTTCCACATCCGCACGCTTTCCCCACACAGGAGGAGATGGTTTGACCCACTGTGTCTGAAAGAGCTGTGAAACCATTCCCACATCCCCAACCTTTCCCCACACAGGAGGTGATGCAGACCCACTGTGACTGCAAGAGCTGTGAAACCAGTCCCACATCCACACCCTTTCCCCACACAGGAGGAGATGGTTTGACACACTGTGTCTGCAAGAGCTGTGAAACCAGTCCCACATCCACACCCTTTCCCCACACAGGAGGAGATGGTTAGACCCACTGTGACTGCAAGAGCTGTGAAACCAGTCCCACATCCGCACCCTTTCCCCACACAATAGGAGATGGTTTGACACAATGTGACTGCAAGAGCTGTGAAACCAGTCCCACAACCGCACACTTTTCCCACACCGGAGGGGATGGTTTGACCCACTGTGTCTGCAAGAGCTGTAAAACCAGTCCCACATCCGCACACTTTCCCCAGACAGGAGGAGATGGTTTGACCCACTGTGTCTGCAATAGCTGTAAAACCAGTCCCACATCCGCACCCTTTCCCCACACAGGAGGAGATGGTTTGACCCACTGTGACTGTAAGAGCTGTGAAACCAGTCCCACATCCGCACACTTTCCCCACACAGGAGGAGATGGTTTGACCCACTGTGTCTGTAAGAGCTGTGTAACCAGTCCCACATCCACACCCTTTCCCCACACAGGAGGTGATGGTTAGACCCACTGTGTCTGCAAGAGCTCTGCAACCAGTCCCACATCCACAGCCTTTCCCCACACAAGAGGAGATGGTTTGACCCACTGTGTCTGCAAGAGCTGTGAAAACAGTCCCACATCCGCACCCCTTCCCCACACCGGAGGAGATGGTTTGACCCACTGCGTCTGCAAGAGCTGTGAAACCAGTCCCACATCCACACTCTTTCCCCACACAGGAGGAGATGGTTTTACCCACTGTGTCTGCAAGAGCTGTGAAACCCAGTCCCACATCCGCACCCTTTCCCCACACAGGAGATGGTTTGACCCACTGTGTCTGCAAGAGCTGTGAAACCAGTCCCACATCCACACCCTTTCCCCACACAGGAGGAGATGGTTTGACACACTGTGTCTGTCAGAGCTGTGCAACCAGTCCCACATCCACACCCTTTCCCCACACAGGAGGAGATGGTTTGACACACTGTGTCTGCAAGAGCTGTGTAACCCAGTCCCACATCCGCACCCTTCCCCACACAGGAGGAGATGGTTTGACCCACTGTGTCTGCAAGAGCTGTGCAACCAGTCCCACATCCCCACCCTTTCCCCACACAGGAGGAGATGGTTTGACCCACTGTGTCTGAAAGAGCTGTGAAACCAGCCCCACATCCGCCCACTTTCCCCACACAGGAGGAGATGTTTTGACCCTCTGAGTCTGCAAGAACTGTGAAACCAGTCCCACATCCGCACACTTTCCCCAAACAGGAGGAGATGGGTTGACCCACTATGTCTGCAAGAGCTGTGAAACCAGTCCCACATCCCCACACTTTCCCCTCACAGGAGGAGATGTTTTGACCCACTGTGTCTGCAAGAGCTGTGAAACCAGTCCCACATCCACACCCTTTCCCCACACAGGAGGAGATGGTTTGACCCACTGTGTCTGCAAGAGCTGTGAAAACAGTTCCACATCCACACCCTTTCCCCACACAGGAGGAGATGGTTTGACCCACTGTGTCTGCAAGAGCTGTGCAACCAGTCCCACATCCGCACACTTTCCCCACACAGGAGGAGATGGTTTGACACACTGTGTCTGCAAGAGCTGTGCAACCAGTCCCACATCCGCACCCTTTCCCCACACAGGAGGAGATGGTTTGACCCACTGTGTCTGCAAGAGCTGTGAAACCAGTCCCACATCCACACCCTTTCCCCACACAGGAGGGGATGGTTTTACCCATAGTGTCTGCAAGAGCTGTGCAACCAGTCCCACATCCGCACACTTTCCCCACACAGGAGGAGATGGTTTGATCCACTGTCTCTGCAAGAGCTGTGAAACCAGTCCCACATCCACACCCTTTCCCCACACAGGAGGGGATGGTTTGATCCACTGTCTCTGCAAGAGCTGTGTAACCAGTCCCACATCCGCACCCTTTCCCCACCCAGGAGGAGATGGTTTGACCCACTGTGTCTGCAAGAGCTGTGAAACCAGTCCCACATCCACACCCTTTCCCCACACAGGAGGAGATGGTTTGACCCACTGTGTCTGCAAGAGCTGTGAAACCAGTCCCACATCCGCACCCTTTCCCCACACAGGAGGAGATGGTTTGACCCACTGTGTCTGCAAGAGCTGTGAAATCAGTCCCACATCCCCACCCTTTCTCCACACAGCAGGAGATGGTTAGACCCACTGTGTCTGCAAGAGCTGTGCAACCAGTCCCACATCCACAGCCTTTCCCCACACAGGAGGAGATGGTTAGACCCACTGTGTCTGCTAGAGCTGTGAAACCAGTCCCACATCCCCACCCTTTCCCCACACAGGAGGAGATGGTTAGACCCACTGTGTCTGCAAGAGCTGTGAAACCAGTCCCACATCCACAACCTTTCCCCACACAGGAGGAGATGTTTTGACACACTGTGTCTGCAAGAGCTGTGAAACCAGTCCCACATCCGCACCCCTTCCCCACACAGGAGGAGATGGTTTGACCCACTGTGTCTGCAAGAGCTGTGAAACCAGTCCCACATCCACACTCTTTCCCCACACAGGAGGAGATGGTTTTACCCACTGTGTCTGCAAGAGCTGTGAAACCCAGTCCCACATCCGCACCCTTCCCCACACAGGAGGAGATGGTTTGACCCACTGTGTCTGCAAGAGCTGTGAAACCAGTTCCACATCCGCACGCTTTCCCCACACAGGAGGAGATGGTTTGACCCACTGTGTCTGAAAGAGCTGTGAAACCATTCCCACATCCCCAACCTTTCCCCACACAGGAGGAGATGCAGACCCACTGTGACTGCAAGAGCTGTGAAACCAGTCCCACATCCGTACCCTTTCCCCACACAATAGGAGATGGTTTGACAAAATGTGTCTGCAAGAGCTGTGAAACCAGTCCCACATCCACACCCTTTCCCCACACAGGAGGAGATGGTTTGACCGACTGTGTCTGCAAGAGCTGTGCAACCAGTCCCACATCCACAGCCTTTCCCCACACAGGAGGAGATGGTTTGACCCACTGTGTCTGCAAGAGCTGTGAAACCAGTCCCACATCCGCACACTTTCCCCACACAGGAGGAGATGGTTTGACCCACTGTGTCTTCAAGAGCTGTGCAACCAGTCCCACAACCACACACTTTACCCACACAGGAGGAGATGGTTTGACCCACTGTGTCTGGAAGAGCTGTGCAACCAGTCCCACATCCACACCCTTTCCCCACACAGGAGGAGATGGTTTGACACACTGTGTCTGTCAGAGCTGTGCAACCAGTCCCACATCCACACCCTTTCCCCACACAGGAGGAGATGGTTTGACACACTGTGTCTGCAAGAGCTGTGTAACCCAGTCCCACATCCGCACCCTTCCCCACACAGGAGGAGATGGTTTGACCCACTGTGTCTGCAAGAGCTGTGAAACCAGCCGCACATCCGCCCACTTTCCCCACACAGGAGGAGATGGTTTGACCCACGGTGTCTGCAAGAACTGTGCAACCAGTCCCACATCCGCACACTTTCCCCACACAGGAGGAGATGGTTTGACCCACTGTGTCTGCAAGAGCTGTGAAACCAGTCCCACATACACACCCTTTCCCCACACAGGAGGGGATGGTTTGACCCATAGTGTCTGCAAGAGCTGTGCAACCAGTCCCACATCCGCACACTTTCCCCACACAGGAGGAGATGGTTTGACCCACTGTGTCTGCAAGAGCTGTGAAACCAGTCCCACATCCACACCCTTTCCCCACACAGGAGGGGATGGTTTGACCCACTGTGTCTGCAAGAGCTGTGAAACCAGTCCCACATCCACACCCTTTCCCCACACAGGAGGAGATGGTTTGACCCACTGTGACTGCAAGAGCTGTGAAACCAGTCCCACATCCGCACCCTTTCCCCACACAGGAGGAGATGGTTTGACCCACTGTGTCTGCAAGAGCTGTGAAACCAGTCCCACATCCACACCCTTTCCCCACACAGGAGGGGATGGTTTGACCCATAGTGTCTGCAAGAGCTGTGCAACCAGTCCCACATCCGCACACTTTCCCCACACAGGAGGAGATGGTTTGACCCACTGTGTCTGCAAGAGCTGTGAAACCAGTCCCACATCCACACCCTTTCCCCACACAGGAGGGGATGGTTTGACCCACTGTGTCTGCAATAGCTGTAAAACCAGTCCCACATCCGCACCCTTTCCCCACACAGGAGGAGATGGTTTGACCAACTGTGTCTGCAAGAGCTGTGAAACCACTCCCACATCCACAGCCTTTCCCCACACAGGAGGAGATGGTTTGACCCACTGTGTCTGCAAGAGCTGTGCAACCAGTCCCACATCCGCACCCTTTCCCCACACAGGAGGCCATTGTTTGACCCACTGTGTCTGCAAGAGCTGTGCAACCAGTCCCACATCCGCACCCTTTCCCCACACAGGAGGAGATGGTTTGACCCACTGTGTCTGCAAGAGCTGTGAAACTAGTCCAACATCCCCACCATTTCCCCACACAGGAGGAGATGGTTTGACCCACTGTGTCTGCAAGAGCTGTGAAACCAGTCCCACATCCACACCCTTTCCCCACACAGGAGGAGATGGTTTGACCGACTGCGTCTGCAAGAGCTGTGCAACCAGTCCCACATCCACAGCCTTTCCCCACACAGGAGGAGATGGTTTGACACACTGTGTCTGCAAGAGCTGTGAAACCAGTCCCACATCCGCACACTTTCCCCACACAGGAGGAGATGGTTTGACCCACTGTGTCTTCAAGAGCTGTGAAACCAGTCCCACATCCACACCCTTTCCCCACACAGGAGGAGATGGTGTGACCCACTGTGTCTGCAAGAGCTGTGAAACCAGTCCCACATCCCCACCCTTTCCCCACACAGGAGGAGATGGTTTGACCCACTGTGTCTGCAAGAGCTGTGCAACCAGTCCCACATCCACACCCTTTCCCCACACAGGAGGAGATGGTTTGACACACTGTGTCTGTCAGAGCTGTGCAACCCGTCCCACATCCGCACCCTTCCCCACACAGGAGGAGATGGTTTGACCCACTGTGTCTGCAAGAGCTGTGCAACCAGTCCCACATCCGCACACTTTCCCCACACAGGAGGAGATGGTTTGACCCACTGTGTCTGAAAGAGCTGTGAAACCAGCCCCACATCCGCCCACTTTCCCCACACAGGAGGAGATGTTTTGACCCTCTGAGTCTGCAAGAACTGTGAAACCAGTCCCACATCCGCACACTTTCCCCAAACAGGAGGAGATGGGTTGACCCACTATGTCTGCAAGAGCTGTGAAACCAGTCCCACATCCCCACACTTTCCCCTCACAGGAGGAGATGTTTTGACCCACTATGTCTGCAAGAGCTGTGAAACCAGTTCCACATCCACACCCTTTCCCCACACAGGAGGAGATGGTTTGACCCACTGTGTCTGCAAGAGCTGTGCAACCAGTCCCACATCCGCACACTTTCCCCACACAGGAGGAGATGGTTTGACACACTGTGTCTGCAAGAGCTGTGCAACCAGTCCCACATCCGCACACTTTCCCCACACAGGAGGAGATGGTTTGACCCACTGTGTCTGCAAGAGCTGTGAAACCAGTCCCACATCCACACCCTTTCCCCACACAGGAGGGGATGGTTTGACCCATAGTGTCTGCAAGAGCTGTGCAACCAGTCCCACATCCGCACACTTTCCCCACACAGGAGGAGATGGTTTGACCCACTGTGTCTGCAAGAGCTGTGAAACCAGTCCCACATCCACACCCTTTCCCCACACAGGAGGGGATGGTTTGACCCACTGTGTCTGCAAGAGCTGTGAAACCAGTCCCACATCCACACCCTTTCCCCACACAGGAGGAGATGGTTTGACCCACTGTGACTGCAAGAGCTGTGAAACCAGTCCCACAT
This sequence comes from Isurus oxyrinchus, assembly GCA_026770705.1. Lineage (NCBI taxonomy): Eukaryota > Metazoa > Chordata > Chondrichthyes > Lamniformes > Lamnidae > Isurus > Isurus oxyrinchus. The sequence continues at coordinate 389,721 of JANJGN010000566.1, forward strand.
CCACACCCTTTCCCCACACAGGAGGACATGGTTTGACACACTGTGTCTCAAGAGATGTGAAACCAGTCCCACATCCCCAACCTTTCCCCACACAGGAGGAGATATTTTGAC
>JANJGN010000567.1:0-5000 GCA_026770705.1 Isurus oxyrinchus
CACTGTCAGAGGGTCACTGCTGAGGGGAGCCGCACTGTCGGAGCATCACTGCTGAGGGAGAGCCGCACTGTCGGAGGGTCAGTACTGAGGGAGAGCCACGCTGTCAGAGGGTCAGTACTGAGGGAGAGCCGCACTGTCGGACGGTCAGTGCTGATGGAGAGCCGCACTGTCGGAGGGTCAGTGCTGAGGGAGAGCCACACTGGCGGAGGGTCGGTCCTGAGGGAGAGCCGCACTGTCGGAGGGTCAGTACTGAGGGAGAGCCGCACTGTCGGAGGGTTAGTACTGAGGGAGAGCCGCACTGTTGGACGGTCAGTGCTGAGGGAGAGCCGCATTGTCGGAGGGTCAGTGCTGAGGGAGAGCCGCACTGTCGGAGGGTCAGTACTGAGGGAGTGCCGCACTGTCGGAGGATCACTGCTGAGGGAGAGCCGCACTGTCGGAGGGTCAGTACTGAGGGAGAGCCGCACTGTCGGAGGGTCAGTACTGAGGGAGAGCCGCACTGTCGGAGGGTCAGTACTGAGGGAGAGCCACGCTGTCAGAGGGTCAGTACTGAGGGAGAGCCGCACTGGCGGAGGGTCAGTACTGAGGGAGAGCCGCACTGTCGGAGGGTCAGTACTGAGGGAGCGCTGCACTGTCGGAGGGTCAGTACTGAGGGAGCGCTGCACTGTCAGAGGGTCAGTACTGAGGGAGAGCCGCACTGTCAGAGGGTCAGTACTGAGGGAGAGCCGCACTGTCGGAGGGTCAGGGCTGAGGGAGAGCCGCACTGTCGGAGGGTCAGTACTGAGGGAGTGCTGCACTGTCAGAGGTGCCGTTTTCCCTGTGTAACTTTAAACTGAGACCCCCTCCGGCTGTTTGAGGTGTTTCTAAACTGATGCAGGTCCCCTGCATCCTCCTCTCGCTCAGTACGATACATCAGAAAGGGCACTGACCCTCTTACCAACCCCGCTTGCCCCCTCTCTATAACCCCCCAGCCTCAAATAGAACGGGCAATCTCTTCACCCCGAATTCTGCGCCCCGTTTTACGCCCCTTGAACCCCTGCAGCTTCCCTTTTGGAAATGAGCCGCTGCTGTGATATTTTCGCGCCAACGCGTTTGGGAGTCCATATACGCCGCATCCGCCACGCTACCTCCATCTCCCCTCTCCGTTCGCTCAGCCAAGAAACCGGATGGCACTGGCCCGTCCGGGGATTGGCCCCGGTCGTGTTCCCCGGCCCCCGACAGTCGCTACAGCCCGTGGACGTCTCCCCGGGATTCACCCGGCCACCCCCGCGGACTGGGCGGGCCTTGCTCCGGTGGGACCCTTGCCCTTGCTTTTGTGTGGGTGCCGGGGCAGCAGAGGTGGGATGGGGAGGCACTGCTGGATTGGGGGTGGTTGTCTGACTGAACGATTCCTGCTTTTCGAACACAGGAGGTACGCCCCCAAGTGCAGCGTCTGTCACGAGCCCATCGTGCCTGAGGAAGGCAAGGAGGAGACGGTCCGAATCATAGCCCTGGAAAAGAACTTCCATGTCAAGTGTTATCGCTGTGAAGTAAGGGACAGTCGTGCTGGCTGTTGTGTACTGTCTCTCCCCCGTACTTATTCTCTCTCTCCCCCTGTCCTCATTCTCTCTCTCTCTCTCCCCCTGTCCTCATTCTCTCTCTCTCCTCTCCCCCTGTCCTCATTCTCTCTCTCTCTCTCTCCCTGTCCTCATTCTCTCTCTTCTCTCTCCCCCTGTCCTCATTCTCTCTCTCTCTCTCCCCCTGTCCTCATTCTCTCTCTCTCTCTCCCTGTCCTCATTCTCTCTCTCTCCCCCTGTACTCATTCTCTCTCTCTCCCCCTGTACTCATTCTCTCTCTCTCTCCCCCTGTCCTCATTCTCTCTCTCTCTCTCCCCCTGTCCTCATTCTCTCTCTCTCCCCCTGTCCTCATTCTCTCTCTCTCTCTCCCCCTGTCCTCATTCTCTCTCTCTCTCCCCCTGTCCTCATTCTCTCTCTCTCTCCCCCTGTCCTCATTCTCTCTCTCTCCCCCTGTCCTCATTCTCTCTCTCTCTCTCCCCCTGTCCTCATTCTCTCTCTCTCTCTCCCCCTGTCCTCATTCTCTCTCTCTCTCTCCCCTGTCCTCATTCTCTCTCTCTCCCCCCTGTCCTCATTCTCTCTCTCTCTCTCCCCTGTCCTCATTCTCTCTCTCTCTCTCCCCCTGTCCTCATTCTCTCTCTCTCTCCCCTGTCCTCATTCTCTCTCTCTCTCTCTCCCCTGTCCTCATTCTCTCTCTCTCTCTCTCCCCTGTCCTCATTCTCTCTCTCTCTCTCCCCCTGTCCTCATTCTCTCTCTCTCTCCCCCTGTCCTCAATCTCTCTCTCTCTCTCCCCCTGTCCTCATTCTCTCTCTCTCTCTCCCCCTGTCCTCATTCTCTCTCTCTCTCTCCCCCTGTCCTCATTCTCTCTCTCTCTCTCCCCCTGTCCTCATTCTCTCTCTCTCTCTCCCCCTGTCCTCATTCTCTCTCTCTCTCCCCCTGTCCTCATTCTCTCTCTCTCCCCTGTCCCTCATTCTCTCTCTCTCTCATCCCCCTGTCCTCATTCTCTCTCTCTTCTCTCCCCCTGTCCTCATTCTCTCTCTCTCTCTCCCCCTGTCCTCATTCTCTCTCTCTCTCCCCTGTCCTCATTCTCTCTCTCTCTCTCCCCCTGTCCTCATTCTCTCTCTCTCTCTCTCCCCGTCCTCATTCTCTCTCTCTCTCCCCTGTCCTTATTCTCTCTCTCTCTCCCCCTGTCCTCATTCTCTCTCTCTCCCCCTGTCCTCATTTTCTCTCTCTCTCCCCCTGTCCTCATTCTCTCTCTCTCTCTCCCCCTGTCCTCATTCTCTCTCTCTCTCTCTCCCCTGTCCTCATTCTCTCTCTCTCTCTCCCCCTGTCCTCATTCTCTCTCTCTCTCTCCCCCTGTCCTCATTCTCTCTCTCTCTCTCCCCCTGTCCTCATTCTCTCTCTCTCTCTCCCCTGTCCTCATTCTCTCTCTCTCTCCCTGTCCTCATTCTCTCTCTCTCCCCCTGTCCTCATTCTCACTCTCACTCCCCCTGTCCTCATTCTCTCTCTCTCCCCCTGTCCTCATTTTCTCTCTCTCTCCCCCTGTCCTCATTCTCTCTCTCTCTCTCCCCCTGTCCTCATTCTCTCTCTCTCTCTCTCCCTGTCCTCATTCTCTCTCTCTCTCTCCCCCTGTCCTCATTCTCTCTCTCTCTCTCTCCCCCTGTCCTCATTCTCTCTCTCTCTCTCCCCCTGTCCTCATTCTCTCTCTCTCTCTCCCCCTGTCCTCATTCTCTCTCTCTCTCTCCCCCTGTCCTCATTCTCTCTCTCTCTCTCCCCCTGTCCTCATTCTCTCTCTCTCTCTCCCCCTGTCCTCATTCTCTCTCTCTCTCCCCCTGTCCTCATTCTCTCTCTCTCTCTCCCCCCTGTCCTCATTCTCTCTCTCTCTCTCCCCCTGTCCTCATTCTCTCTCTCTCTCTTCCCCCTGTCCTCATTCTCTCTCTCTCTCTCCCCCTGTCCTCATTCTCTCTCTCTCCCCCTGTCCTCATTCTCTCTCCCTCTCTCCCCCTGTCCTCATTCTCTCTCTCTCTCCCCCTGTCCTCATTCTCTCTCTCTCTCCCCTGTCCTCATTCTCTCTCTCTCTCCCCCTGTCCTCATTCTCTCTCTCTCTCTCCCTGTCCTCATTCTCTCTCTCTCTCACCCCCTGTCCTCATTCTCTCTCTCTCTCTCCCCTGTCCTCTTTCACTCTCTCTCCCTCCCCCTGTCCTCATTCTCTCTCTCTCTCCCCCTGTCCTCATTCTCTCTCTCTCTCTCCCCCTGTCCTCATTCCTCTCTCTCTCTCTCTCCCTGTCCTCATTCTCTCTCTCTCTCCCCCTGTCCTCATTCACTCTCTCTCTCTCCCCCTGTCCTCATTCTCTCTCTCTCTCTCCCCTGTCCTCATTCTCTCTCTCTCTCCCCCTGTCCTCATTCTCTCTCTCTCTCTCCCCCCTGTCCTCATTCTCTCTCTCTCTCTCCCCCTGTCCTCATTCTCTCTCTCTCTCTCCCCCTGTCCTCATTCTCTCTCTCTCTCTCTCCCTGTCCTCATTCTCTCTCTCTCTCCCCCTGTCCTCATTCACTCTCTCTCCCCCTGTCCTCATTCTCTCTCTCTCTCCCCCTGTCCTCATTCTCTCTCTCTCTCTCCCCCTGTCCTCATTCTCTCTCTCTCTCTCCCCCTGTCCTCATTCTCTCTCTCTCTCCCCCTGTCCTCATTCTCTCTCTCTCCCCCTGTCCTCATTCTCTCTCTCTCTCCCCCTGTCCTCATTCTCTCTCTCTCTCTCCCCCTGTCCTCATTCTCTCTCTCTCTCTCTCCCTGTCCTCATTCTCTCTCTCTCTCTCCCCCTGTCCTCATTCTCTCTCTCTCTCCCCCTGTCCTCATTCTCTCTCTCTCTCTCTCCCCCTGTCCTCATTCTCTCTCTCTCTCTCTCCCTGTCCTCATTCTCTCTCTCTCTCTCCCCCTGTCCTCATTCTCTCTCTCTCTCTCCCTGTCCTCATTCTCTCTCTCTCTGTCTCCCCCTGTCCTCATTCTCTCTCTCTCTCCCCCTGTCCTCTTTCTCTCTCTCTCTCTCCCCCTGTCCTCATTCTCTCTCTCTCTCTCCCCCTGTCCTCATTCTCTCTCTCTCTCTCCCCCTGTCCTCATTCTCTCTCTCTCTCTCCCCCTGTCCTCATTCTCTCTCTCTCTCTCCCCCTGTCCTCATTCTCTCTCTCTCTCTCCCCCTGTCCTCATTCTCTCTCTCTCCCCCTGTCCTCATTCTCTCTCTCTCTCTCCCCCTGTCCTCATTCTCTCTCTCTCCCCCTGTCCTCATTCTCTCTCTCTCTCTCCCCCCTGTCCTCATTCTCTCTCTCTCTCTCCCCCTGTCCTCATTCTCTCTCTCTCTCCCCCTGTCCTCATTCTCTCTCTCTCTCTCCCCCTGTCCTCATTCTCTCTCTCTCTCTCCCCCTGTCCTCATTCTCTCTCTCTCTCTCCCCCTGTCCTCA